>OX393583.1:30479423-30859489 GCA_947652605.1 Elmis aenea | reverse complement strand
TAATATGTGCATTGTATTCCTCTCTAAATGAGCTTTCCAACGATATGCCACTCGACATATCCTTACATTTAAAAAAAAATTATTAGGGGTTGTTGCACCCCTCTGGATGAAGATATCCCAAAAGCAATACGGCTGAAATGTATCCGGCGAAAAACTAAAATCGACGTGTTTTCGCAGGTTTTACCGATATAAGGTATTCCCAAGTTACAGAATTTATTCCAGTTAAAGTTATAACCTTATAACCCTGTGTAATAGAATAAAACAGATGCTTTGAATCCTAAAATCTTTGTTTATTTCACTGAAAGTTACAAATACAACGTACTACTTAAAATGATTCCCTTCATAGTTACAAAAAAGAGTTTGTTACCGAAGAAAAATTCATTTACTTATAGGAAAAATTATCTACGAAGAACACAATAAGATTTGTGAGAAACTTCTTTTTCTGCTTTGACTTCTTCTTCTTAATCGGGTCGTCTTGTATCTTTCGGTGTCGAGTTATGTTTTTCCAGTTCTGTATTAAGTTTTTCTACACTCCTGCCTATCGTTAGCTAACTGTGGCACATTTCTCCAGCTGACTCCTGTTTCTTCTAGTCTCTGCCTCACTTCTTTCTCTCATTTCATTCTTGGTCTTCTTCTACTTTTCCCTTTAAACTTTGTTTTTCAACCCATTTTAACGTACCTGCATGTATCTTTTGGTTTATTTCCGTAAAGCATTTTGTTTTAATCCTATAAAAATGGCCAAGCAAGATTTTTTTCGAAATATAAAATGTAGCAGACCTGCCACAACAGTAAGAGAAATTATCAATACAAAATGGGATGAAATTAATACGAACAAAGCTTATATTGCAACTAACATTTTCTACAATGCACACAGAATAAACAAAAAATAAAGAGCCAGACACCTTTAGTAGCATTAGAATATTATTTTGTTTAATTTAGAAATTAAACGAAAGTGGTCAAGGCCACGTGAGATTTTGAAACGTTTCCAATTCCCAAAAAAAAAGCAAAACGTTCCGATTACATATTATAATTTTGTGGTTACCAGCTGATACTTAAAGCTTTTTTATATCTCTTGGGCTTATTAACATTTAATTTGCCGACTTTCGGTGTGACTGTATTAATATCGTCTGCAGATAGTTACACCTATATCCGTTCTAATTTAAATTTAATTCGAACTTGCAAAAATCAGTATTGTTTCGCGGGTACACTTGTGATTTAATAAGTTCTTTGTTGATTTTAATGAGTGGTCTAATTTAATCTAATTCTAGCATGACATGTTGACATGAATTTCCACAGTAGGCGACGGTTGCTTATAGGTTCGTTACCCACGCGCGGAATTCGCAAACTGTAACAGAGTTTCTCAAACTTTAGTCGTTACGATTTTTATAAATATACTTGTATACGAAGTAAAAAAAAATGAGCTTACCCTGGGAAGTAAATTTTTCATTAAAGTTGGTTTTGAATTAAAGTTATTGTCGATGCCATAAGGAACAATTTCTGTAGTTTAGTTTTAAAGGCCTTTAAACACAATATTTTGGTATGAAATGCCAAAATGTTTAAACACTTACATAGAGAACTAATCTTGCATAAGAAAAAAAATTGTAAACACTCCGTTAAAACTTCTTTCGTAACGTTTAAGTTATGAAATTACGGATTACCATATTTAAGCGAAGCCATAAAGCCATTACCTCTCAAATAAATTTGCAGTTTTATCTTGAAGAGGCTGTAAGAGTTCTTAGAAGTGTGTTCAATGCACTTTGCCTGCCCATGTTTGTTTTATTGCCAGTAAAAATTGCTTGTAAATATTTGAGTTTTGGATGTTCGATTTTATTGTGTAACGCATTAAGATAAACTATAAGCAATTTACAGGTTTCATATTTTAAACCTACGTTTTTGCGATTGATAATCATTAGTGATAAATGAATGCTCACAGATGCTGTACATTTATCTTAGAACGATAATCAGGGGAAGAGTTTTGTGGAACAACTTGATTTGCAAAATTTTTTTTTTTTTTTTTTATTTAAACACCTTAGGTGTTTGGGTTATTAATACTGGTCTAATAGACCAACCATCAATTTTTTTCTAGTAAATCTTAAAACTAAATACTTAGCAACTAGTGTCCATCCATTGATGTCTTCTAGATTGTTCTGGCTATATTCTATGCACTCTCACTCGCGCACTATGCTCAGCTTTTACACAGAAAACACACTACACGAGTTCAAACGGCTTGGTCCTCTTCAATCTTCGGACAAGGTGTTGGTTGTCCAGCAGTTGAAGAGCTTCTGCATTCTCATGATGGTGGAGTCTGGCTTCATGTTTACCAGCAAACCTTTTGATTTCTTCCTTAACCATTGGTATACCAAGGTCTCGATGAAGATCACTGTTACGGACGTACCATGGAGCGTTTACCATATTACTAGGGTTTTTCGGATCCGGGTACCCGGATTCGGATTCGCCGAATCCTACAGCAAATATTCGGATTCGATATTCGGTCTAAGATTCGACGAATCTCGTATTAGGTCTCATTAATGCTAACACAACTTCAGAGAAAATACTTAATTTTGCAACAAATATTACGAAACGATTGTTTGACGGAGAAGACAAAAATGAAGAAACTGAGCATTCAACAGAGGGTGATTGCGGAATATTGCAGATGACGTTCAGTTGTTAACGATGGAAGAAGAGCTTAATCATATATTGGAAACGGTAAAATGCCTTATATTACCAAAGTCTCAAGATAAATTTACCTACTTAGAAAAAAAAAGCATTATTTTCAAATGCCAAAATTAGAACGAACTATTTAGAAAAAGTATATCGAGCAATCATAACAATTAAACCAAGGTCAACCAATTCAGAGAGAACTTCTCTGAAGATGAAGCAAAAAAATAACCCTGATTTTTATCTTAAGATTTTGCATTTTTTTAGGTTATTTCGCTTATTTTTGAAAATAGACATACAAAATATTATATCATTGTAAAGAGAAAAAAATAATCTTTAAATCAGTCATCACCTACTACGATTGCCATTCAAAAAAAAGTTGTTTTGTCAAATATCTCGCACGGTAATTCATTAAAAAAAATCTGACTGTTGCCATCTTATAGCAAACCAAATCTACAAAACTTTTTTCCTTTGGCGTTTTTGTGTATTCGCAACAATAGCCGAGATATTTAAGTTTAAAAATTTTGATCGATTTCGGTTTTTTCGTTATATCACGCAAGCCATGGATTTTTTAAACAAAACAAGATCTGGTTATACACCCCTAAATAGCTAACTTTTGTCCCATTTGATCAACCTTGTATTTTCATTATTTACGGAGATAGTAATAGTGTCCCATGGAAAAGTGAAACACCCTGTATACTAATATACTTGTTATTTTACTTCATACTTTAAGACTTTAACAATGAAATACAGTGCCATTTTAACTAATTGAAGGCCGTGTTAGTAAAACCCATTGATGCGCTACTGACAAAACTGACAACCGCTGACAAATATTGTAAATATTGTACAATAATTTTTATGGCACTACAATTCATTTAATTTTAGAACTGGATTCGGATCCGGATTCGGATTCGTAAAATAATCGTGGATTCGATTCGGATTCGTCGAATCCAAAAAGACCGAATCTTCCCAAACCCTACCATATTACGTAGCACTTTGTTTTGGAAAGTCTGGATAGATGTAATATTGCTGTCTTTGGTGCAACCCCAAAGTTGAATACCATAAAGCCACACCGGTTTCAGGACCTGTTTGTATATTAGGATCTTATTATAAATTGATAATTTGGAGTATCTTCCAAGAAGCCAAAAGTACTGTCTGTATTTTAGATTAAGTTCATTTTTTTTCTTTTTAACATGTTCTTTCCATCGCAATTTTGCGTCAAGGGTCATGCCAAGATATTTCGCTTGATTTTCATATGGCACTATAGTCCCATTTATATTAAGTAGCGGTGGATCCGTTATCCTTTTATTTGTAAAATTGACGTGGATGGACTTTGACTCGTTAAGCTTAATTTTCCATTGTTTGGTCCAATTGAGCATTACGTTACTGGCTGTTTGCAACTCTCTAGTGGATGTTTGCTGATCTTTGCCTACTGCAAGTAATACAGTGTCGTCTGCAAATGTAGCTACAGTAAATTCTTCTAGTACTGGTATATCACTAGTGTATAACAAATAAAGGACATGACCAAGGACGCTACCCTGTGGTACGCCTGCTTTTATCTCCTTCAAGTCGGAGTATTCGTCTTCTTGTTTTATTCTGTAGAGTCTGTCAGAGATGTATGATGTTAAGATATCTACGTATTGCTTAGGAAGCGTTTTGTTAATTTTATGTATCAATCCTTTGTGCCATACTTTATCGAAAGCTGCTGCAACGTCTAAAAAAACTGCAGAGCAGACTTGCTTTCCTTCGAGGGCTTGTTCAATTACATCAGTTATGCGGTGTACTTGGTCGATAGTCGAGTGTTTCTGTCTAAAGCCAAATTGGTAGTCTGGAATTAGCTTACTATTTTCTATTAACGGTCTTAATCTTTTTAAGAGAAGTTTTTCGAATAATTTTGAAATAATCGGTAGTAGAGATATAGGCCTATATGATTTGACATCATTCGGTGGTTTGCCCGTTTTGGGCAGCATGATTACTTCCGCTACTTTCCAACTACTAGGAACGTGTTTTAATTTAAACGTTGCGTTAAACAAATAAGTAAGCATGACTATGCCTTTTCTGGGCAATTGCTTTAATATCTCACCTGTGATCAAGTCAAATCCAGGTGCCTTTTTTGAATGTAACTTGTTTTTTATTACCTCAACTACTTCTTTTGGGGTAACGGGAGTAATATTTTCTGTTCTTGGGTTATTTACTTCTTCCAATACATTATTCACATGTATCTCATTAGGTGTGAAAATGTTCGCTAAGTGATCAGCAAACAAGTCTGCTTTCTGTTTGTTGGTTCTAGCCCATGTGCCTGCGTCCTTTTTGATAGGAGGAATTGACATGGTAGGTCTCTTAATCTTTTTTGTCGCTTTCCAAAGGGAGTAGTGGGTTTCTTCATCTGCCGTTAGGTTTTTCAGGTAGGAACTCATTGATTCTTCTTTAATCTTTTGTATTTCTCTTTTGAGTTTCTGTGTTTTATTATTTAAGAAAGTTTTATCAGACGGATCCCTCGATTGCTGCCATCTTCTCCTTGCTCTCCTTTTTTCTCTGACTAGCTCTCTGATTTCAATCGGAAAATTAACTCCTTTAGTTATATGGGTGATTTCTTTAGTGTTGTTAAACGCCACTGTTTGGATTAATCTGGTAAATTTCTCGGCTTCTTCCTCCAGTTGTTTAATTGTTTTTAGGCTAATGTTTAAGTTGATGTTTCTTTGGAGTTCGATTCTGAAACTTTCCCAATCTGTAGTTTTGTTGACTAGTACTGGTCGAGCCTCTTTCCTGATAATTCTTTCGCTCAACGTTAGTATAGCTGCTGAGTGATCAGAATCCAGATCTAAGTTTTCTTCCACTTCGGTGAAATTGGGCGATACCTTTCTTGAGATAAAGAAGTCTATCAGATCAGGTATTTTATTTGGGTCGGTTGGCCAGTATGTGGGTTTACCTGTAGAGTGATAATTGCATCCTATTTCTCTGACTGCTTTTCTTAACTCACTACCTTTGGTATTGGTTAATCTGGATCCCCAGTCGACATGCTTAGCATTAAAATCACCACCTACAATGAATCTTTCACCAAGATGTTGCAGTAGTGATTTGTAGTCCTCTTTCTTAAGTTTATGTTTTGGTGGACAATATATCGCACCAACTTTTATTTTTGCAAAATGGGAAATTTAATTTGCTTACGGGTGAATGTTTTTCCCCCTCTATATTAAAATATTGTTACCAGTCTAGAGAGGCTAACCTACAATTTAATTCTAAAGTTCTTAAGGACTAGGTATTTTTTCCAAGATGTCCCCATTGGTGTTGCTTGGTTTCTAACATAAAACACAAGTTTGTCGTGTTACGCACAGGTTCACTATGCTCTGTTTTAGCACTGTATCGCGATACACACTACACCAGTTCAAAAGGTTTGATACTCTTGAGCCTTCTTTTCAAACCAGCATCATCTAGGAGCTGCAGCACCTCGGTGTTGCCATGGGAGTTAAGTCTTCTCTCGTGCTTTTCTACGAACTTCTCTGACGGTTGGAATCTTCAGATCTCTGTGTAGGTGGTCATTCCGATAGTACTATGGAGCGTCGACAATACTTCGGAGCACTCTATTTTGAAAGACCTGGATCTTATCTCTGTTGCTTTTGGATGCACATCCCCAGAACTGAACCCCATAAGTCCAGACTGTCTTAAGGATTTGTTTGTATAGTAGTACCTTATTATGCACAGACAGTTGTGCTTTTCTTCCAATCAGAAAGTGCATTTTTTGTATGTAAGGTCAAGTTCTTTTTTTGTTCTTTATGAGTTCTTCCCGTCGAAGAGGAATATCCAGATTCATTCCCAAGTATTTTGCTGCATCGCAATGTGGGATTTTGGCATTGTTTATTGTTGATACTTACTCTCCACCTCTTAGTCCAATCGGTTGCTCTGTTACATGCTTCTTGAAGTTTAGCAGCTGTTTTGTCCTTACCAATTGCAAAGATGGCTGTATCGTCAGCAAAAGTTGCAGTTGTGACGTTTTGAATCCGTGGAATCTCACAAGTGTACAGCAAGTATAAAATAGGGCCCAAAACACTGCCTTGGGGCACTCTTGCATTTATATTTCTCATGTTCGAGTAATCACTTTCTTGCTTCACACGAAACATTCATGTTCTTTAGCTTCTTCTCTAGTCCTTCATGCCAGACTTTGTCAAAGGGCTGGGCTACGTCTGAACATATTTTCTTTTGTTGCACAAAGGGTATTTTATTTGACACAGGTGAATGTGTATGAAAAAAGGATGAATTTGGTTTACAAAAAGTTGAATTTGTGGTGCAAAACCTGTTATAATGTGCTCTATTGG
Source organism: Elmis aenea (assembly GCA_947652605.1). Lineage (NCBI taxonomy): Eukaryota > Metazoa > Arthropoda > Insecta > Coleoptera > Elmidae > Elmis > Elmis aenea. Next base: position 30,852,518 of record OX393583.1, on the reverse strand, counting down.
TCTCAACTAACAGAAAAAACCTTCTTTTAACTAGTTATTTTGATCTACTTGTATTGTTTACGATTAGATTTGATCCAGATTTACCTAATAATGTAAACCAGTCCCAGAATGCTAATTAATTCATCTAAATTAAGTGGGTGTGTAGTATAATACTAGCTCTCTCATCTCAAACTGTTACATTTCCATATCTGCGCCATCCCATGTTCCATATTTCCTTATATATAATCAAATATACTGTTTCACACACATGGTTTAGCTAACCTTTCACTGTTAACAAAGTCTACATCTCCTTGATTGATATATGCAGCCAAGTCACTCGTATACAAGTCTCATGGTAGGCAGACATTGTGTAAACGTTCACCTTTAATTGCCGATCAGGTAAACGCCACTCCTTGCTTTGAAGCAGTGCACGGTTTACTAACATTGGAAAGCAAAGTTTTACACGCAAAGAATAATTTTAAAAAGATAGGTAATTGTGTGTTACAAGTCCTAAATGTGTTATTATTATTAGACCTTTGTTGAAAGGAAATTAATCTTTTTGGAAGCCTATAAATTCATGTAGAAAATAGAAATATTTTAGCCTAAAGCTCTTGATGTGTTAATATTGTCACGTAGCTTCTAATATGGGGCTTGACTAACCCCAATTTAAAAACCATGATATGGTGGGCACTGGTAACAAGACATTATTTTAAAGACAGAATAAGTTGGAAGAATATATAACAACTAAGGAACACCTTTTAGAAAAAGGGAATCTTAAAAGAGACAAAAGTTTAAGTTGTAAAAAGGTGGTAACTACAACACTCATACGTAAGTGATTTTTGAAATCGCTATTAAAAGCATTTTAAGGCCTTTTAAAGTTGAATTATGCTGTAGATGTCAGATATGACTCTATTACCATGTACATAAAAGTTTTTAATTACAGCAAAAATCATTGCACTCATTTAAAATATTTGGTTAACGTTTTTACACAATTTTAAACGATAACCCTGATGAAGGATTAAAAATAAATCCGAAATATTGGTGATCAACAAAGAGTTTTCTTTATGCCCCACTGAAGCTTTCAGTAAGACCACTAAACCCATTAAAGTTATTAACCTATATAATATTACTATCGAAAATAACAATGGACTGAGTACATAGTTCTGTCTTACTTCCTCTATTGCTTTTTTTAAGCTTTTTCACACTTATTTCCTTTTAATTCCATCGAATGCTTTTTCTAAATCTATTAAACACATTTTATATCCTTGTTTTTGGTTATTTTCTTTAATATAACCATTTCTATTATCCGTTAAAGTTTTTACCTACACAGAACCATTTCCCTCTATTCCCCAAAGAAAAAACAGTATAAAACCAAGAAACCATAAACAAAGCTTACAATTGACAGTTTCAAGTTACGTTTCCGGTGGATAGCTTTGCATGACCTGTGTTATAAAATTCCTATCTTACGTCTAAACCGAATGGTATAACTGTGTTCAGCTGCGTCCCGACACAGCGCGATCTTTATTATCTCATAATTAACATTCTCACAATGCAACCGAACACAATAAAATAAGGATGGTTACCGAATTTCATAACATTGTAGCTGAGCGTAGGCAGATTGCCATGAGTATGAGATAGTCTATTGTTAACTATTGTTATCGCGTTAGGCTAACGCGTCATGGTAGATTTATGAAATGTGAAACCGGCGTAGTACGTTTGATATCTAATCACATGTTCATTTTTTCTGAAGAGTTTTGCGCAAGCAACCACACGCTTACTCAAGCATGGTTAAAATTACATTTTCGCCTTTTTTTAAAATTAATATATGTAGCAATTGTTCATGCCCAAATCTTAACGATAGTTTTTTTTTTGTTTACAGAGGAAAGCGCACACTTGGATATTAACTCGAAACCGTTTGCTATCGGCCAAACTCACTTCAAAGGTAATTGCTTACTTAAAATATAACTAATTATTTTTTATCTGGTAGCACATCGCGCTATTTACAATGAAAAACAAGTGATAGTGCGTTGGGAAGTGACCAATTACGTGTTTCGTTGATCGCCTTAAGATACTAACGGCATTTGTTTTGGAGGAAGCGCCCGTAATAGCAGCAATAAATTGGTGATTGTAAAATGGAACTGTTAGAACCGTAAACGATCTTTTTTGATGTGGTAATGAATGTCTTCTTTGATTTGAAATTTTAATGTGATAGGATTTCCTTGGTTTTAGATTTAAAATAACTGGGCCTAAATTTAAATTAGGAAGTCCTGTGACGAGCAAAATTAAAATACTTAGATTCTTGTTTGATTGGAAAATCCCAGTGATACCCAGTTTCATCCGCGGTAAAAAAATTGTGAACAAAGCTCCTACCAGGCTGTAAAGCGATATTATCTTGGGAAATTTCTTTTCTGAAAAGTTAGGAGCCTTGGAATATCAGGCAGACACTTTCTTTATACCCAAATCGGCCTGCAAAACTTTTCAAGCAGTTGTTTAGGACACCCCAACTTCCCTGGCAATAAAAGACAACTTCATCTGCCCAACTGTCAGCACCAAATCTTCAATTTTTCTTCACCATGTCTAAAGTTCTTGCTTCAACTGTTCGACGTGATTGTGGATCATCCATTATGGCAGCGGTTTTGAACCAGTTTCCATCAATGTACCACTGTGAAGCGTCATGTGACCCTTGTCAATTAGTCCATTTTAAAAGGAGTTTTTTTATGCATAGAATTTTTCAAGTTTAACCATTCAAAAATTTCCAAACCCAGTTCATCAACTTTGTTTATGTCTGGGTAAATTATGAATTTTGAAAATTCTTCGAAACTTTTAAATTGAGAAAATCGCGAAGAAAATTCATCTATTATAGATTCCACAGCTGTGATTAAATGTTCAGTCAATTAAATCTGATTTGCTTCAATTTGACGTGTCGGAATTTCTAAAAAATAAATCAAGTTTGGAAAATATTTGAAGGCATGAGAAGCAATATCTCGTTTAAGTACTTGTAATTTTGTTTGAAATTCGCCTAATCTCGAAACAAAATGCATGTATTTTATTTAAATAAACATAATTTGTTGTTATTTATTTAATATTTAAAAAGAAAACTATTAATTTTCCAATTTTTTTTTGAAAAACAACTATTTCTCCCGCGTGCCAATTTTTTGTACGTACCAGCTGGCACACGTGCCATAGGTTTGCCACCACTGTCCTATACAATACTGAGTTTAATTACAATGTCTGGACGGGCAATTTAAACTTTTCATACACATACTACCACACGAAGGGGTTTTCTAAAAATGTTGGGCTCTCTAAGCAAGGTATTTTTCCCTATATTTTGTTTAAAAACTGATTTTCTGAAGAGTTATGTTAAGCTTGTAAGAACTGACCGCATTATGTACTATGTGTTGATGGCAATTTCATAGTTGCCTCATTGTATTAAATTAAAAATGGACTGTATCATATTTGCAATATTCTCATAAATTAATATCGCTTTTTGGAATGGACAAACCAATTTTTAAAATTTTTTAGCCTGTCTGCAATTACTCCTAAAACAAATACATAATGTCTTCATTATTTCTAGCAAGCCCACGATTCGGCTGTTATGATTTCACAAATTCCTATTAGGTGTCATAAATGCACCGTTTATTTTCCGTGTTCAAGTATTAGATTGTCTATATCGTTGCTTTTTATCTGATCATTTTAAGATTCGTGACTTCCATCGTTCATGGTATGAACACAATAATTGCTAACATATAAATATTCAATTGTTATTCAAATGCAAATTTTGCGAGCGGCCAAAATTCCTGTAATTACTTTTGTGGGAGAAGTCAGTTGCAAAATAGATTATTAGTTGTGGTTATGTGTATATTTAGATACGTTCGTGTAACTTTGAGGTGTACAAAGTTAGAAGATGAGCTAAAAATAGGTGTATTTCTGTACGATTACAATTATTGTTGCATATTTTACAATACATAATTTGTTAACTGTAGATTTCCATTTTCATAGATACTTCAGACAAACGCAATGAAAGTGGTTTACAGTTATTAATATTGGCATTTGTTGTTATTTCGAAGGCTTGCCATTTAAAAATGTAACAATTTCTCTAAACTCTATCAAAAATTCTTAATAACTCGAAAATTGTTGCAGATAGGTATAGGAAACGCTAATACAGATTGATACAGAATGTAATTTTCCATTATAAAATGAAAAAAAAAAAAGTTTGGGAGTTGTATTTGAAAAAAACGAGTTTTAGTGGTCTGAAGATGTATTAAACGAAAATTAAATTTTGGACACCCTGTAAGCAATGCATCGATTGCAAAAATTCCAGGTTGTACTCCAAGGTTTCCTTCATGCATAGTCTAAATTTAAGCGTTTTTTCTTCAAAAATGGCGGCGTTAGATAATATTAAGCATCACGATGAAAATCAAAAATATTTCAAAAAAGTCCAAAAATTTAAAAAACGACTGCACTTAGGTATAAGGAATGCTCTAAAATAACGTTATAAATCCAAATTCGCAATAAAAAATAGACCATTGTATTTGAAATAAGAAAGTAGACGTCACTATCTTGAAAAAAATTGTATTAATCATATCAGTTGCCATTATGGTCATAACCAAAATTTCAGATCCATACCCTTTTTCATTCTTCATATATCTTTAAGACCCGGTCTCAATCAATCACCCTGTAGATATAGCTTTTCTAGTCGCATAGAACAAGCCTAAAAGTCAACATTTTGCATACATAATATGTTGATACATTCATCAATAGGTGCAGTTTTAGCGCAAAACCGCCCTATTGATATGAATCATAATTGGGTGCGTATAAAACAACAAAAAAAAAAGATTTGCGAAACAATGGGATGGCCAGGACCGGATGCGCCAAAGTGGGTGGATAAGTGATTGTAATTCTACAATAAAACTGAATGCCAATTATTACATAAACTCACGGGAGAGTCGTAAGAAGATGGGTTTAATTACAACACTCAATTTCGCCAGCTTCAAAGCGGGCTATAAACAATTTCTAAGAAGATACAAGTAATATTTCTGCAAGAATACCTGGTGACAAAGCGATTATTTCATAAATTAACCGTTGTATCGACAACACTCGCTTGCTTTTTGTCTTCAAGGCAAACAACACTTGATTATCGTATTAGCTAACTGTAAACTCAACCCAAACATCAAAAAAATACTATTTACTAATTACTTGTTGCAAAATACTCGTTCGTGAGTGGTTTTTGTTGGTTTATATTTAATAATTTGGCAGGAGCGTTCGTGTGTGTTGTACATCGTCCATCACCTTCCCAAAACGGACAAACGCAATTAGATTTGATGAGCTTTGCGTAATAAAAACTCCAAAATTAATTATAATTTGGGATTAAACTATGGAATTATATTCAAATCTGCTTATTAACCATGTAATTAATGGTTTGAATAGGTCGCGGGGTATTTAATTACCGTTTGGGAGCTGCTTAGCGGTTTAAGAGATGGAAAGAAATTAATTTTGGTTGAGTAATTAGATAGGTTTTGTAATTGTGTGAATGTTCGCGAGTTCAAGCTTATCCTCCACTATCGTACTCTTTCTTTATATTATTCTTCTACCATTTCTTAGCCATGTCTACTTGTCTTTCTTCTCTAGGCTTTTTCTGATATTAGGGTAAAACGTGGTAATACGCCCCAGCCGGAAAAACGCCCCACCTATGTAGTTTAGTTGTTTAATCATCGATGACACTACTAGTATCACATAATGGTAGTGTTAGTTAAGGAGTTTAGTATATCTCCACCACCTCACTAGTTTCCCGCTGAAAATCGAAAAAATTCGCAATTCACGGCAAGTGGACGTTGTATTATTTCTGTCTTAATTATTGAAAAAACAATTTCGCATGAAGTGTATTAGTATCGTTTAAATTACGACATAAATTCGGAAAGCTTGTTTCATAACCTCTAAAATGACATTACGCATTTATTTATTAATGCCTCAATGGTCTTGGTACACCAGTGGGGCGTTTTTCACCACTGTTTGGGAATTACGCCCCAGATCTAAAAGTGTAAAATGCCCCTTTTGCTTTAAGATCACTTTTTCTCAATTTCGGACGCCAATGAGGCAAACAGGTCTACTGCTTTTTCCAAACGTGACGAAGTGCCCATCGATAGGATTAAAAATCGTGGAGAACAACAATCATCCCCAACTACTGTGCCATTAGATGAACCTGGGCCGTCAGGACTGCAAAGAACCCCACCAAAAAGGCCACAGCCATCTGCAACTACTTTTAGCAAAAAATCCTCTGAAGAAGAAACCCCTTCAAAATTTCTTGCACAAACAAATCCGATTCCAGTCATTCCACCAATTCTTACTAAAAGAAAACAGGCCGCTACGCTGTTGACATCTCCAGAAAACCGATGCAAACGTAAAATTTTATGTGGGAAAAAGCAAAACATCAGTGCGAAAAGAGAAGGGAAGAAAACTAAAGTTGCTAATGTAACCCGCGCACCAAAAAAAGATGAAAAGTATTAAACGTTTTGAATCAACGTCATCTGAGAGTTCAGAGGAACTCGTATTGAGTTCTTCTGAGGAAGTTTCAGATGAATCTGAAGAGATTTGCGTCAAATGCGGTGATTACTACTACTCCACGAAATCGAAAGTAGACTGGATACAGTGCACAGCGTGTTCTCGATGGCTTCACGAAATGTGTACAACGTACGAAGATTTATGTCACTTGTGTGGTGCAAAAAATTAAGTTCTTACTAAAAATAAGTAGTAATAATCGTGTGGGGCGTTTTCCACAGCAGAGTGGGTAATACGCCTCAAAGGAAAGGGTTTAAATTTTTTTTTTTTAATTGTTTTCCTGCGTTTACTTTTCACAAACTTTTGATATTTACGTAATGTACACTCATTATACTAATTAGAAATGTATTTTTTGTTTAGAATAAAGCTATCATTTTGCAGTAACGAATTTTTTTTTAAAAGTGGGGCGTATTTCACCGTTTTACCCCATATCTAAGGGATTGGTTTGTAAAAAAACCTTGCCATTCTTTTATTATTCTTTTTTATTTAGTCATGAGTCCTGGTCAGTTAAATAAGAATCAGAAAGTTTGGAAAATTATGATTTTATTTAGTCATGAGTCGTTCTACTATTAGGTGTGGAACAGTTTAGTTGTGTTGTGCTGACTTTTTCCATGTTTTTCTGTCTTGTGCTAGCTTTTTTTTATGTATTTCCATTTGATGTTGCTGTAAGTTGCTGCGTTTTTACCTTCGCCTTGCCAGTTTTTTTCCGGTCTACCCTTTTGCTTTTTTCCTGTTATCTTGCTTCATAGGCTTTTTTGGTTAACCTTTCTTCATTCATCCTAAAGCTGTCTTTCTTGTATTTTTGTTTCAACTGATTTTATCTTTAATTGTTCTCTATATGTTTCTTTTCTGATTCTATCTTTTTTTGTTTTTCCTCGTATTTTTCTTTGAAATCCCATTTCTGCTGCATTCACTCGGCTACTGTTTTTAATTGTGGGTGTATACCTTTCACTTCCGTATAAAAAAGCAGGAGTAACTACCTTTTTTTAAAACTTCCACTTTTGTTCGTTTTGGGACTTTGCAAAAAATGTTGTTCTTAAAGTGTTAAATCTTCTTTCCACATTTCCTGTCCTATCTCTTATTTCCTTGTCCATTTCTACCTGTTCCAATTTGAACCCATATAAAGTGATGTTATGCCCTTTGTTCTCTGTTGTTACGATCATAGTCTTGTTATAATAATTAATATTTTGTGTTCAAACGTGTTTAACACTCCAGTGCTCGCGCGGGATACTATAGTATCCCAGTGATGTATTTCTGTAAATTTTTGTCAAATGGCACAATATTATAGCTTCGTCATTTCAGTACCTTTTCATCTTACTTTGTAGACTTAGTTAGCCTTATTGCTTATCAGTGACCAGTGCTATAAAAGCTGACAACTTAAAAAAATTACGCTTGGGATACCTCAGTATCCCGCGCGATCACTAACGTGATTTTTATTTTTATAGCTCGAATTTTGTTCGTAATGTATTTTTCATGTTATTTTTGTTTTTACTTACAAAGATAACTTTACTCACTGGAGAAAGAATGTTTTCAAAAAAAATAAAAGAACAGCTGCACGTTATATAATCGCTGAATTGCCAGAAACCAGGAGTGAGGCGGAAAATGCGACTACCTATTTAGAAAATTGTAATAAACATTAACGCTACTTTTTTTGGTAATGCATCTCTGTCATAATTGTAATGTTCATGTTAAATATATCAAACAACCAAAAATAAATTTTTAAATGTCGTTTAAGTCTATTATTGCGAGTGGGATACCATAGTATCCCAGGCGAGCAGTAACGTAACAAAAGTGAGCGCGAGCAACGGAGTGTTAATACAATGTCTAAAATGCATCCATTCTATATTATTCCTTTGAATAAAACATTGAACTGTTATTTACGACTATTTCATTTCAAAATGTGATTAAACTAAGATAACTAATTTGTTTTTTATGTCGAAATTTGGAAATACAGTTTAATTAATTTACTTTCAGTTTTTATTCGGTTATTATCAAAAATTCAAAGCAATTAGAATGTGTTGAAAACACAATTTATTAAACATTCATTCACTTTTACTGATAAGTTTTAAAAAATTGCCTTATTAACCAAATCTGTTGCAATTTCTACATTTTTGTTTGAATACTAATCTTTGGTTGAAGTGTACACGTAAGTAAATGAGTTTACCGAAAAATCGACGATTTAACTGTTAGTTTAAAGCCATACGGTTCTTTAGCGTGCTGTGTGCTTGTAAAATTGCATTATACATAGAAAATGCAAGGTGAATATAAGTTAATAAGTTTGCTAAAGGTTAACACACCTAACCGTAACATGTCTTAGCTTACAGCATCACAAAAAGTGTCCACTAGACTAAAACATTCACATACTAAAACCACATTACTATTGAAACAAAAGTAAAAGACAGATTTTTTAAAATTCAATGATTAGAAGTGAATTTAATTTCTGCTTTTTTTAACAGAGTGTTTCTTAGCAACTGCCACGTTTGTTGCTAGTTTTTTTTATCAAGTCCTTATCTGTTTTAAATTGACAATTCGTGAAATCAAGGCTAACCTGATTAGTAGTACTATAAATTACTATTCGCAGTTCACGATTTACCTTTGGTAAACAAATTGATTGTTTAAAAGGTTGTAAATTATTTATTATTAGCAATTACTGTCTATTGTTTAACAAACATTTTCAACAAGTAATTGGATATATTGTATGCGCACAATTTGTGAGACAGTTAGAAGGTTTTGTTTTCAATATTAGCACGTTATATCAACCAAATTTTACATAAATTAGTTTTTAGTGATTAAATCGGTTGTAGAAAAATAGCAAAGATATTTGTAGAGGAGAAAGTGAAAGAAATTTTGCCTTCGTACGTTTTTGCAGAACATTTTTTTTAGTTCTTACTCAATTTGGTAATCAAACGAAAGTTAGATAAGTTTTTCTGGTTTTTCATGAGAGCTAAAATGGAAAGAAGTTAGTTTTCTCTAACTACAATGCAAGACATTGTTATGGCTCGTTATAGGCCCAATAAATACACCCCTGGGCTGATTCTGGAAAGATGATTTTACCCAAAACTTCTGATTGTCTCAACTTTCAACTATTACTCAAATAATAGCAAGATTTTTTCAACCAAATTAAATGAAACATCGTTGCAATTTTTGTATAATTAATTGTCTGCGTGACCTTTCAAAAAACCCGGTTCTACCAACAGAATCATCTCTAAAATAAAAGTTTGCGAAACCGCATTCAAAGTGCAACAACTTATAATAATGATTGTGTTCATCTAATGTAAGATACAGAGCCAAGGCAACACTTAAATACCAAATGCATTACCCACTAATAAAAAGAACTGAGCACGATTTAAAAGGATTTGCTAGATATTAGTGCCGGGCTAAACATGTGAAGCATGTTAAAAATTTTACCCAAGAATATCTACGAAGATGTTTTAAATTATTTACTTCGTCTCCTTCTTGTTGTCGAGGTGTGTTTTTCATGTTCTCGAGTATGTTCCTCCACTTCTCTCATTGGCTTAGGTACTGATATAATCAATTTTCCTAGCCAGGTCATTCTCTATAGAAAATTTCCTTCACCTATCAAATTTGCGTTTTCAACCAATCACTAATCTTAAATCTTCTAGAGACTACCAATACGAGCATTATTACACGGTAATAATTTTTCATTCCCCTGTCAGATGTTGATCCTCCTGTAAAATTTGCGTTTTCGGTCAACAACAAACTCAGATTATCTAGAAACGACCAATAAACATAATCATACCTTTTCGCAATTAACAGATTTTCATGCGATTATTGGCCGTTTCTAAGAAATCTAAGTTTGTGATTGGACGAAATTATGAATTTGGAGAGGGAATTAAATATTTCGGTCTTGATAATTTTTTGACGAATTTCGGCGATCAGTAGCGTTACTTTAATATAGGTTAAACAACACACCTGACGCACCACTCCGACAGTACTTGTAAAATTTGACATAAAATACATTTAATTAGACAGTTGGATTACGTGAAGAAATAGAACTCGTGCATTGCAAATAATATTGATGAAAATAAATTCGGAATGTTTTTTAAAGATATGTAACGCATGTGAAGTTGGGAAATAATTGTATCCAGTATGTCAAAATATAAAGTTCTTTTAAAATATTCTTGTATATCATCCCCATCTGCACTTTCTTCATCTGCTAGCTTCTCTTCGCCTTAGGCCGTTTTTCGACATTTGGGGTTAAATCCAATTTAACTGCAATAAGCGTAGCTAGCTTCAGAAAGAGTTTCTTGCCATTTATTTCTAAAATTTTCAAGGTCTTTCAGAAGAGACTCGATATTTGCTGTTGCAACATCAATCGATGTGGTGTTAGATTGCAATATTTTGTTTCGTTCTTCAATGGGAGTTAAAATTTTAAACCAAATTGTTGCAAAAACTATTGCTTTGATCCTTGAAAAATATCGTTTTAGAGCAGCAGCTTCAGAAACACCTTCATTTGATAGTTTCGCAGTCAAAATTACATCCTCTAAAGCAGTGGTTCCCAAAGTGTAATCGGCAGACTCTTGGGGGTCCCTGAATCCTTCTGAAGGGGTCACCAGAGACTATATATTGTTCGAAAATGGTCCAAATTATTTTGCCTCGCTTAATTAGGAACAAAAATATTGTCTGCAAAACAATTCATTGGGGTCCTCTGTAAGTTTTTTAATTTTGAAAGGGCACCTCAGAGTACAAAGTTTAAGAAATACTGCTCTAAAACTTTAAAAACAATTGGAAGCTTCTGAGCAACCGGTCGGACCGCATCTCAGCGGCCCTGCTTACGTGCATAAATAAAAAAATATCATCTGATGCGGACATGGACCCATCCTTTGCAATATTCGCCAATTTTCCAACTAATCTCACACGTTAGTACGCCCCTGCCAACTATAAAACTGGCTTCTTGTAAGACACCTTTCGCTTTTAACATTCTAAGCGACTGAGTTCATCTTCATTTTAGCGTCATTAGTAAACAGACTCAATATACACAAAAAGTCGAGTTTCACTAATACACTACGGGCTTAACTTCCGTGTACGGCAAAAGTAATTATTACAAAAACTAACTTGTAATTTGCTGGCTTAGGTAAGCTACGCTTAAGCGACTGTTCAGCCATTTAGCTAATGGTTTAGGGTTTTTAAATTAATCCGGTTTAACGGCTGGCGTGAACTTGAATTCAACAAACGTTAAATTAGAATTGGATAGGCAAATATAATGGTGTTTGATATAATGGTTTAAGTGTGCTGTGATTATCATTAAAGTGCTTTTCTATTTGCTTTTTAATTCATTAGGAAAATTGAAAGAGAAAACTTGGTCTTAAATTTGATGGCCTTCAAAAGTTTCTTGCATTGCATTGTTGGCAATACTTCAAAGGTTTTGCAATGGTCTTTGTATTCTTCGCACATATTTAAGACATCCAAAGCAATGCATTTCTAACTTCAGTTTGATTAGAAATGCCCTAAAATAATTTTGTATGGTTCTTCAAAGTTTTGACAGATTTCTTAAGTGTATAACCCCGGAGTATTCATTGGCAAAAATTCAAGAGGCTTGCAATGGTTTTTAAATTCTTTGATTGTTGAGTACATAGTATGCAATTAATTTTTACCTTTGGTTTTGAGTTTAAACGTCTTTAACTAATTTTTTACAGTTTTTCAAGGTTTTGAAAATTTTATTAAGTGTATAAGCGTACCAATTCTATGCCAAAAAATTTAAAAGGTTTGCAGTAGTCTTTATATTTGCTGAATATAGTAAAGACATACTAAGGAATGCATTTCCACATTAGGTTTGTTTTAAAACGGCCTAAAACAGTTTTTACAGGTCTGCAAAAGTTTGAAAAATTTCATTGTATAAACTTGCTCTTTTTTGGGCAATAACTCAAAGGTTTTGGATAGCCTTTATCTTTTCTAAAATTTCAAGACACACCAAGCAACGCTCTGATACCTTAAAGTGATTCAAAAGAGACCTAAAACCAATTTTTTTAGCTCGTCAAAATCTTGAAAAAAGTTGCATTTTGTAAGCTTGCAATTTTGTTTGGGAAAAAAAACTAAAGTTTTGTGATGGTCTTCATATTTTTCAAAAATGCTTAAACAACTTAAGGCTTGGGGCCTAAGCAATGCAATTCTACCTTCAGTTTTTTCAAAATCGGCCTAAGACCAATTGTTTTAGCTCTTCAAAATTTTGAAATAAGTTTTATTTGTATAACTTTGCAATTTTGTTTTGAAAAACAATCAAAAGTATTGTAATGGTCTTTATATTTTTCAAAAATGCAAAAACACTTGAGGCTTAGGGCCTAAGCAATGCAATTCTTCCTTTGGTTTATTCAAAATCGGCATAAAACCAATTTTTTTAGCTCTTCAAAATTTTGAAATAAGTTTTATTTGTATAACCTTGCAGTTTTGTTGTGGAAAAAATTCAAAAGATTTGTTATGGTCTTTATATTTATCAAAAATGCAAAAACACCTTAAGACTTAGGGCCCAGGCAATGCAATTCTACTTTTGGTTTATTCAAAATTGGCCTAAAACCAATTCTTTTCGCTCTTCAACATTTTGAAATAAGTTTTATTTGTATAACCTTGCAGTTTTGTTTTGGAAAACAAACGAAAGTTTTGTAATGGTCTTTATATTTATCAAAAATGTTAAAACACTTTAGGCTTAGGGCCTAAACAATGCAATTTTACTTTTAGTTTATTCTAAATCGGCCTAAAACCAATTGTTTTAACTCTTAAGAATTTTGAAAAAAGTTTTATTTGTATAACTTTGCAGTTTTGTGTTGGAAATCAATCAAAGGTTTTGTAATGGTCTTTAAATTTTTCAAAAATGCAATAACACTTAAGGCTTAGGGCCTAAGCAATGCAATTCCGCCTTTAGTTTATTCAAAATCGGCCCAAAACCAATTGTTTTAAGTCTTCAAAATTATAAAAAAAAAAGTTTTATTTGTGTAACCTTGCATTTTTCATTTGGAAAAAAATCTAAAGTTTTGTAATGGTCTTTATATTTATCAAAAATGCAGAAACTCTCTAAGGCTTAGGGCCTAAGCAATGCAATTCTGCCTTTAGTTTATTCAAAATTGGCCTAGAACCAATTGTGTTAGCTCTTCAAATTTTTGGAAAAAGTTTTATCTGTGTAACCTTGCAGTTTTTGTTTTGGAAAACAATCAAAAGTATTGTAATGGTCTTTATGTTTTTCAAAAATGCAAGAAGACTTAAGGCTTAGGGCCTAAGCAATGCAATTCTTCCTTTGGTTTATTCAAAATCGACATAAAACCAATTTTTTTAGCTCTTCAAAATTTTGAAATAAGTTTTATTTGTATAACCTTGCAGTTTTGTTGTGGAAAAAATTCAAAAGATTTGTTATGGTCTTTATATTTATCAAAAATGCAAAAACACCCTAAGACTTAGGGCCCAAGCAATGCAATTCTACTTTTGGTTTATTCAAAATTGGCCTAAAACCAATTCTTTTCGCTCTTCAACATTTTGAAATAAGTTTTATTTGTATAACCTTGCAGTTTTGTTTTGGAAAACAAACGAAAGTTTTGTAATGGTCTTTATATTTATCAAAAATGTTAAAACACTTTAGGCTTAGGGCCTAAGCAATGCAATTTTACCTATAGTTTATTCTAAATAGGCCTAAAACCAATTGTTTTAACTCTTAAGAATTTTGAAAAAAGTTTTATTTGTATAACTTTGCAGTTTTGTGTTGGAAATCAATCAAAGGTTTTGTAATGGTCTTTATATTTTTCAAAAATGCAATAACACTTAAGGCTTAGGGCCTAAGCAATGCAATTCCGCCTTTAGTTTATTCAAAATCGGCCCAAAACCAATGGTTTTAAGTCTTCAAAATTAAAAAAAAAAAGTTTTATTTGTGTAACCTTGCATTTTTCATTTGGAAAAAAATCTAAAGTTTTGTAATGGTCTTTATATTTATCAAAAATGCAGAAACTCTCTAAGGCTTAGGGCCTAAGCAATGCAATTCTGCCTTTAGTTTATTCAAAATTGGCTTAGAACCAATTGTGTTAGCTCTTCAAATTTTTGGAAAAACTTTTATCTGTGTAACCTTGCAGTTTTTGTTTTGGAAAACAATCGAAAGTTTTGTAATGGTCTTTATATTTATCAAAAATGCTAAAACACTTTAGGCTTAGGTCCTAAGCAAAGCAATTCCACCTTTAGTTCTCTTGAAAACCGTTTTTTATACAGCTCTTTTAAATTTTGAAGGGTTTCAACTATAAACCTGTATTTTTTTTTGGCCCAAATTAATTTTTCATTCTATTACAACTACACCATAAAAAACAAAATATACCCCACTTTTTCAATGGCTTGCAGTGTGCTTAAGTCAGTTTAATTTTTGCATCACACAAAAATTTACAAACTTTCTTATTTATTACCACTAAACATGTAATCTTCTAGTTATCACTACAATTTTTATAATTCTACGTTAATATTTATTACATTAACAGATTAATTACAAGCGGCTGTTACTTTCAATTTTTTCTCGCGTCTAGTGTCGCTATCCAAATTTTCTTTTCCGTTTTTTTGCGCCCGAAAATGTTTTTAAATTATTGTAATTAAAAGTGAAAATTTACAAACTCGCATAAACAGCATCACATGTGCGTGAAGATCAGTACGCAGACGTTCGACAGCGTTGCTCTACTAAAAGTTTTAATCACTGTTTTTGTTGCATGAGATTAGCGCACCAATTAAAGAGTGAAATTGTTTACAAGTCTAAGCTTTTTTTATATGTTTGTGGTGGTAAATTAAGAAATCGTATTTAAATCGCGAATTTGGGCTGAGTTTATAGAACATGCATATTTATTTATGTAAAGATGTGTCCTAAAAAATCGCTTATATTTTTTTGAAGAAGGATCTATTTGTGGAAGTGCTACAGCAGTTTAAAGACATATCTTGGAATCAACTGGGCCTTATATGTATGTAGGGACTCCCACAAAAAAATCTAGTGTAGGGTTAAAAAACTATTTAATGTAATCATTTTCAATTCCATCATCTCGACGTATATAATTTAAACCAAACAAGCCTATAAAACTACAAAGTAGTTGGCTATGCCTAGTCACACAAACTCCTTCGCATTCTATTCAAGTACCGATCCCGTTATTTTACATCAATCAAGGCGGCCATGGTGTATTAAACTTCGTCTAAGTGAGAAAACCATCGCTAAGAGCCGACACTAAAATAGTCGTCGATGTTACCTAGATGTGATTTTGATGATGCAACTATCGAAGGAGGCTGTGAATACGAAATGAGTGCCGGTTCACGACCCTGGCCTATTACAAGTTATGTGAGAGGTGGCTATGGAATCTAGAGGGACAAAACAATTCGAGGACAGCTACATACAAATTAAACCGTATTATCTCTTTAACGGTAATATACAATACATAAATAAATAGTTAATAGCGTACATGATTTAATAGCAGATAACAATTAATTATTTCAGTTTTTTTTGTACATTGAAAACATTGGCTATCGGTAAAAATTGAATAGCAATAGTTAGTAACTTTAGAATACTTGAAAACTATTCTTGGCGAAGAATTTTTCGCTGGTTCTTCATATTTGGACACCTGCTCAGAGAAATATTAAGCTCTGTAAAATGTATCTATTAGAAAACATGCCAAACTGCGCCCTAAATTAGCCAAAGCAATTCGTTCTCAATAATTTAGGAGGTTCTTGTGAAAACCAATAATTATAATAGCAAAAATCACAAGGTATAGAATTAAATTCGTATTAGTAATATAGTGCAGCGTTTAATTTGATCAGACAATTATGTAATTTACTGGTCAAATCAAAAAACATTTTTTTGTGTTAATGGTAGACTAGAAAGTTAAGTTTAACAGCTCTAAAAAGCCGTTTACATAATATATAAAGAATAGCTCTGGGTCTAACGTTGTACTACTTCCGACATAGGATGTAAATCAAATGATAAACTTATGGTAGCAGTTGGTAAAGTTTAGATAACGTTATAGCTGTGAAAAACAGTGGAAAATTAACACAGTAAATTTTCATCGTGCACCAATCTTAAAACATTTGAGCCATCTTTATTATTATACAGAAAAAGCAGAAGTGTACGCAAATCACCTAGCAGAGGCATTTCAACCGTTTCCAACAGAAGCAACGCCGAGGAAGCGAACGAAATTCACTACTTTCTGGAATCACCTTACCAGATTTGTTTCTGGGTTTCACTTCCTATGATGCATATTTTGTATCTTGTTATATGGACATTATTACTTAACAACTAATACTAAAATTAACTGAAATTCAAGAAACTACTCTCCTGTACTGCTCGAAAAGCATTTCTTTTTAACATCAACCAAAGCCACTAATTATTTCTTTGTACAGCAAATCATTAAAATAACATTCCCAGTTTTGAATGAACCGTTTTTGAATATCTTGAGGGTCGAATCACACAATGCTCACCGATGCGAAGTTAGAACTTGTAAAGTAAATTTCTTCGCAATTAATCTTTTCAACGTAATTATAACTTTTAGAAGTTAAGACACGTTGCTTTCCATGTATACAAATTAAGCTATTCGTAACTCTGAATGTCTGACAGTGTGATCATTATCCGTTTAATTATTAGCTTGTTGGTAACGGTTATGTTTTAAGATGTGTTAAGAATAAGAAACGTCTACAAATGGTTCAGGCAGATGGTGCAGCGATAAGAGTTTTGTAGCACTTGCTTTTGGAGAATTTAAAATATCATTAAATTAGTAGCCGAGTGAATGCTGCAGGTATCAGATTTCTAAGAAAAATCCGAGGAAAACCCAAAAAAAGATAGAATCAGAAATGAAACATATAGAGAACAATTAAAGATAAAATACTTCGTACCATACAAAAACATGCCACGCCAAAAGAAGGAAAAGAAAAGAAAGAATACATCGCTACGACTTACTTGCCCTACATCAGCGGAGTGACTAACAAAATATCAAAGCTTCTACAAAAACATAAAATCAAAACCGTTTTCAACGCTCCTTTGAAGCTCTCGAATAAATTAAGAAGAACACACGACACAAGACTACACCACGCGGGAATATACAGCATACCTTGCTCCTGTGGAAAAGTATACATAGGACAGACTGGCAGGAGTATACAAACGCGTCTCAAAGAACACGAACGACAAACAACAAGAAAACAAGTCGATAAATCAGCGGTAGCAGAACACGCCCAGGGTACAGGACACAACATCCTCTTCAGAGAAACAAAACTACTGGCCCGCGCAAACCATTTCTGGCCAAGATTATATCGAGAATCATTGGAAATCATCAAGAACCCAAACAACTACAACAGAGACACAGGCATACAACTCCCAAACATCTGGAAACCAGTCATCACAAAATCACTGAGGCAGAACAAATCCATTAAGCGGAACGCCACGCCTCCACAAGCTGGATATATAAACCCAGCAACATCCCTCACAAATTAGTCGTTTTTGAAAAAGACCAAGACACAATGGTCGAAACGTCAACTACTTCTAAATATAGAAGACGCGGTTCCCAACCCGGAAACCAAGATTGTATTATGAATAACGGCCGCGAAAGCCTCAAGAATAAAATAAGCAAAATTTAGAACAAAAATAAGTTTCAATTAAAAATGTATCAAAATTGACTTACAAAATTGATAAGAAAATACTAAAATAATTGTAGCTATTAGGTATGTATCTATTTCTTATGCAACACAGATTTAAAACAAGTTGTGTATAATGATGGAGATTGTATTAATTATCTAATATTTTTTTCAAGATACCATCTTTCCTGGTTAAAGCAAGCCTTAAATAACATGTAAATGTGTAAATAACCGCTATGTCATTTGCCTAACCAACTGCAAGTGTTAAAACATCCAAGCAATATTTACCAAATACTTAACACTTGTATCTTCTTGCTATCTATCTCCTAGTTGAAATTTATTATACCGTTATCTAGACGGTGTAACATTCGCTCAAATATTTATCATTAAACTTTACAGGCATCATGAAAACAGCGTACGTACCACTAGACAATGAGCTAGCTAATTGGATGGTTAATTTGTTGGGTTTCTCAAAGAATGTAGGTACTCTCACAATTGTTTCTGTAGAAAGGAATGTGATCACAGGCGGCAGTGACCTTATCCTATATATGACGTATTAAATCTCATTACATATTTAATTGCGGAGGTATTGCCAACCGTGGCTAAAGAAAACGATTTTTAAACTGGTTATTATTGTTTAGTTAAATTTGGTGCAATCGAGATGTGTTCTAAGTGGGTTATGCGAATATTGCAAAATTGAATAATAATGGAAGAATAAAATGAGTGATTTCGAAAAGAATTAATTTAGCAGCAGTTCTGAAACAGTTTCCATTAATGCACCTCTTGGCTTTACTGTGAAGCGTCATGTACTCTTAATTAGTCGATTTCAAAAGAACTTTAGTTACTCTAAAAGCATACAGTGTTAAGTTATGAGGTATATACTGCAAAAAAAGTACCGACGCTCGGGCGTCTTTTGCTAAAATTGACAAAAACGGTTTTGGCTATGTTAGCTAAACATGCTCAGGTAATTTTAGGACCATGACTTTAATAATTTTTTAGTTATTGTATCTTATACGGGGTATTGTCTCACGATATTAATGTTATTATCCATTTATGAGGTATAAATTGCAAAAGAGGTACCGACGCTTGGGCGTCTTTTGCTAAAAGTGACAAAAACGGCTTTGACTATGTTAGCTAAACATGCCCAGGTAATTTTAGAACTATGACTTTAATAATTTTCTAGATATTGTAACTTATACGGGTTGTTGTCTTACGATATTAATGTTATTATCCATTATGCGGTATATATTGCAAAAGAGGTACCGACGCCTAGGCGTCTTTGGCTAAAATTGACCAAAACGGTTTTGGCTATGTTAGCTAAACATGCCCAGGTAATTTTAGGACTCTGACTTAAATATTTTTTTAGTTATTGTATCTTATACGAGGTGTTGTCTTACGTTATTAATGTTATCATCCGTTATGCGGTATATCTTGCAAAAGAGGTACCGACGCTTGGGCGTCTTTTACTATAATTGACAAAAACGGCTTCGACTATGTTAGCTAAACATGTCCAGGTAATTTTAGAACAATGACTTCAATAATTTTCTAGTTATTGTAACTTATACGGGGTGTTGTCTTACGATATTAATGTTATTATCCATTATGCGATATATATTGCAAAAGTCGTACCGACGCTTGGGCGTCTTTTGCTAAAATTGACAAAAACGGCTTCGACTATGTTAGCTAAACATGCCCAGGTAATTTTAGGACCATGGCTTTAATAATTTTTTAGTTATTGTATCTTATACGGGGTGTTGTCTTACGGTTTCAATGTTAACATGCATAAATGCGTTATATTATGCAAAGAGGTACCGACGCTTGGGCGTCTGCTGCTAAATTTGGCAAAAATAGCTTCGACTATGTTAGCTAAACATGCCCAGGTAATTTTAGAATCATGACTTTAATAATTTTCTAGTTTTTCCATCTTATACGGGGCACTGTTTTACGGTATTAATGTTATAATCCATTTGAGGTACACATTGCAAAAGAGGTACCGACGCTTAGGTGTCTTTGGCTAAAATTGACAAAAACGGCTTCGACTATGTTAGCTAAACATGCCCAGGTCATTTTAGAACCATGACTTTAATAATTTTCTAGTTATTTTATCTTATAGGGAGAGTTGTCTTGGGGTATTAATGTTATTATCCATTTATGAGGTATATACTGCAAAAGAGGTACCGACGCTTGGGCGTCTTTTGCTAAAATTGACAAAAACGGCTTCCACTATGTTAGCTAAACAGGCCCATGTAATTTTAGAACCATGACTTTAATAATTTTCTAGTTATTTTATGTTATAGGGAGAGTTGTCTAGGGGTATTAATGTTATTATCCATTTATGAGATCTATACTGCAAAAGAGGTACCGACGCTTGGGCGTCTTTTGCTAAAATTGACAAAAACGGTTTCGACTAAGTTAGCTAAACATACCCAAGTAATATTAGAACTGTGACTTTAATAATTTCCTGGTTATTGTAACTTATACGGCGTGTTGTCTTACGGCAGTGGGTTTGAACCCGTTTCCATCAATGTACCCCTTGGCTTCACTGTGTAGCGTCATGTACCCCTTGTCAGTTGGTTCATTTTAAAGAGACTTTATTTATGGTTAAAACACACATGTAAAAATAGTTAGAGCGAAAATTGTTGATTCTTGCTTTCCACCAATTAATTTTTTCTGTCATTGTTTTTGATATGTACCCCCCGTTAAAGTTTCACGTACCCCTTGGGGGTACATTGGTTTAGAACTCCTGTCGTAAAATATGAATTTAAAAAGGAAATTGGAGAACAAAAATAAATAAACACATAATTTGATACACCCAATTAGCTTAGTTATGATTCTGCATATCTCTATGCAATATTGTTGTGAGCTTGCTTTCTGTGTTTTGTTGAATTTTAATTTGTTTTCTGAAATAGTTTTATCGATACAGCATAAAAGACCGATGCGAACGACTTGTTATTTTGAGAACTAATTTCAGATTAGGTTGAAAGAAGTTATTCTGAGATTTTCAACAACTCAAAACTTTCGTTTACATTTTAGCACAATTTTATAGAGGCGAAAGACTTTGTGGCTACAAAAGCTAGTCTAAAAGGATTGGCACTAAAACCCACCAAAGATTACATTCATTAATAACTTAAAACACCATCAGCTTTTTTTTTAAATAACAGTTAAATCAAAATATGCAATATACGTACGGATTGCATTTAACCTTGTTCTAACACGGTTTTATAGGAATATTTATAGCATTCTAACTGTCCACAGTTATAATTTTAGAACATTAAACGAACAATAAATATAACAACAGGAAATACCTCAAACAAACATCCCAAATAAAAAAAATTAACAAATCTGAAATTTTTCTCTCCCAATTAGTTTACGACTGGTACCAAAACGGTACACCGTGTTTTTGTCAACTTCGTGATAAAGCCTAAAAATAAAACAATGTGAACTAACCTTGATACACATTCACCGGCGAAGTCAATTATTTATTCTACCGAATTATGGGCGACATAGCTACAAAACAAAGGTTGGGACATTAAAAAAAACTGAAAAAGTCACGATATTCATTAAACCTTCCAGTTATTGTTAAACAGCAATTAATGTTTGTATAATTAAGTTGATTATACTGATGCAATTCTTGTGGTTTTGTCAAAAGAAACGTCTGTTGCTTCTAAAAGAGAACTTTAGTTAAAAAGACAAGTGATTTTTAACCCTAGGATGCTAGCCTGGAAATTTCTACACTTTCACACCGATCGGGCCTGCGAGGCCCAGTTAGATGTAATTTTAAATATTTTTAATATTACTTTAGTATTTATTTTTGCTAATGAATACATAAACTTTATAATACTACTGAACAACTTTTAATCATATTTTTAAGAAATGCAGCTTACACAATAATGGTTAAACGTTACATGAAAAAAACTGTGGATCAAAAATCACATAGAAAGCAATAGGTTGCTGGGCCTCTAAGGCCCGTTATGTGCATCCTAGGGTTAAAAACATTACTTTAATGATCACTTTAATACTTAATTAATCCAAGAATTGTTCGAAAATGATTAATTTTGAGTACATTTCCTATAAACCGTAACTTCCTCATTGATTTATGTGATATAACTCGCATGGAAAAATTCGAACACTTAAGTTACATTCGGCAAATTAATAATTATGAGTAAATAGTTACTGTCAAGAGTTAACGAAGCCATTTCCTCTTCGATTAGCGAGAAAGTGGTCATTGATTTGAGTACGTGTTCCGATGTTGAAGGAACTTTTCAGGTTGTAGGCGTTAGTGTAATTAATTTGATCATGTAAGTGACTTTATGTAACCGCATAGAAGTGTCAAACAGTTGCGTTCGGAGTAGTATTACATAAGTTAGTGATCCGATACGTTGTTATGCTACCGATAGCTTGATGTATGTGGTTATTTGCATGGCATGAAATGAAGAAATAGAAGAAAGTTGGGAACAGAAGTATTTTTAAACGTTTAATCGTTGTGTTACTGTGATAAATTGCAACTGCATTGGTTTGAGAAATGTATGAAGCGCGCCTAGCTTACAAAGAAGCAAACTGCCTCCTAGTTTTTGCAAATTTACTTACTTAATCGCTTGTATCTTAGAAGCATCCTTTTGATTAGTTATCCATAGCTTGGATCCACATAAAGTAATAATATCTACAATAGTTTTAGACATCCTTTTTTTTGTTTTCTGGTGATGCCCTTATTTCAAGGTTTATTTTATCTCCTCCCAGTTGACGTTTTTTCTGTTCAGCCTTTGTCACTTCGTCTTGCAAGTTTTTGTGTGTATATTAGTCATTAATATTCAAGACATAAATGAGACGACCAACTTTCAAAGTTGAAAAATTGTCACTTATCTAATTTCCTAACACTGAATTCCACATAGAAACCTGAATAGCAAAATTAGCATTTTCATACCCAACATTATTAAATATTAATTAACATAATCATATATCATTGTACAGGAGGCAACCGTGTTAAAAAATATATGCAAATTTGAAAAGAACTAGAATCAATTAAGTGGGTATGTGGGTTACGTCTGAATTGTTAGGAAATTCTCTCGATTTCGAACGTTGAGCAACGCGTCTCTGTTACTCTGCATCGCTGTGGATACCAGACACGCTAGCACGTACCGATGTGAAGTTGCTTATTGAAAGAGCGCGCTGATTAGCGCCTGGTGGGCTAGTTATGCAAAATCGAAAACCTAGAAAAATCGGTAATGTATTCTTAACAGTAAAAAATTTTAGTTTGTCATTATACCCACAGTGTATGATTCGCCAAGTGTTGAATATGTATCTGTTATGTTTATTTATTTTTATTTAAATATTTATGCAAGTGTGACTCTTCATATTTGTTGGCCTTCTTGTGCTTCCTAGAGCTAACTTCTTACAGTTAATGAAAACCCAATGAATAGAGCTATGAAGTAGCTATGCAAGAGATTTTGTAAAATATGTGTTAGTCGCTTTTTGGATATAGCAACAAAAAAGATTAAGAGACATACCATGTCAATTCCTCCTATCAAAAAGGACGCAGGCACATGGGCTAGAACCAACAAACAGAAAGCAGACTTGTTTGCTGATCACTTAGCGAACATTTTCACACCTAATGAGATACATGTGAATATTGTATTGGAAGAAGTAAATAACCCAAGAACAGAAATATTACTCCCGTTACCCCAAAAGAAGTAGTTGAGGTAATAAAAAACAAGTTACATTCAAAAAAGGCACCTGGATTTGACTTGATCACAGGTGAGATATTAAAGCAATTGCCCAGAAAAGGCATAGTCATGCTTACTTATTTGTTTAACGCAACGTTTAGATTAAAACACGTTCCTAGTAGTTGGAAAGTAGCGGAAGTAATCATGCTGCCCAAAACGGGCAAACCACCGAATGATGTCAAATCATATAGGCCTATATCTCTACTACCGATTATTTCAAAATTATTCGAAAAACTTCTCTTAAAAAGATTAAGACCGTTAATAGAAAATAGTAAGCTAATTCCAGACTACCAATTTGGCTTTAGACAGAAACACTCGACTATCGACCAAGTACACCGCATAACTGATGTAATTGAACAAGCCCTCGAAGGAAAGCAAGGCTGCTCTGCAGTTTTTTTAGACGTTGCAGCAGCTTTCGATAAAGTATGGCACAAAGGATTGATACATAAAATTAACAAAACGCTTCCTAAGCAATACGTAGATATCTTAACATCATACATCTCTGACAGACTCTACAGAATAAAACAAGAAGACGAATACTCCAACTTGAAGGAGATAAAAGCAGGCGTACCACAGGGTAGCGTCCTTGGTCCTGTCCTTTATTTGTTATACACTAGTGATATACCAGTACTAGAAGAAGTTACTGTAGCTACATTTGCAGACGACACTGTATTACTTGCAGTAGGCAAAGATCAGCAAACATCCACTAGAGAGTTGCAAACAGCCAGTAACGTAATGCTCAATTGGACCAAACAATGGAAAATTAAGCGTAACGAGTCAAAGTCCATCCACGTCAATTTTACAAATAAAAGGATAACGGATCCACCGCCACTTAATATAAATGGGACTATAGTGCCATATGAAAATCAAGCGAAATATCTTGGCATGACCCTTGATGCAAAATTGCGATGGAAAGAACATGTTAAAAAGAAAAAAAATGAACTTAATCTAAAATACAGACAGTACTTTTGGCTTCTTGGAAGATATTCCAAATTATCAATTTATAATAAGATCCTAATATACAAACAGGTCCTGAAACCGGTGTGGCTTTATGGTATTCAACTTTGGGGTTGCACCAAAGACAGCAATATTACATCTATCCAGACTTTCCAAAACAAAGTGCTACGTAATATGGTAAACACTCCATGGTACGTCCGCAACAGTGATCTTCATCGAGACCTTGGTATACCAATGGTTAAGGAAGAAATCAAAAGGTTTGCTGGTAAACATGAAGCCAGACTCCACCATCATGAGAATGCAGAAGCTCTTCAACTGCTGGACAATCAACACCTTGTCCGAAGATTGAAGAGGACCAAGCCGTTTGAACTCGTGTAGTGTGTTTTCTGTGTAAAAGCTGAGCATAGTGCGCGAGTGAGAGTGCATAGAATATAGTCAGAACAATCTAGAAGACATCAATGGATGGACACTAGTTGTTAAGTATTTAGTTTTAAGATTTACTAGAAAAAAATTGATGGTTGGTCTATTAGACCAGTATTAATAACCCAAACACCTAAGGTGTTTATATTAAAAAAAAAAAAAAAAAAAGTCGCTTTTTGGATATAGCCCACCCCTACTGTGAAGGAGTTTTATGAAAACAATGGCAGCTGTGTTAAAACTAGTACGGGTGACAGATTCGTTTCCTCTTAACAAAGATCTGGAATCACTCAACGCAGGAATAATGCAACAATGGAACAATGCCTGCAACACGGGAATCGTCCATCGTTGGAAAGCTCAATATCTTCTTGAAATTCGCTTGCATGTTTTCAATTTCTTCATGCGGTTATCGGAGTGGTTTCTCAAAAAAAGAAAGAAAACCGTTAATGTTACATTTCACACCCAACACTTTCTAATTTAATGTCATTACTACCTAAATACTATGACATCTGTTTAAATAACCGAGTAACCTTGCTAATTTGTAATAAATTAACGGAGATTACTTCACTCGGTCCTTGCGTATGCATTTCTTATTTAATCCAATGTGTCTGCGATTATGCATCGACTTAGTGGACCGACGCCTTTCAGCTGTTCAGGAAATATTCACAGAACTGGCAGAACAAGCCAAAGATGTGATGCTGGATATACACATTAACAAAACTAGGACCTTAAGATTCTAACCAGCAGCTTAGACGTTGAATATGTCTTAACCAACCAAGTCTTATGCCCGGTTTCTCCGACACATCTCAAGATCGAACTTATATAAGCCCGCCTTATATTTAAGACCGTCTCAAGATACCAATGCGTTGCACAGAAAACATATTCCGGAATCTGTTAGACATCTCAGCTAAGTTAGAACTCGGTTTGGCAACGTTGCAAGAAGTCGGCACATTTTAGCGGCAGATTGAAATGGCTAATTTTCATTGGCCATTTACATCACAGCTGTTAAAACGGCTCCCTGTGACATCTTGTTGTTGCTATCAGCTGTTAGTCACATATAAAGTTACAGTTCGATGTTTATTAATTTTGTGTTGAAATGGCGAAAAAAAAAGAATAAATTATACCATGGAGGAAAAACAATTATTAGTTAGCTTGGTGAAAGAAAATTAAATAAATAGATTATGTATACAGGGTGTTTGAAATTCGAGTTTAATCATGGGGTTCTCGCTTATTATAATAGCTAGAGTATAGGTTTAAATTTGGCAAAGTTGCTAAATTTGGTGCTCATTAATAATCCAAAGAGAAATTGGAAATATCTCAAACGGGGTCCGAAAAAATTAGGAAAAACTGGAAAATACGATTTTTGAAAATCGTCTATAACTCCTTTGGAGTATGAAATATTTTAAATGTGTAAAAACATTGCCGAAGCAACTTTTTAAGCCGAATCGGATGGTAGTCACAAATTTTTCTTAGATCGATTCGTTTTTATTTTATGACAACCAACTTTGTTTTTGCTTATGGGCGCAAGTTTTGCTATTTACATTATCAAATAGCATTTATTTTTCTAAATCCATTGATGTATCACACATGGTATTTTACTTTTTCTTTTATTGTCAAATTTCAAAAAATACGTTTTAAACAATAACCATTATAAATCAGGTTGGCCGGTCATTGTAGTTTATGTTGTTTCCATGACAACCGATCAACAATCTAAAAGTTTTAAAGGCCTGTTAGTCCTAAAAATGAACTTTAATAACGAAGAAAAACGCGATATGCTGCCCATCACAAAAAAACAAAGTTGGTTGTCTAAAACTAAAACGAATCGACCTAGGAAAAATTTGTGACCACCATCCGATTTGGCTTAAAAAGTTGCTTGGGCAACTTTTTTACACATTAAAAATATTTCAAACTCCAAAGGAGTTATAAACGATTTTTAAAAATCGTATTTTCCAGTTTTTCCTAATTTTCTCGGATACTGTTTGAGATATTTCCAATTTCTCTTTGGATTATTAATGAGCACCAAATTTAGCAACTTTGCCAAATTTAAACCTATACTCTAGCTATTATAATACGCGAGATCCCCATGCTTAAACTCGAATTTCAAACACCCTGTATACTCCAATTGAGGCTCAATTTGATCTAAGATCACAATAACTGTCTCTTTTGTGAGGCGAAAACGCATAAAAAAACGATCGTATTCGAAATCCGTAAAAGGATTTGCGCGAACAAATCGCCTTCGAGGAATTACAGGGTCGTACAAGTCATCATCTGCATCATCTATCATATTTATAAAGTCAATTTCCATATTTAAACTTAAACCACAATTTAAACAAACACTTAACTACAAACAAAGCAAATACAAGATACTTTTAGGTTATGTACTCCAGCTCAAGTTCTAGTAAACAGCGACTCAAGATGTGAGCTCAGCTCAAGTCGAATATGTTCTTAAAATTGCTTGGTGCAACGCTTTATACCGTTAAGGCGAACTTAAGATTCAGCTAGATCTTAAGATGTGTCGGAGAAACCGGGCATTAGCTACTTCCTTACTCAGCTAGCAGATACTTTAAGCCATCAATTTTCTACACCAATTTTTAAGCTCATAATTAAATTTAGTGCCACTTACATCATGAGTTATAATTTCAAATCAATCAATTTATTAAAAATTACTTCCGGTAAGTCGAGACACGTGAGAACATACACACACACGTACATAACGTAATAACTTCCTAAATAGTCCGCGTGTAGTTAGCATACCGATTGGAGAAAGCCATCATCGGAGGACAATTACCGAAAAACATTTCTCCGCCGTGTTCCGTACCTGCTACAGATGCTGGTATTGTGTGTTTAGCCCATAGCAAATCCAATATAATACCCAGTTGTAAACATAACACACCTACGATGTACAAACGTGATTTATGAAGCTATGGGAAAAAATCTCGGGAGTGTTCAGATAAATTTCGCTCAATGGATGCAAATTTTTTGTTTGGCCCAGAGAAAGTAAAAAATTATACTGCGCGTAGAATTTATGATCGATGTTTCACGATTATTTTCCTGGCGAATAACGTCCCATATTGTAAATACTTTTTTTAATATTTGTAAAGACTGTAATTTTTTAAAGCGTCTATGTCAAGAAAACTTTAACTAAGAGCCCACAAATAAAAAAATTTCACAGCTACGTACAACGTTTAAGTTATTATTTACAGTGGGTAATTACATGATGAGCAAGTTTTTAAATATAATAACAATAAAAATGTTTAAGATGTTGCAAAACACGTGGGAAAATATAAAAAGGGAAATTTGGATGCTAAAGGAGTGGTTTAAGAGTAATAAAATATGCGAAAAATAGCAGTTGATTTTTTCTTTGAAAGGTGAAAAGGTAGAGTTATGAGCGCTGTAATTTTTTTGTTTACTCCAATGTTCAACTTTTCCCCAATTTTATTTATTTATTTAGTCATAAGTCAGTTTTGGTTTTGTCTAAATTTATGTTTATATTAATTTTTACCAATCCTGGCTTAGAGCTTCTCAATTACTTTGTTAGTTCTTTCTGTTTCCGCGTCTATGACCATGTTGTTTGCAAACAGTAGCTCATCTATGTTAATTTTTTCTATTTTCCAATTGCCTAGGTCTCATTTTTGTTATATATAGGTTCTATAGCGTCTGTCGGCGCTGTTCGAACAGTGCTATGCCTTTTTCTAATTCCTCCATTAGAATCCTTGTTATCTCTTGATAAAATCTGATGCATATTATATTTGTTTCTTCATATCTTTCGGATATTTCATCTGTCTCTGCTAGTTCTTTAAGATATGGTCTCCATCATTCCATTATTTTATCGTCATCCGTAATCATGTTCCCAATTTCATGTACCTAAAAATCATATTATAAGTTTCAATCTCAGTTTTTTTAATCTAGACCCAATTGTAGTCCGCTATTTACTTGAAGAAGTTTTGATAACATTACTTGGGGTGTACAAAATTATTGGATCGTTGCGAAAACAAAGTTTTCATTGCCCAAATATGAAGCGTGTTTCCTAATACGATTAATTAAGATTATGCTACTTGTTAACTATATAAAACACTAAACCAGAAAGCAACTAAACACATTTACGTTTATATCTGATTACATAAAGTTGTTACCGTTTCCGGTAGACCCCGAGCAGAAACAAATAACATATGCTTAACGTAGAAGCAAGTGTCCATGCATCTGTTAACATTTATCAACGATTTTTGCCTCGGGACTTGAAGTTACCGTATTTTCCTTCTCAGTTCAAAAAATGCGTAAATATAAGAGCAACACATGGTTTTTGAAAACGCGCTCGCTCCAACTGTAACACCAGATTCCTGAGCGTTAAAAACCGTCTAAGTAATCCTTGCATCGCTGAGGTATGCTCATAGAAAAGCAATAAATTTCACACCGAGACACACACACACAATCCCAACAGTTGCAAAATATTATGTAACCAGAATCATCCGTAAGGTGGCTGTTATTTATGGACTGCGATTGTTGTTTTCCGTATTAGCTAAAAAAAAGTCGCATAACTTCAGATTAAATTATTGATGACGCCATGGTAGCCAGCGTTTAGAAGCTGCATTCCTCTTTGCAATTAAAACCACTTAAAATATGCATGAATTAAGTGGCTCATTTGATTATTAAATCCGAAAAGCGTTCACCGATAAGAAGATGAAAATTAATTCGTGTTTACGCAGAGCGAGGAATGTCTCAAAATAAATTTAATTGCCTTGTTTTTCATTGGTTCTAGCAATGTAAGTTGACTTGGAAAACGAGATTAGTTATAATACAATCTTGGTTTCCGGGTTTGGAACCGCGTCTTCTATATTTAGAAGTAGTTGACGTTTCGACCATTGTGTCTTGGTCTTTTTCAAAACGACTAATTTGTGAGGGATGTTGCTGGGTTTATATATCCAGCTTGTGGAGGCGTGGCGTTCCGCTTGATGGATTTGTTCTGCCTCAGTGATTTTGTGATGACTGGTTTCCAGATGTTTGGGAGTTGTATGCCTGTGTCTCTGTTGTAGTTGTTTGGGTTCTTGATGATTTCCAATGATTCTCGATATAATCTTGGCCAGAAATGGTTTGCGCGGGCCAGTAGTTTTGTTTCTCTGAAGAGGATGTTGTGTCCTGTACCCTGGGCGTGTTCTGCTACCGCTGATTTATCGACTTGTTTTCTTGTTGTTTGTCCTTCGTGTTCTTTGAGACGCGTTTGTATACTCCTGCCAGTTTGTCCTATGTATACTTTTCCACAGGAGCAAGGTATGCTATATATTCCCGCGTGGTGTAGTCCTGTGTCGTGTGTTCTTCTTAATTTATTCGAGAGCTTCAAAGGAGCGTTGAAAACGGTTTTGATTTTATGTTTTTGTAGAAGCTTTGATATTTTGTTAGTCACTCCGCTGATGTAGGGCAAGTAAGTCGTAGCGATGTATTCTTTCTTTTCTTTTCCTTCTTTTGGCGTGGCATGTTTTTGTATGGTACGAAGTATTTGTTTACGCTGGTAACCGTTTTCTTGCAGAGATTAGTTATAATAGGGGTTCATAGGATAGCGGAATGATTTAAAAGTTTGGTAACTAAGATTTTGGTTTAAAAAAACTGATGCATGCTTTCACAGGTCACAGAGTATGTTATTACTGCACATGCAGATCATCATTTTCTAGTCTAAAAGAATTTGGGAGTGTTCAATTTTCATAAAGAAATTATCGTTCGTCAACCCATACCATGCAATAATTTAACCTGCCACTGATTGTTATGAATTTATTCTCTCTAACACAAAAATTGCTAAATAATCTAGCTTGTGTGCAATGGAACAAAAAACTATCGAAATTTGGTTAGATAACGACGGCAAAATAACGCTTGTTGTGAAAAACTTTGTCGATGTCAAAAGGTCTTTACATAACTTAACAAAATTGTATCAATATTAATTGGCAGTAAAAGAAAATCGCCTCAGAACTTGGCTGAAAATGCGTGTTTGAGGATCTCATAACAAAACCGTGTGTAACAGTTTGTCTCTGATTGGATCGGTCGTTATGATGACCTCCTTTTTAACAATCAATTTGAGACACAGCAACCTAATATGTGAAATCGTTTGACTGGCATTAAATTAATTTGTCCCGTTCTATGCCTATTAAACAAGATTGGTTTTATAGCCTACTCGGAGTATTTACCTAAATTTGAAACTAAAAGTTTTTCTAGAACGCTAGACATAATTGAGATAATTATAGTTTATTATAGTTTAAGATATCTGAAAGTTCTGGTCGTGTTCCCGTTTTAAACGTATCGGCTAATTTTTACGTTAGTCTTTAATTGTTACTTAAGAGTGTGTTTCCTTACATATGTTTACAAGATTGATTAAATACTTTATCAGAGAACATTTTTTCGTTAATTTTAAGCAAATAACTCATTTCTGAACTATTTCAGTCCTAAAAATTGCATCAATGCTTTAAAAACGGAGGTTCTAAGCGACTAAATATGCAAAAAAACGGTCGGCCAATAAAAACACCTCTTACTATTTCAATATAACGAATTTTGTAGCTTTAAAACATTATTAATTATGTTTTTTTTTTTTAAATACAGTTTCAAAAACCGCCAAGTAACTAGAATGTTCATTGCTCCTGCAAAAAACGTCACAAAAATTATAAAAATTAATAACTGCATCGAATAAATCAATTTTTGCAAAGAATAGTAACAGTAAACTTAAAAAAAAAACTTTAAAAAATTCCGTGTGCAACTTTTACAATTACAAAGCTAATTTAACATTTATCACTTTTTAAATTTGGTTTAAATTGCTCATCCTTCATCGATTGATTAGCATAAGTAAACGTTGCAAATTGCAAACATAAGCACTTTGTAATAGATTCATTTTACTGTGGAGACCCCAACGGGCAGTTAAACGACGAACCCGATTTTTGTATTCTTATGTAAAATAGCTTTACCCTGTTTAAACCTTTCAAATAAATTAATTTAAATCAATAAATAACTGTGCATAAGAATTACGAAACTAATCAATATGATTATATCGTGGTTACTTTACTGAACTTTAAAGCAAGGAACTAAATTACAAATTTTTAAAATTCATGTAGTAGTTATGTACTTAAGTGCTATCCGCGTTTTCATAACTCTGTTACTGGTAGATGCAGTTTATAGATGCACAAGTTTCATTAAACGCAAAAAGTATATCAATTATGATGCTGTCGCACGGTTCAACAAAATAACGAGCCAAATTCAATTACTTTGAAAGGCAAGACGTTCAATTGACGACTTGGGTTATGAACGATTTTAACCCCAAGTTGTTTGTAGTTTTAATTTTTATTGTAAAGCGCTACGAAGAATGTGTATTAACTCCATTATAATTAAATTAAGTTTAATTTGCGCGTCGGACGCAAATGGAAATTCATAATTTATGGATATTTGCACTACGTCTTTTAAATATAATTAAGTAGAAGATGCAATTTTTTAGATGTTTGATGAGAAACACAGTGGATATAAAACGCGTTTTAAATTGGCAAAATTGTAGAGTATTTTGATAAGAAAAAACGTGGTCGTTTTCAATCTCATAGAAGTTTTTAAAATTAATTTTTTAGTCGAGTTTTACAAATTGCAAATGACCATCATATGTCATATCCATTATAAGAAAAGTCCAGCCTGACTATGTGTCTGACTCTGTGACTCTGTAACGCATGAATATCAGGGACTAAAAACGAAAAAAATTCCGTTCGTTTCTGTTCGGAACGAAAACGAAATATATCGTTTTCGTTCTTTTCGTTCTAACCGAGAAAAATCTTTTTTCGTTTTTGTGAACCGAAATAATAACGGTTAAAACCGGTTTTACAATATTTTTTTGTCGTCAAAAAATCAATTTTTTTTTCTAGTCACCACAACCCTCTATAAATACGATAACAATATTTGCGTCTCAACTAAAATATAAACGATGACGATGGGGTTTGATCTCACGGACAGCATATTTTAGACTGGCGAACCATCGCCATATTAAATTTACCAAATCGTTAAACACATTAACATTTAACCATTTTATTAAGTTTAACACCCGTAAGGTGCAAAAACACAACGTGATTAGGTTAAATTAGACACACGATCTTTATCTAAAAATATAAAAATATAGCAAGTGCTGTTTTAAATTTGTTTTAATACTAAAAATCTAAGCATTTGAATTAAATAAGATCCTGCTGTAATTATTTTAAAAGACAAAAGAATGAATTCAAGTGGATAATTTACTAAATGTTATAAATAAAAAGGATATTAAAAAAAACTTATATTAACTTGAAATATACTTTAACTTTATAGTTTGTACATACCATACAATATACATTTTCACATTCCGTTAAATCTTACTAGCAACACATCTTCCAATAAATCTTCTTTTACATTAGTCCTTTTCGAAGTAAGAATAAATTTTACTATTATTATGTCTAAACGCAAATAAAACATACACATTGATAATATATATTCAATCAAGTGTATATTCTATATTGATGATCTAAAAAACAAATTAGAAATAGAGAATATCTGTACAGTTGTTAATATATATTCACGTAAATATATGGAGAAAAGTGAAGCTCACTTATTTCAAGTGAGATTTTTTAGTGCCTCGTGGAGTCTCCCCAGCACAAAAGGTAAATTCGCGTTTGTGTTTAACAAATAAAATTAAAATAGCGACAAAACCGGTTAAAACCGGTTTTGGAAAATATTTATTTCGTTTTCGTTCTTGAACGAAAAATAATAATTTCGTTTTCGGTTTCGTTTTCGTTGTTAAAAAAATTTCGGTTAATTTCGTTTAACGTTTTCGTTTTCGTTCCGTTCTTAGTCCCTGATGAATATAGCTACAAAATATCTGCGCAGTAAACTACTACGGGTTCATTTGACCGACTGAGTTGTGTCTAATGAACCGTAAATTTTTACTCACCGGTAACATAACAGTGTCTAACTTGCAGCTCACGGTATTATAAAAAGTAATAGTTTAAATTTAAGATATACAATATTCCCGTCCTAGGACGGGCTAACTGCTAGTATCCATTATATTTGGCAATGATTAAGGATCTGATTTATTTGTTGAATCTAGCAAAAGTCACGTTTATTTTACTAACTTTGCAGTTTAAAATATTTGTGAGCGCTCAACAAATTAAAAAATGTTTTTTTTTAATAATAAACTAAAACTTTTGGCGAATTAAAAATCTACTTATTAACTGCTATGAAAATTAAATGAAGAAAATAAGAATTTTGGCAATTTTAAAACTATCCACAGTGCCAATGTAAAAATTTTGGATTCTATCTTATTGTTTTTATTTAGTCATGAGTCCTATAACTGTTAGGTGTAGGACTGTTGAGTTGTGTTGCTCTGACTTTTTTTACATGTTTTAATGTCTTGTGCTAGCTTTTTTCCTTTCCATTTGATGTTTCTATCCGCTGCTGCTTTTTTAACTTCGTCTTGCCAGATTTTTCTCTGTCTACCTCTTTTGTTTTTCCCGTGTGATCTTGGTTCATAGGCTTTTCTGGTTAGCCTTCCTTCTTCCATCCTCTAAATGTGACCCAACCATACCAGCTGCCTTTCTTGTATTTTTGTTTCAACTAATTTTATCTTCAATTGTTCTCTATATGTTTCATTTCTGATTCTATTTGTTTTTGGTTTTCCCTTGGATTTTTCTTAGAAACACCATTTTTGCCGCATTCACTCGGCAACTATTTTTGTTTGTGAGTGTCCACGTTTCACTTCCGTATAAAAGTGCCGGAGTTACTACCTTTTTGGCCACTTCCACTTATGTTCGTTTTGGGACTTCTCTATTTCCAAAAAAATGTTGTTCTTAAACTGTTAAATATTCTTCCCACATTTCCTGTCCTTTCGCTTATTTCCTTGTTCATTCCTCCATTTTTCTCTATGATCACTCCTAAATATTTAAAGCTTTCTACCTGTTCCAATTCCAACCTATTCTATCTTAATTATATTAAGACGATTAATCTAGGGAGGGAAATCTTAAAAATATATTTAAAAATGCCTGCAAGCTCTTGGTACGTTATTGAGAGTGTTTTTTTGTCTAACATAATTGAGTAAATAAAATTAAGTACCGTCAGGAATTTATTTGCAATTTAAATGTCAACTGTTTTAACTAACCACAGACTACTTGACTTTTCACTTGGTACAAGGAGTGTGTGACTTATTGCATTATAAAAATACCGTAAATACACTCAAGATTTGTGATTATAAGTGCTGAACAAGCAGTGCAAGCAAAAACAAAACTGAACAGACGTAACTTCAGCAAAAAAAAAATGGGCACAAAAAATGCTTACTATTTTTGCAGCTGGATACATCTTTTGAATATAAATAATGAAATTGTTAGTAAGCAATTAAAAGGCCGCTCTTCTGGTGCACTGTTTTTCAATAAAAGGCTCAATGATTTTACATAAGACTTAGGTTTAATGGCAAATTTTAGATGAGGTAGGATTGGATTAATTTTTACAAGCACAGTTTTTGGAAATAATAGCGTCCATAGTAGTATGTGTGTGCCTTACCTATCACATTTTTTTTTAATGTTATAGAATTAGTATAAGCAAGTTTGGCCAATTTTTGAAGCTTATCTGTGTTTTGTAGTTTTTCTAGAAGCTTAACTAAATGAATAAGCCAAAAAACATTGTAAAACTGCTGTGATAGACACAATAAAACAAAATTGCATTCTTTTTTATTGCTAGTCTCTCAACTAGTCATTCGTTTTTTTTTTTTTTTTAAACCTAAGTAGAACATATAAGGCGTCTAAAAATGTAGGACCAAAATCAAGCCAATAAAATAGAATTAGCTTATTTCGGCTTAGCCTAATTACGAATTCATTAGCTTTCATTAAAAATAAATTAAGGTTAATTAAACATGCCCAAAAACCTCTCTCATCATTACTATATTCGCAAAGTCAGCGAGGCTAAACAAAAATGTTATTAGTTGCATGTTAAAAAAAGTCCTACAATTCCGGTGATAAACACACAATATTGCGTGGTTTTAATAACACTTATGCAGCGTTAAATATGGGGGAACGACAGATATGGCGCGGACAATTAACCTTTTCGACGTTTATCGGAAATTTGTATGGGAAACGATTATTTCTGTGTTTATACCAAACCGACCTTGGTGTAGAAAGGGGATCGTGCAAACAAAAATACCGATTTGCGATTTGATTTGTCGGCTATTGTCAACGGCTTACTAGATGGAGAAACTAAGAATGAATGTCCAGCACATACCTACGTTTTCGAAAATTAAGCAAATGGAAGAAGAAGCTGGCCGGGGCCTTCGTTATACTAGCGGGCCGACTCCTTACAGCAAAATGCGAGAAAATTGGTGGGGATAAAGGCCGACCGTTCATTATTTGCTCATGTTTGCGGTACGTTCTAATGTCTTTGCTGGTCTTTAAAACGGGATAATTAAAGAAAATTTTGTATCTCCAACATTTATAATCATACTGTGTTCTTCATTGAGAACATCGTTCAATAGTAACAATCGATAGGTATTTAGAAGCTAAAATTTTACACCTGAGGGACTTTATTATTCAGAAAATGCTAATGTAATTAAAACTGCACCTGCTTTAAGCAAGCTAGTCTTAAGTCCCATAGGAATTCAACGACAAAATGTGTTACTTTGTGTTAAATTGTTTGACCAAAAGAATATTACTGCTTTGAAAATGTTCCAAAATGATTTAAAAATTAATGCTTTGGGTACATATGCAATTAATTTCTTATTGGTGGAAATTGTAAATTGCAAAAATGTATATAAAGGGCAACGTCTTCGTGATCAATATACAGAACCAATAACAAACTTGCAACATGAAAACTAAGCATTTTTGAAAAATTTTGTAGAATGGGTTAAGAAATGGAATGAGTTAGAAATTAATAACATTGCTAAACGAAACGGAAAGTTGACAAACCATTTTCTTCATTAACACGTACTTGCAATACGTTACTATTATTAATGAAATATTTATTCGAGCAACATAAAATACAATTTGTATTGTTGGGCAAATTTCAAACAGATCCATTGGAAGCAAGATTTGGTCAATATAGACAAATGAGTGGAGCTTCTTATAATACAAGTGTAGAACAAGTTTTAGAATCTGAAAGAAAATAAAGAACCATTAATCTGTTAAAATTAAAATCAGCGATTTACGGAAAC
The DNA here is from genome assembly GCA_947652605.1 of Elmis aenea. Lineage (NCBI taxonomy): Eukaryota > Metazoa > Arthropoda > Insecta > Coleoptera > Elmidae > Elmis > Elmis aenea. The sequence goes on along the minus strand of OX393583.1, from coordinate 30,815,147 downwards.
TTTGAAATAAAAACTTTATTTTTTGAGTTATCACAAAATGACGATGAAAATTCAACTAATATTGACGAATTAGACAAATTATTTGAGGACATATTGACGTTATAGATAGGTATGTCAAGCAATGAATTTATAGTTTTGATTTATATTGGAGGATATATAATAAATAAGTTACAAACTAAAATAAAATTTGTCTTGATTATCTAACGGAGGATAAAATTCTAACAAATTATGAAAAATGTGAATGTTTGTTATATATAAATGACTTAGATCTTGGTGACTTAAAAATCTCAAAAGACTTCATTGTTACAACTTTGTGTGCTATGTATACAGCTTTTCAGTTTCTAAAATTACCTGCGGATGATTAGTAGGGTGGATCGCTCTTATATGGGAGAATTTTTTTTTTCGAATTTCAATTTCGGTGGGTGCGCGATAGATGCCCTGGTATCTTTTGATTAATCATGCAAAATATTTAAAAAAAAAAAATAATTGGCAGTACTGCCCCAAAGTCGTCAAAGTTTTCGATAATTTAAAAAAAGTTACTTTAAATTAAAATGTCTTTGTTCTATTTTTAACAACGAATTTCACGACTTTTTGGAACATTATCACAGTTATGCTTTTAATTATTAAAATAACAATGTAACACACCGTTTTTCTTACTTTCCCGAGTAATTTTATTGTCAGGTGCGCGTGGTGTGCACGGGTAGTGCAGCGGATATGTCATTAAGCATCCATTCGCTTTATAGTTTCATTTTTTTTTCAGGAAGAGATCACGTTTCGTTCTGATTTCGAATATTTGAGAATTGATAGTGTGATATTTTTGTAATAAATGTACAAACGTTTACGTAGCAGTGATACAAACTGTTCTATATTTGGTGTTGGCAAAGAATTCCCGAATAGTTTGTTACCGACGCATGAAGGCATGATATAATATTTTATTTACGTCTCCAAACCTTAGCAAACGATTCCAGGATTTGGTAAGAGACACTAGTAAAATAGTTACTACTGACATAGAACAAATCTGGAGAAGAGCGTCCTCACCTACAGTAGAGCATCGAACAATCTTAGCGAGAATAAAAACATATCACGTCAAATACCGTGCAATCCTAAAGCCCTATCAATGTAGAAAGAATATTAACTACAGAAACAAATTGGAGAAGTTCAAAATGGACGCCAGGACTCTGTTTGACATTGCCACGCAAATGTAGTTCGTTCGAGACTAGTTCTTGTGACAAATCGCGAAAGATACTCATTAAAGAAAGAGAATTCTTGTTAGACCAGCGAGGTCAAAGAAAAATGATGATGTGTTCCTTAGATAGAGAGACTACAAGGAAAAACGAAACCAATATTTTCAAAAAATTGTAACGAAACTTTTATGAAGAAGCTTCCCAAACATCAAAATCCCAAAGATCCACGTCTCAAACTAAGTGTTCAAATTCTAAGCCCTTAAAAGCAAATGCTGATATGCAGGAAAAGCAATGAGGACTATCGCAGAAAAGTTGTGTTCGAAGAGCACATTAGTTTATTGAAAAAACCTGGCTCACAATACATTGACCATATTTCTATGAAATCTAGTGACGCAAAAACAATTGCCAATTGACTGTTCGCATCATTTCCGAAGCCATCGCAAATCTGGACAAAGTTGAAACTGATATTTTACCTAAATTTTGTTTGAGGCCTTGCCAAAGATGTGTCAAATTGGTGACGGATCAGAAATAAATAAGAATCTTGTCGTATCATACCAAGAAAGACTACAAAACCAAGTTATTAGCTTAATTTTGGAGTGATCTTAATTTTTTTTAAAACTGTTTTTGTGTGATTTTACATTCTGTTCTATTTTCTTATTCTTTTAATTGTCCAAAAAAGTTATAAAAATTTTGTAGCCTAACCTTGAATACTTTTATTGGGCATAAACTATAACCTACATTCAGCAATTTTTTTTCAAAATTCAGCAAGCTTGGGGCAGTACTTGCACTAATAATATCAAAATATTGTCTTCATGACTTCTGATTGTATTCCCCTAGAACATCTTTTCCGCACCCCGCCAGAAAAAAAAAATAAAAAAATAAAATTCGATCCACCCTAATGATTAGCTAACATAGTAGCTAAAATAGTACAAGAAAAAGCCATCATTAGACAACACATTTACGTCGTCTTAACTCTATTTTAATTCCTTCTCCAAATTTTCGCGTAATTTCCGCGCCTGTTAAAGTAATGCGAGTTTTTTCTGCGAATATTCGTTACGGTATGCGAATTATTTCTTAAATTTCCTTTTTTTTTATGTTTGTAATTATTGGCCTTGCGTACTCGGGGCTATAGTTAATAAATGGTTTTTGGAAGTAGGTCGTTTCGTCGCGATTGTACGAAGTTGAGGTGCACACATCAAAGTATGTGGTAGCTGAGGACCGTTACATATCTGACAGATCCATATTTGGTAGCTGCCATACTTTTTTTAACATGTGAGTTATAAATATCAGTTCAGACGTGTATGTAACTAAGTTTAAAGGCTTTAGGCAGAGCGGGGTTTGCGCATCAGTGCCGTTAGGCGGTGTCGAGTGTTAGGTATAGGCTGGACAGTTGGAAAATATGACAAATATGTACCTACCTTAAAAGTACCACGATGTTATTAAAAATATATTGTTGTAATTATAATTATCACAGCAGAGGACAATTAAATAACATTACAATCATAGGAGAAAAAATGATACAGGACAACAACTTCAAGTAATTGGAAGATAAAACCAAACAAAAATGCTTTCTAAACATTTTGCATTTATGATTATGTTATAAGAAAGCCATGGTGGTGATTTTGAGTAGACAAAACTGCAATGGTTGTTATGAAAAATTGCTTAAGACCCACATCTTTAGTTGTGTTAATCCGAACAAACACACAAATTTAAATAATGCAAATACTTCTTGATTAAACGCATATATTGGAACGCCCATATCTAAAATCTCCAGTAATTTTCAACTTTAAAAATCGGTAATAAAAATTTTACAGTGAATTCAAAATTTTGCTAAAAGACGATAATTTTGGAAATGGAATTACGCACGTCCCACGCATGACTAAAACTTTTTGATGATATTTATATAGCATTACCACCATATCTAACATCTCCAGCTAATTTCAACTTTCTAAAGTCTTAAATAAAAATTATATAGCGATTTCAAAATTTTGACTAAAACACGATAATTTTGGAAATGAAATCACACACGTCCTAAGCATGATTAATTTTTTTTTTTTATAAAATGCTCAAGTCAGTAGCACCATATCTAATATCTCCGGCAAATTTTAACTTTTAAAAATTCGTAATAAAAATTTTATAGCGTTTTCAAAATTTCGCTAAGATTACGATAATTTTGGAAATCAAATTACGCACGTCCTACGCATAATTAAAACTTTTCAATTATTGCACATATTAAAACAGTCTTATCTGACATTTCCAGCAAATTTTAACTTTCAAAAATTCTCAATAAAAATTTTATAGCGTTTTCAAAATTTCGCTAAAATTACGATAATTTTGGTAATTTAATTAGGCACGTCGTACGCATGAAAAAAACTTTTTGATTAAATGCACATACTAAGACGACCATATCTGACATCTCCAGCAAATTTCAACTTTAAAAAGTCCTCAATATAAATTATATAGCGATTTCAAAGTTTCGCTAAAAATACGATAATTTTGGAAATAATTAAATAACGAACGTCCTACGCACTACTACAATTTTTGGATGATATTCACATATCAATGCCACCATATCTCCAGCTAATTTCAACTTTCAAGAGTCCTTAATAAAAATTATATAGCGAATTTATAATTTCGCTAAAAATACGATAATTTTGGAAATAATTAAATAACGAACGTCCTACGCACGACTACAATTTTTTGATGATATTCACATATCAATGCCACCATTTCTCCAGCTAATTTCAACTTTCAAGAGTCCTTAATAAAAATTATATAGCGAATTTAAAATTTCGCAAAAAATACGATAATTTTGGAAATAATTAAATAACGAACGTCCTACGCACGACTACAATTTTTTGATGATACTCACATATCAATGCGACCATATCTAACAACTCCAGCTAATTTCAACTTTCAAGAGTCCTTGATAAAAATTATATAGCGATTTCAAAATTTCGCTAAAAATACGATAATTTTGAAAATTAAATTACGCACGTCCTACGCATGACTTAAATTTATTGATGATATTTACATATCAGTACCACCATATCTAAGATCTCCAGCAAATTTCAAGTTTTAAAAGTCCCGAATAAAAATTATATAGCGATTTCAAAATTTCGCTAAAATACGAAAATTTTGGAAATGGAATTACGCAACTCCTACGCATGATAAAAATTTCCTGATGATTCGTACATATCAATACAACCATTCTGACATCTCTAAAAGTATTACATGGCCACACAGACCCCTACACACAACCAGAAGTTAGAAAAATTGTGTAATTAGCGTATAACCTTGTTAAGACATTTATTTCTTGTTTTATAGACATTTCAACTACACATTACATACCTAAACATTACGTTAACATGTAGGTTATGAAGCCAGTTACATTTCTGCATTATGGAACTGTTTATAAATACGCCTTGTATTAATGCAAAATTATATATAAAATTACTATTAGCATACCAGCGTCTGGCTGGCATCAAACAGCTCACTAAATTGTCCATAAGAAACTGTTCTTTTGGCATAGGCTTATTCTGATTACTTTCAGAGTATATTGACCGTAGCTTGTTGCTCTCACTGCCTTGCAAATTCATAATAAGAAAACCAAACAAATGTTAACTCGATGCGCAAGAACCAGTATTAATAGATGTTTTCTAGTGGATGAATAGCAAACTTGTTAATAAACCGTCAACCTCTCTCATAAATGTCAACTTTTTTTTGTAATACCTTGCGCTATTAATCAACATTTTCATTTGCAATTACGTTTTACGAGCGAAGCCGTTCCTTGTAGAGGAGTCTTAGCGGCCTGGCTTCTTGTACTGGTAGGGAAGTCGTCCTATTACTTATGCAGTTCGAAATTGAAAGTAACAATAGAAAAATAAGTGCTAAAGTACGGCGGTTGCATGGGCGTCCTCAGGGGAGGGCAAACGGGGCACTTGCCCCTCCCGAATCGAGTACTTCATTAATGACCAAATGAAAGAGGGTCAAGTTAAAAGTTCGTTAATATTTTAATGCATTTCTTTGCCTCCCCCTGGATAATTTTCTGCGGACGCCCATGGGCGGTTGTGTTGTTTTTGACTTCCGTTTCAGTAATTGTTAACTTGAATCGACTTCTTGAGGGAATTACCGCAGTGATACAATGAAAGGCATATCCGATGTTGCTTTTAGTTTGATTTTGTACTACGCAGCAGCGTTGTCTAAGCTCTTTTGTGATAAACAAACACCTTGATATTTTAAAACACTTTCTAACGAACTTTATTTGTGTTTTTCAGGTTCTAGTTGGATGTAGCGCCCAAAACACACAGGAATCCTGAAGCACAACGCAAAGAGGACTCTTTACTAAACAAATTCACACATAATACGATAAAATGTAAGCTGAACTGGAGTTGCATGCAAAAAAAACAACGAAACCACGCAAAATCTGTGCCATAATAACACTTTAGTGTGAACTCACTTATTTCTAGTGATTTTAAGTGACTTCTAGTGCGCGTTGCAGTGATTTTAGGTGTATCTACGTGTTAAAATGTGGATAAATAAGTGAACCGCCCAAAATGGCCTTAAGATTAAAAAAGGATATCAAAAAATCGTCTTATTATGTGTGGTTCCTGGGAGCGAAGGAGTCTAAAGGGCTCCGCGGCTCTGAATTCGTCCTTCCGGTCATCCAGCACCTAGTCGAGCGCGAAAAAGACGTCGAACCCTTCAAAGTTACCCTGCAGGTGTCGCACAAAGGCTTGAAGATCATCCAGAATGTCGTCACGCATGCCGCGAAGAACGCGAAACCGAAAAATGAGACGATTAAACATTTTATACCGCACAACACGATCACGTGCGTCTTCCAGCACGAAGACATCATAGCCTGTATATTGTTGCTGTTTAATCCTGTGACGAAGTGTCCTCTGCATGTCCACGCATACAGATGTGACAGTTTGGAAACGGCCGCGCATTTGAAGCAGCAGTTGCAGACGCTGATAGAGAGGCCCGAGAATCAGAAGAAGTTCGCGGAAATTGAGACGAGGCTGAGTACGCCGAAGGAGCCGAAGAAGATCGATTCGTCGATTGGTAGCGATACTGGGACATCGACTAGGGAAAGCGAATCTAGTGAAGAAAGGTAAGGAAACATAGTTTTCATTTCTTTTTTTGTTTAATTCTAGCCTTAAAGAACTTAGTTTAAAATGGTTTACTGCATATTCAAAAATTTACAGTCATAAACCTTTGGTAGATAATTACCTAGAGACTTCAACGTCCGGTAAAGACACAAACCCGAACGACGTTATTTATGAAAAACATGAGTATCTCGGAAACTGTTAGAAATAGAAGGATGGCTAATAGGGCAAAAAAGTGTGCCTTTATGGGCTTAGTATTAAACAACATAAAATGAGCATATTGTACCCAGTTTCTGAAACATTCTGAAAAATCTAAGAACACTACGTTTCCAAGATTAAGTTAAAACTTTCTTCAGACAGCAACTGATGAAGATACAAGAGTTTTGTTTAATTCTTGTAAAGAACTTAGTTTAAATTGTTACCCTTCATTGGTTTACTGCATATTCAAAAATTTACAGTCATAAACCGTGGGGTAGATGAGTTATTACCAAGAGACTTCAACGTCCGGTAAAGATACAAACCCGAACGACGATATTTATGAAAAACATGAGTATCTCGGAAACTGTTAGAGATAGAAGGATGGCTAATAGGGCAAAAAAGTGTGCCTTTATGGGCTCAGTATTAATCTTAACAAAAAATGGGCATATTGTACCCAGTTTCTGAAACATTCTGAAAAATCTAAGAACACTGCGTTTCCAAGATTAAGTTAAAACTTTCTTCAGTTATTAAAATTTGAAACCGCAGTGCTATTATCTATTTTTGTTTAATTCTAGCCTTAAAGAACTTAGTTTAAATTGGTTTACTGCATATTCAAAAATTTACAGTCGTAAACCTTGGGGTAAACGAGTTAATACGAGGAGACTTCAACGTCCGGTAAAGACACAAACCCGAACGACGTTATTTATGAAGAACATGAGTATCTCGGAAACTGTTAGAGATAGAAGGATGGTTTTCAAAACAAAAAAGTGTGCTTTTATGAGCTTAGTATTAATCTTAACAAAAAATTAGCACATTGTACCCAGTTTCTAATACATTCTGAAAAATCGTTGAACACTACGTTTACAAGATTAAGTTAAAACTTTCTTCAGCAATTAAAATTTGAAACTCCTGCAGTGGTATTATCTATAAGATCATATTAATACTTATAGATTGCAGGTTATTAAATGAATCTTTAACTGAAAGTCGACTGATACTAGCAGCGTTTCAAATAAATTGTTGAAGATATATAATTCGTTTACAAGTTCATTGACTTTACACAATTATTTCAGCAATTTCGCTAGCATTTTTAAATGATCCAGGTAGTTCAGTAACTCCACGGTTATCTTCGATCTCCCACACTTCCTACAGTGAGCGAAATCGTCAATAAGCAAACGTATTCAGTGAAAGGACGTTTAAGGAACTAACAAAACGCTAAAACGATTAAAAATATCGTCTAGGAATGTTGAATCATCGCACAAGACACGGGTCATATATTACCTGCCCGAAATGACGGGTCGCTTTAGTTCGGAATTTTGTTTTGATTCGCCATCCTTCTCAAAATACTCCAAAATGATATTATATATATATATATATATATAATCAAATTCCCTTCTACCCGTAGGTGTAGGGAGGTGTGCACATCTATGTATTGTACATGAATTTTCGCCACTGTTTTTTGTTCTGTGCCATTTCTTTCGCTTCGCACCACGATTTTCCCTTCTTCTCCAAGGTTTTTGCTACTGCCTTTTCCCTTGTTTCTCTCGGTCTTCCTCTTTTCCTCCTTGTTTGTATTCTTGCTTCCCACACTCTCTTTACCTGTCTTCTTGTGTCCATTCTTTGTAGATGCCCCCACCAGCTCAGTTGCCTGGTTTCTATAAATTCCAGAATAGATTCTACTTCCAGTTCATTTCTAATCTGTTCATTTCGTATTTTGTCTCTTCTTGTTACGCCTCTTACTCTTCTTAAAAATTTCATTTCAGTCGCTTGTATTTTACTTTTTTGGCTCGATGTTAATGCCCATGACTCGCACCCAAATGTCAAAATTGGTCTATATATAGCACGGTACACGCTCATTTTTGTTTTTTTGGTGACTTCTTGTTTATTAATAAAGGTTTTGTCTATGGCGTAAAAGGTTTTTTTTGCCTTTTCGATCCTCTTATTTATTTCTAATTCTTGTTGTCCTGAATTTTCAATCGTTACACCGAGGTAGTCAAAATATTGTAAGGTTTCTATTTTTTCTCCTTCAATTTCTATGCTTATATTCTCATTTTCTTCGTTTATCATCATCACTTTTGTTTTCTTGTGATTAATTTCCATTCCATTCTCTTCCAGTACGTCTTTCCAAATTTTTATATTGGTTTTTAGGTTCCTTTCATTCTTAGCCATAATCACTATATCGTCTGCGAACGCACATTCTGATACTTCGACTTTCTGTAAATTTTTGTTTCCTACTAATAAACTCTTAACATTTCGTTTGCATTTTTTAATTATACTGTCCATAAAAATCGTAAACAATATGGGGCTCATACCTCCTCCTTGTCTTAATCCATCTTCTGTCTTGAAAGAATCCGATTTCATGTTTTTTGTTGCCACATAATTTATTGTTGTCTTATACAAGCAGCTAATATTTTTTCTTAGTTTGGTATCTATCTTTCTTTCTTCAAGGATCTCCCACACTTTTTGTCTAGATACTTTATCGAATGCTTTTTGCAAGTCTATAAATGCGAAGTATGCTTTTTCTCTTTTTAGTTGTGTTTTAGTTATAATCTGTTTAATTGTGAATATATGATCTTGCACACTCCTACCTTTTCTAAATCCACTTTGTGATTCTGTTAATGTCTCATCTAATATATTTGTTAGCTTCTGTGCTAGTATTTGTTCGTACAATTTTAGTGCTGTGCTGAGAAGCATTATGCCTCTGTAATTATTGCAATCTTTGTTGCCCCCCTTCTTAAATATAGGCAGTATCATCCCAATCTCCCAGTCTTTCGGTATTATTTCTTCTGACCATGCCTTGTTCATGACTTCTAATAGTAAAAGTGTTCCTTTGATTCCCATATTTTTCATCGTTTCGCTTGTTATTCTGTCATGTCCTGGCGTTTTCCCGTTTTTTAATTTCTTTAATCCTTGTTGTAGTTCCTCTAATGTTATGCCGTCTTCTTGTTCTTCTTTATTGATTTTTGTCTGCTCTTTTCTTTCATTGTGTGGTGTCAAATCTTTATTGTTTGTATTCAATAATTCTTCAAAGTATTCTTTCCATCTTTCCATTATTTCTTTTTCGTCTGTTAGGGTATTTCCTGCTTTATCATTAATAGTTATTATTTGTGGTTTACGGTCTGATCTTAGATTTTTCAGTATTTTATAAAATAGTTTCTGATTTCCCTTACTGTCTGTCTCTAGTTTTTCTCCAAATTCTTTCCATGAATTCTGTTTTGCTTCTGTTATTAAGTTTTTGACTATTTTTCTCTGTTCTTTGTATTTTTCGTAGTTCTCTGGTGTTCTTTTGGATAAGTAATTCTGCCAGTGTCTTTTCTTTGTGTTTACCTCCAAAATGATATTAGCATAAGTTATTCACGGTGTCCACAATTTTAAATCTGCTTTTAATGTAAAATTTTGACGTGTTTCATCTACATCTAACTCTGTTGAAACTTGTAATCCATTACTTTTTTTCAAATTTAGCTGTAAATGTCTTGTCTTGATGGCTACTGAACAAAAAAATGATGTTTGAATTAAATAGCGTTGTGAGACGTGGTCCCATTAGATGGTAAACACGTTTTTAATTTCTGTTATGCCTGTAAAATCGCATTAAAAGCTATGCTTGTTCTTAAAAAAATAAAAGTAGCAGATACTTTCGCGTGTGTCTATTTTTCTGCACCACAATTTTTATTTTAATAAAAAATTGATTTAGCCCAGTCTTTATGATTTATCAAGTGGACTATTAAACAAGTTGCCCTTGTAACAAAAGCTCTTTTCACAACAAAATTATTACTTGGGAACGTAGTAAAATAATGTAGGCCATCGGCTTATCAACTTAATTAATCTATTCATAGTACTTTCCTTGTCGTAAAACTACACAAACAGCAATAAAAAACGTAAATAAATAAATATTTAGACATTCTCCAACATTTCAAGTGCTTAAATCGGTACGCAAAGTCTAAGCGTTAATCGATTTGAATTGATAATGAAAGTTTTTTTGAGCGTATAGGACCTGAAACTATAAAGTAATTGATTTTCTTGGTAATAAAATGGATCAGAGTTGTTTGTAGAAAGTAAAACATTTTTTTATAGCCGGGGGTAAACACGATTGGATTTTATCTTCGTTATACAATGCAAATAGGTTTAAAACATTCCTAATTGGATTTATAGAGACTAATTAATCCCATTCCGGCCAAACATATTTACTGCAATTAGTGGTAGAAGCTGATTGGATGTTTGGTTCATTACCGTTTGTAATTTTTCATGTACTCAGGTAAAAATTACTTAACATCCAAGTTTTTCACCCATATAATAATGAATCAGCTCTTCAGGTCAAGCTGGCTTTGTTACAAGTTTTTTTTAATCACTGTCTTTTTTCTCACTCTTTAATTCCTAGTAACTTTAGGTCCATTTCATCTGCCTCTATCCATTTTGTCCTGGGTCTACCCCACGTCCTTCTTCCCGTTACTCCTCCCTCTAGCACTTGTTTTCTTACTCTCTTCACCGGCAATCTCATTAGATGACCTCACATCTCATTCGTTGCGTCTTTATCTCACACTGACTATATTTGGTTGACCAGATAATTCCTCCCAGTTCGTCATTTGTTCTTCTTCTCCATTGTTCTCATTTCTTTCCCCCCAAATATATTTCGCAATACCTTTATTTTCCAGACCTGTGATGGTATTCCTTCTTTCTTATTCATTTTCCAAATCTCACCGCCGTTCGTAACTATTGGTCTTATCATTATTTTGTATACATTGATTTTTACCTTCGTTGAGATGTCTTTCACCTGATTATACAGGATGTGTAAAAATTGGCGGAAGCGCTACACGTGGCGATGTTCTTCGTAAATTCTAAGTCGAAAATCTTGATACGATAATGTTGTACCATGCTTGCTGTGTCTGCAAGAGGTCCTCAAAGTTTTGACATTTAGTCCTTTAATAAGCGTTATTATTTAATACTTGCAAATGAAAAAGCTGCAATTTGGAATAAAAATAAATTTCGAATAGTATTTTTTCCTAGATATTGTGTTCTTCCTGTCAAAAATTGGTGTTGAAAATATGTAAATCACTGATTTGAATGAAAATAATACATATGGCAACATTGTCATTAGCTGACATCTCTGTTTTTCTCGTAATTATTTCTAGTTTGTGTTAGACGATACCTAAAAGTTTGCAGCTATGTTTACGAGCTGAAGGCTTTGAGTTCGAACAAAAATTGTAAATACCTAAGTAAAAATTGCTGATAAAAAAATGCACAAACGCAAATCAATGTATGCAATGTTGCCAATTTTTTCTTCTTTAAATGGTTCCTGAGGACATAGGAAGCATGGTACAACATTTTTGTATCAAGATTTTCGACTTGGAATTTTACGAAGAATATCGTCACGTGTAGCGCTTCCGCCAATTTATACACACCCTGTATGATACAATGCTGCTGGGCATCTCGAGCCTTCTGCTTTTCCCCGTTGTCTGATAAAGTTACTCACAAGTAGTTAAATTTATCCTGTCTTTCAAAGTTATATTTAGTCCCGTCCTCCATTAGCCAGTTCAAAATTTGTGTCTCGTGTTCTGTTTTTCTGCCCATCTAGCATTATTAACTTGGTCTCCTCTTCATTTACATTTAGTGCTTGCGCTTTTGCTCTTACTGCAATTTTCTTGAAAGCTTCTATCAGGTTCGATTTATTTCTGGCTAAGAGGACTCGATCACTAGCGTATGCCATTATTTGTACCTTTTGACTATGTTGTTCTTGTTATACAGGTTTATCTAACGGCTTTTTGTACCACTACGTTAAACAAAAGTGTTGACAACGGATCTCCTTATCTTAAGCCTTTTTAAACTTCAAATTCGCCAGATGCATGTCTCTAATCAGAATCTTGTAGTTGGTTTCGCTTCATCTTCACTGCCTCACAAAATTTTCTGGCACTCCCAATTCTTCCATTGCCCCATATATCTGTCCCTTTTATGGTGTCATAGGCCTGCTTAAAATTTTTGAAAAGCATGTAGAGCGGTTATCTTTGGCCTTTGCTATTGTCCATGATCTGTTTCACTACAAAGATCTGATCCATTACCGACCTATTCTTCTGGAAATTACATTGGTGCTCTTCTATCCCTCTCTCTGCTATCTCATTGATCCTATTTTTATATCACCACTGCTGTAATTTTATTTGCGAAATCCAGTAGAGCTATAGGTACCCCTGTAGTTTTCACATGTTGCTGTATCCTCTTTTTTGTTAATAGGACATATTAACGCTTCTCTCAATCGTTTTGGCATAATTTGCTTCTCCCATGCGTCTGCAATAATTTTATAAAGTTCTTTTTCCCTTCTGTAGCCGCACATCTTAAGCATTTTCTCTGCAATCCCGCTTTCTCCTGGAGCTTTATTATTTTTTAGTGCTTTAGTGGTCTGTTCGATTTCTTCTCTAGTTGGTGGCTCGCCCCCTACACTTCTTGTTTCTTTTTCTCCTTCACCCTGCCGTGGGTATTCTCCTGCTACTTCTTCTTCCCTGAATACATCCTTAAAATGTTCAACCCATCTTTGTAAACCTTCTTTCACTCCACCTACGAATTCCCATTATCTCTTCTTTGGATGTTTATCCCTTTTCTGTTTTTTTACATAAGGATGTAGCAAGTTATTTCTAGTGCTTTGAAAAGATCAAAATTTAAATGACCTGGAGTCAAATTATTATTGTTAAAGGTCTAAATAACCGTATATGAAGTCTTAAAATTATAATAGTAGTATAGCCTTAAAGCTGAACTTTGACGAATCTATAAACTGTCGCCATTATTTTGGGCTCATAAGTGGTTCCAATTCCCTACATAACGCCATTCATGTTTTGCAGAGGTCTAGTTTTTGGCATTTTCCTCGGGAACCGCTTGAGATAATTTCGAAAACTTTGCACCGTTTTACTCGCAAAGGATGCGCGCATCGGAAAATAAGAAATTTATTGATGTAAAATTCAAATTTAAACGAAATAATTTTAAATAATTGTTGATTTGACGTAAATATTTAAAAAAAAGACATGTACCTTTATGAATGTACATGTACATACAAAGAATAATTTAAGTTTAAATGGAAATTAAGCTACCGATTTTTTTTTTTTCAGATTTAGCAACGATAACACGCGAGTGGCCACGCTCTACGACTCAGTAGCGGCAGAGTTGCGGGCTAAACTGAACAAAAACGACGTGCCGATCCTATTACCGCCCAGAGATTACGATACGGTACATAGACAAAAAGGAAATCTAACGGGGATCGAGCTCAGGAGGTGTCTGAACACCAACATCGTCGGCCAAAACGTTAAAAATGGCAGACGAATCGAAAGCAGTGGAGGAAGTTCCGGTATCGGCTCGGACCACGCGCCATCGCCCGACTCTCCGGACGCCCCGGATTCCAGATTTAACGCCATGGATAATCAGAGCACCAGTGGTGAGTCTGACTTTCTTATTTTGGAGATTTTCAAAGCAAATGGCTTCAAACTAGCTGTACACGTTATTTATGGCCAAATTAAGGGCTACTAGATAATATATTTAATTTTTGATGAAAAATGGGAAAAGTACAAAGACTATATAGTCTTTGCACTTTTTTCGAAGAAAAAATCGATTTTCTTAAAACTAATGCAAATTGCTTTAAACTTCGTATACACGTTATTTATAGCCAAATTAATGGTTATTAGTACTAATTAGGATATTTAATTTTTCGTGAAAAATGGGAAAAGTACAAAGGCTATAGTCTTTGCACTTTTTTCGAAGAAAAAATCGATTTTCTTAAAACTAATGCAAATTGCTTTAAACTTCGTATACACGTTATTTATAGCCAAATTAATGGTTATTAGTACTAATTAGGATATTTAATTTTTCGTGAAAAATGGGAAAAGTACAAAGGCTATAGTCTTTGCACTTTTTGCGAAGAAAAAATCGATTTTCTTAAAACTAATGCAAATTGCTTTAAACTTCGTATACACGTTATTTATAGCCAAATTAATGATTATTAGTACTAATTAGGATATTTAATTTTTCGTGAAAAATGGGAAAAGTACAAAGGCTATAGTCTTTGCACTTTTTGCGAAGAAAAAATCGATTTTCTTAAAACTAATGCAAATTGCTTTAAACTTCGTATACACGTTATTTATAGCCAAATTAATGATTATTAGTACTAATTAGGATATTTAATTTTTCGTGAAAAATGGGAAAAGTACAAAGGCTATAGTCTTTGCACTTTTTGCGAAGAAAAAATCGATTTTCTTAAAACTAATGCAAATTGCTTTAAACTTCGTATACACGTTATTTATAGCCAAATTAATGATTATTAGTACTAATTAGGATATTTAATTTTTCGTGAAAAATGGGAAAAGTACAAAGACTATAGTCTTTGCACTTTTTTCGAAGAAAAAATCGATTTTCTTAAAACTAATGCAAATTGCTTTAAACTTCGTATACACGTTATTTATAGCCAAATTAATGATTATTAGTACTAATAAGAATATTTAATTTTTCGTGAAAAATGGGAAAAGTACAAAGGCTATAGTCTTTGCACTTTTTTCGAAGAAAAAATCGATTTTCTTAAAACTAATGCAAATTGCTTTAAACTTCGTATACACGTTATTTATAGCCAAATTAATGGTTATTAGTACTACTTAAGATATTTAATTTTTCGTGAAAAATGGGAAAAGTACAAAGGCTATAGTCTTTGCACTTTTTTCGAAGAAAAAATCGATTTTCTTAAAACTAATGCAAGCTGCTTTAAACTTCGTATACACGTTATTTATAGCCAAATTAATGATTATTAGTACTAATTAGGATATTTAATTTTTCGTGAAAAATGGGAAAAGTACAAAGGCTATAGTCTTTGCACTTTTTTCGAAGAAAAAATCGATTTTCTTAAAACTAATGCAAATTGCTTTAAACTTCGTATACACGTTATTTATAGCCAAATTAATGGTTATTAGTACTAATTAGGATATTTAATTTTTCGTGAAAAATGGGAAAAGTACAAAGG
Source organism: Elmis aenea (assembly GCA_947652605.1). Classification (NCBI taxonomy): domain Eukaryota; kingdom Metazoa; phylum Arthropoda; class Insecta; order Coleoptera; family Elmidae; genus Elmis; species Elmis aenea. The sequence continues at coordinate 30,799,683 of OX393583.1, read as the reverse complement.
CTATAGTCTTTGCACTTTTTGCGAAGAAAAAATCGATTTTCTTAAAACTAATGCAAATTGCTTTAAACTTCGTATACACGTTATTTATAGCCAAATTAATGATTATTAGTACTAATTAGGATATTTAATTTTTCGTGAAAAATGGGAAAAGTACAAAGGCTATAGTCTTTGCACTTTTTGCGAAGAAAAAATCGATTTTCTTAAAACTAATGCAAATTGCTTTAAACTTCGTATACACGTTATTTATAGCCAAATTAATGATTATTAGTACTAATTAGGATATTTAATTTTTCGTGAAAAATGGGAAAAGTACAAAGGCTATAGTCTTTGCACTTTTTTCGAAGAAAAAATCGATTTTCTTAAAACTAATGCAAATTGCTTTAAACTTCGTATACACGTTACTTATAGCCAAATTAATGGTTATTAGTACTAATTAGGATATTTAATTTTTCGTGAAAAATGGGAAAAGTACAAAGGCTATAGTCTTTGCACTTTTTGCGAAGAAAAAATCGATTTTCTTAAAACTAATGCAAATTGCTTTAAACTTCGTATACACGTTATTTATAGCCAAATTAATGATTATTAGTACTAATTAGGATATTTAATTTTTCGTGAAAAATGGGAAAAGTACAAAGGCTATAGTCTTTGCACTTTTTTCGAAGAAAAAATCGATTTTCTTAAAACTAATGCAAATTGCTTTAAACTTCGTATACACGTTATTTATAGCCAAATTAATGATTATTAGTACTAATTAGGATATTTAATTTTTGGTGAAAAATGGGAAAAGTACAAAGGCTATAGTCTTTGCACTTTTTGCGAAGAAAAAATCGATTTTCTTAAAACTAATGCAAATTGCTTTAAACTTCGTATACACGTTATTTATAGCCAAATTAATGATTATTAGTACTAAATAGGATATTTAATTTTTCGTGAAACGTGGGAAAAGTACAAAGACTATAGTCTTTGCACTTTTTTCGAAGAAAAAATCGATTTTCTTAAAACTAATGCAAATTGCTTTAAACTTCGTATACACGTTATTTATAGCCAAATTAATGATTATTAGTACTAATTAGGATATTTAATTTTTGGTGAAAAATGGGAAAAGTACAAAGGCTATAGTCTTTGCACTTTTTGCGAAGAAAAAATCGATTTTCTTAAAACTAATGCAAATTGCTTTAAACTTCGTATACACGTTATTTATAGCCAAATTAATGGTTATTAGTACTAATTAGGATATTTAATTTTTCGTGAAAAATGGGAAAAGTACAAAGGCTATAGTCTTTGCACTTTTTTCGAAGAAAAAATCGATTTTCTTAAAACTAATGCAAATTGCTTTAAACTTCGTATACACGTTATTTATAGCCAAATTAATGATTATTAGTACTAATTAGGATATTTAATTTTTCGTGAAAAATGGGAAAAGTACAAAGGCTATAGTCTTTGCACTTTTTTCGAAGAAAAAATCGATTTTCTTAAAACTAATGCAAATTGCTTTAAACTTCGTATACACGTTATTTATAGCCAAATTAATGGTTATTAGTACTAATTAGGATATTTAATTTTTCGTGAAAAATGGGAAAAGTACAAAGGCTATAGTCTTTGCACTTTTTGCGAAGAAAAAATCGATTTTCTTAAAACTAATGCAAATTGCCTTAAACTTCGTATACACGTTATTTATAGCCAAATTAATGATTATTAGTACTAATTAGGATATTTAATTTTTTGTGAAAAATGGGAAAAGTACAAAGGCTATAGTCTTTGCACTTTTTGCGAAGAAAAAATCGATTTTCTTAAAACTAATGCAAATTGCTTTAAACTTCGTATACACGTTATTTATAGCCAAATTAATGATTATTAGTACTAAATAGGATATTTAATTTTTCGTGAAAAATGGGAAAAGTACAAAGACTATAGTCTTTGCACTTTTTTCGAAGAAAAAATCGATTTTCTTAAAACTAATGCAAATTGCTTTAAACTTCGTATACACGTTATTTATAGCCAAATTAATGATTATTAGTACTAAATAGGATATTTAATTTTTCGTGAAAAATGGGAAAAGATTATAGTCTTTGCACTTTTTTCGACAGAGAAATCGATTTTCTTAAAACTAATGCAAATTGCTTTAAACTTCGTATACACGTTATTTATAGCCAAATTAATGATTATTACTCCTTAAATAGTATATTTAATTTTTGGTGAAAAATGGGAAAAGTACAAAGGCTGACTTTGGACTTTTGTCGCCCAAAAAATGTTTTTTTTAACTAAAGCAAGTGCCTTCAAACTTCTTGTACACGTTATTTATGGCCAAAGTGGGTTTGTGCAGTACAATATTTAAAGTTGAAGTTTCTTAAACACAGAGTAGACCAAATTATCTAAGCACCTGCACAATACTTATTGAAACATATTCCACAACAATTTACAATTATATAACAACAATTACTCGTGAAATTATAAAATGCATTGCTAAATAACAATTCGGCATAAAATTGCATTGAAAAGATGAAAGTAACCGCAATACGTAATACATTATCGAGGTAAACAATAAATTTAGACTTCTGTTTCGAACGAATATGAATCTAATATGTAACTACTGCTACAACATTCCTTAACGCTCAGACAATTTGCAATTTTTAATGGTCTGCTTGTAGGAGAAATAGCGCAAGACTGTGCAAAGGTTTTGTATAATAATATTGTTATTTAAGTACGAGTGCTCGGAAAATGGTATTTGCTACCACACAGTGAGAAATTTAATAATTTATTGCGCATTTTAGAGAAGGAAGTTCCTGCATATTTATGTGTAGAATACGACATGAATTTCGCTAAACCATAAGAAGTTTATTAAATATTTAGCTAAAACACGACATTATAATTTAATGGTTTGCATTCTTATGTGCAGAGTGGCATGTGGATATTTAAACAATAAACTGTAAATTATAAGTAGTAAAATAACAAGTGCATTGAAAATTATCGATAATTTTTGGTAAATATGCCCAAATGCAAGGTGAGCTGAAAAAACACGAGTGCGATTTTTTCCGATTCAACTTGCATGAGTGAAGAGTTGTCAAAAATTATCGATTATTTGCAATGCACGAGTTATATTTTGTCAGAAAATTTCCTTCACCTAACATACCTGTCAAATTAAATGTATGCTATGTCAAGTTTTACAAGTAATGTCAGAGTGGTGCATCAGGGGTTTGGTTTAACCTATTTTAAAGTAACGCTACTGGTCGCCGAAATTCGTCAAAAAATTATCAAGACCAAAATATTTAATTCCCTCTACAAATTTATATTTTCGATCAATTACAAACTTAGATTTCTTAGAAACGACCAATAAACACATGAAAATCTGGTAATTGCGTAAAGGATATTATCAGTTTATGATTGTTTATTGGTCGTTTCTAGGAAATCTGAGTTTGTTATTTGTCGAAAACGCAAATCTGACAGAACGATCATCATCTTATAAGGGAATGTAAAATTATTATGGTGTAATAATGCTCCCAGTGGTAGTCTCTAGAAGATTTAAGATTAGTGATAGGTTGAAAACGCAAATTTGACAGGTGAAGGAAATTTTCTACAAATAATAAGTTTACACTAAATCATCTGTGAATTATTTGCCTTCCTGCTTTTTCCAATAACGGACTTACACCAGTTCCATAATAAACAGTTCATTTGATTAAGCTCTTTTAATCGTAAATCTACTCGAGAAAGTATTTCTTTATTAGAACTAGAAGTTCATGGAAGCATTGTTTGTTCCAGTTGAACTCCTGCAAGAACAGCCTAAGCATAACTTGCTGATTAGATCTGCAAATTAAAATGCTATATCCATTTTATTAGCTTAACAATGCATTAAAATCGTGCAAACACAGAAAGTAATAGAGTAAAAAGTGTATTATTATTTACATTTGCGTGTGATGGAAAAATCGCCTTGTATTTTCTACAGATAAACGTTTACCAAAGACTTTTAAAAACTCCTTGTAAAATTAATACTGCTGTTTAAAATGGGGCAAAACTGTAGCCATTTTCAATTCAAAAGTAAGACGTACTTCAAAAACAAAATATATTTTCCGACACTTAAATCATAAAGATAATTAATAACTTCTGAGAACGTATTTAGGATGGTGAATCAGCCTACCAATTTGGGACGCCATTCATTATATTAATCGGCAGTCTATGTATCCAATTCAACACATAAATAAAACAGTTGAAGTTGTTGATATCAGACGCAAAAACGGAACGACATTCGTTTGTGTTGAATAACCATGGCTTGCTTTCCATAACTTAAGTAATTCTGATTAGATCTAGCAGTATAAGATGGACAAATCAAATTGTGCTCAAAATTCTTATATAAAAATGACAATTTTTCACAATAAGACAAAACAAAGGCAATACGACGTATTTTTTTATAAATTACTGGGAAATACAGGCTTTTAGCGAGTACCTACTAGAGAAATTACCACTTTTAGTGAAAAATATTACAATTTTTCTTTTCATGGTAAATATGTTCTATTTGACGACCCCGATTATAAACTATTTTCTTGCACCGGCGCTCCCAGCTTTGAAAAAGCTTCATCCACATGCTCTGATGTTTGACCAGCAAGACGCTTCTTGTACAGTTTTTGTTGTATTTGTCTTGCGGTTCGCGATGCTTTTAGCGCACGAGCGTTACATTTCTTGGCATTTTTTTACCCCAAATCTCCGTAGATGATTTTCTGGTTGGTCTTTAGGTCGAATCCGACTGCTTTGTCCTTTTGACTCCGCGGGTGTTGTTTGCTGGACGCCTCGCAAAATAATAATAGATCTTTCTTTTTTCTTAATCACTTTATATTGTATTTCCGGCTCCCCGTCGCCGATTTCAACTCAAACAGTCGACCAAGGCCTACTTGAACCTAGCGTTTATTTGAAAGACATCGCACACGGACGTGTTTTGTTTTTATATTAAAAATCACTTACATTTCACCTACATTTTATACTAATCAACACTGCAAGTAGTGTAGAACTTAATTAGCGAGCAATTACGTTGAAAGTAACAGGTGTGAAATTATTAATCACCTACCTGACCCGAAGTAATTGAACAATGCACCTCCAATGAACCCTCAACTCTGGCATAAAATTAAATACGGTAGGCTAAGCTCTTGGTTGAGATCGAGAAAGCTGTGCATTTCTCAGTGTTTTATTTTGAAGGTTCCATTCACGCGCGACTACAAATGTAGTCTTTTTTTTTAAATTCTAAGCACGATTTATCCGGGCACGTAAAATATTCGTTTTAATGGTATAAATTACGGTAAATTGCAATGGATTTTTTGCATAAATTTATTAAGCTGTAAAAGTCATGGCTGTTGGTATTAAAGTGCAACGCAAACATTGTGAAATTCAGTTGTTACAGTTATTTTGAAGACCTTGGCTTATGCACCGAAGCGTTTTATTTTCCATGCAAATGTTTTATGTTTACTGCATTTTTAAAGCTTTTTGACTTACATTTAAGCAAAATATTACGCTGAGAATTTTGAAAAATCTTAAATCAGAAGAAGAATTGAAGAATTATTTGAACGATTTATTTACTTTAATAAAAACGTTTCGTCAACAATCAACTATGTTCTTAATTAAAAGTCTATTGAAGAAGTATTGGATCAATTTTAAGACTCGCGTCTCTTCGTCTGTTAGAAAAACTGCTGACGGGAGTCTCTATCATCAGAGCTAACCAGATAAAGTTACGATATGTTGTCGCTAGAATCTGATGAGGCTGTGTTTATTGCATGAAGAACATCAAAACTAATTGTTTTGCAGAGTTATACGTGCCACTGGCCATTTCCTTTGAAAAAAATGGGGGAAAAACTGAAAAGTTGAATAATAAAGGTAATTTTTGCGATCGCGTTGGTCATAAAACCGTCAGAGATAAAATCGAAATTCTTCTATTTACCAATTCGCGCATCCTTTGCAAGTAAAATGGTGCAAAGTTGTTGAAAAAATCTTAAACGGTTCTGGAGAAAAACGTCAAAAACGAAACCTCTGCAAAAGCGCTATGATTTGAAAAGTTGTATAACTAAATTTAACATAGGGAAACCCGTTTTAACAAGGGCCTCGTTTTTTTAAGGTTTTTTTATATCAAATGCTTCTATTTTCAATTTTGAGCTAAGCACATTGGGTCTTCTCTTGGGATAACGTTGTTAGCATGCATCTTATCCTAAGAGAAATTCCCGTTGACTTTCTCAAATTTGAATCAGGGTTTATATCAAAATAAAATGGTGTTGTAAAGTCAAATTTATCCCATTTTAACATAGAATATTAAGCTTGATATAAGAGTAAATAATATTTTGAAACCTCTAGGATTCTAGATAATTTCTTATTGAACCAATTGCGGTTTGAGTGATTTTTTTAACTTGATTCGTTTGTAAAACAAGCCTTTTTGACTAAATTTATTAACTGCAACGATATAAAAAAAAATATTGAAGATAGAAACTAAATAGAATTAATTATTGGAGCATAAATTACAAGATAGATATATTAAAAAAGAAACATATACCTACTCGTATTTAAAACTTAATTAAAAGCTAATAAAAAAAATATCGATTACCTTTTAATTACTTGAACAACACTTTCTATGTGACGGGCAATCCTTAAAAAGCAAATACAATTATAGAAATAGAAATACCGTCTTGTTTGATCGACCTAGCACTGTTTTAAAGAAATGAACAAGAGAAGTGCTAATTACTTTCTTAATTTGCTTTAAAGTTGCAGTAGGAAGACTTGCCCTAAATAATAATAGCTAGTAATTATCGATTGTAAATTTGCATATGTACAAAAAGTAAAAAATATACTATTAGATAATTAAATTATTAAGTTGCCCTTTCTATTACATTATTATTATTAAGTTAATTAATAATCAGGGGTTTGGAGCGGAGCACGGAGCTGGAGCACGGAGCAGTGGAGCAATGGGTTTTTGCCCGGAGCAGGATCGGAGCCCGGAACAAATAATTTTGATTGCTCCACTGCTCCAGTTTATTATGTAAAATTTAAAAAATAACTACTTTATTTCCTTTTTTTCAACGATTGAAGATCAATAATCTGTTTCTTCAAACATTTATTTCTTCAAATTTTTATTTTCAACACCACACAATTTTTTTACATTTGTAACAAATGTCTCTCCTTTTTTTTACAATTTACTTTTATTTGACACTTTCGTCGTTTTCTTAAATCGGTTTCAGGTATTTCTAAGTTCTTAAGATTTTCTTCTTCCTCATCAACGTTATTAGATAAATTATAAGTACCTAGTTACTTTTTTCTTGAACGTGTTCATTTCTTAGCTCTTCTGCTTTCTGCTAAACGAGAAATAAAATGTTTTCTGGTTATGTTTGTCCCAGTTGTCTGTTTATATAATACCCAATCATTTACATCAGAAATATCTTCGGTAATGTCTTTTGAAGAAAAAGAGGGTCGCCGTTCGTAATTAGACATAATTTATGAATAAGAAGAATTAGAGTGTATTGTGATAACGTGTACACTACAATTCACTGGGCATTTATAACGAAATATACGCAAATATAATGTAATAACATTCGACGTCAAATTGACGAGCGGTCGGAGCAGCACAAACTTCTAAAGTATACAATAAATTGTTTTCATATTTTAACTGAATATACTTTGGATAATTATAATTAGGAAAAGTCCTAAGATAGGAAACTGCTAACATAAAAATTCTTTGAGCTGTAACTGAAACAAATTTTAAAAACCGTCAAATTGACCGCTTGGCCGTTCTAGTGTTAAAAACAATTTTTTTTAATGTTAACAATATTTGGAGCATGGAGCGGAGCTGGAGAAGAGCTGGAGCAGGCATTTTGATGCCGGAGCGGAGCAATTAAAAAATTGGGCTGCTCCAAACCCCTGTTAATAATCATTTACTATTTCGATGGATCTCAAAGAACCAGTTTTAAAATTGTTCCAAATTGTATCGTATTGTTGTTTTTGCTACTGCTATAGTGACGCGTTATTCGTTTGTCTAATTGCTAGCTGTAATTCCTAATTGGTCCTAAAGTAGCTTCCGTTTCACATAACAGGATCAGTAATGTAGGAAGTTACTTGATACGGTATAAAATTGCTTTGACAATTACGTTTTGCAAGTAGAGAAGAATAACATTTCGTGACTAAGGCAAATTTAAGTTTATTGCACTTTTATTACACTGAAAATGCCCGCTAGAGTTTGAGCAGTATTTTGTTTTAATCTATTCCAAGTTCGTTTAAAGATGAACAATTAATCCTATACTCGTATTACTTGTCTGTAGTTTACGAGGTATTTTAAAGAATTCGTGTTTAGAATAAGAGAAAGATAAACTGATTACTCGGTTGTTGTAAAATAAGCAGAAGTAAAAGTATTGCAACGGATATGGAATATTGTTGACGGAGCTGTGGAGTCACAAGGATCGACAGACAACGAAGAGATAAAAAAAATTGTAGTAATAATAACATGGTGATATTTAGATCTGGTTTATAATCTTTAGAGGGGTTGTGAGAGTAGTCTTAAAAGAAATACAGAATATTTTAAAATACCTCTATACATTTTTACCGATAGGAATATTCAAGCAACTTGATGGCTAAGGATTGGCACGCTTGAGATTGGTAGAAACAGGCTTTAAAAAAATTGTCGCCCACGGCTTCAAAAAGACTACAAAATGGGGCCTAAATCACCAATCCCCGAACATTCTCTTCTGCGAAACGCTTTTCTAATTGCTAAATCATCTTTATCACCACTTTGTTCACCGCAGTATACTCTTAAACAACCAAATTCATTAAATAAATACCTTCATAGACGGGCTTGGCTAAGATTTACTGTCATCCTCAACATCTTCCTAATCAATTTAAGTACGTTTAACTTTCACGGAAGTGCCGCTCTGTCTTTCAAAGGATATACATCTTAATGTCGTACATGACTAGTTTCAAGATATTTTTAATAGATCCTCGTCTGTTACAAATCGGGCGTTTTGCAAAAGGTCGGGTGCGGGAGATATTGTTTGACCCCAGTTAATCGTGACTTCCGATAGGTGGAGCGAAAGATTTAATTAAACAAACAGCAGTTATAGCGTAAATATATGTTACAGATGATTGGGTATAGATGCACACAATTATATAAATTGTAGTACAACTGCCGATGAAAGTTTAGAGGGATACAATAAACGCAAATAAATAAAAAATATATTGACTGTGAGCGTTATCTTCTAGGTATTTTTTGCCTTTCCATGTCTACTTTAGGTACGTTTAAGCATCATAGTAGAATATAAAATAAGGCCCAAAGTGTCATACAGATTTGGTTGAAAAATATTCTTCTACTCCAAATACCAATGCATTTTTTTTCCCGAAATATTTATTCGCCTTATTAGATTTGAATGAACAAATTTGATAATTTGCTAGAGGCGGAGATACTGTATGTCGTTGTTATGACATAGCAACTACAGGGTGAGTATTATGTTCCAGGCCGATGTTGTTTTTGAATAACCCGGAAATGATTCACATTTTTTTAAATTTGGATTTTTTTATTCAACAGTAGGCTTATGACAATTATGTATGGAATATGACATCTCTCAAGTGACCACCTCTGCCTGTTCTTTTAATCATATTTCTTCATGACATTCTCGCACGTTTCGCGTGTTATTTTCGCAATTTCATGTCGGATATTTTCCTGAAGCATTGGAATTGTTGTTGGTTTATTAGCGTAGACTTTTCCTTTCAGGTACCCCCACAAAAAATAGTCGGGTGACGTTAAATCGGGTGATCGCGGGGGCCATTTGACATTTAGTAATTGGCAGTCTTAAAGAGTAGTCAATTACAATTTATTATGGAGCATCTGACGCCTCAACAACGTGTTGAAGTCATTAAAACATTTTATCTAAATAATCGTTCAATTGTGAATACGCGAAGAAAACTGCGTGATTTTTTTGGACTTCATCATGTGCCATGCAAGTCAACGATTCAACGTATAGTAGACTGGCCCCCGCGATCACCCGACTTAACGTCACCCGACTATTTTCTGTGGGGGTACCTGAAAGGAAAAGTCTACGCTAATAAACCAACAACAATTCCAATGCTTCAGCACAATATTCGACATGAAATTGCGGAAATAACACGCGAAACGTGCGAGAATGTCATGAAAAATATGATTAAAAGAACAGGCATTTGTAACGCTGCCAGAGGTGGTCCCTTAAGCGATGTCATATTCCATACATAATTGTCATAAGCCTACTGTTGAATGAAAAAATCCAAATATAAAAAAATGTGATTCATTTCCGGGTTATTCAAAAACAACATCGGCCTGGAACCTAATATTCACCCTGTATTAATGTAAATAGATTCGTAAATAGGATTGGTATTGAAAAAGAGACGAGAGTGTTGTGACGTCTCTAGCATTACTGCAAGAGATTCTTCGAGAAAAATTAAATGATTGGTAATTAAACCTATTCATATCAATAAATGAATCACCTAAACAATTCGATCAATAAAGAAACAGATTAAGATAAATAACATAGCCAAGATTATCCAAAGAGAAAATCGTTGTCCAAAAACAATGGGACACGCTGCTGGTAAAAGTTAAAAGTTAAATACGAAGGAGCGGCAGAAGCACGCCCGCGGCCAGCAGCGCTACATTTATTAGTTCAAACTATGTGTGTCGCTGAAGATGTACCGCTGTTTAGTAGCTAGCTTCACGAGTGCTTTGGGCGTGTTATTAAACTTGTAGTTTGTCAACCGAAGAAGGCCAATTTCGTAGCCGACATGAAGCAGTCTTTTTAAAAAACTCATTCAGGAATTCAGTCCAGTTCGATTTGTATCTATTAGTGTCACTACTGCACCTGCTGTGAACGTTGCATTCACTATCTCTGGATGTCTTGGAGTCGCTTGTGGCAACGTAATCAGATGCAGAAAACGAGAAAAGCCACCGACGTGCATTTGTTTTTAATTGCCACGCTCATATCAAGTGCATATGTAAACGAAGTTAAGAAAATAGCTGAATCAAGGGCAATTACCAAAGATGCATTGTAATAATGTAGAAGGCGTACGAGACCAAAATAAGTTATGTGCGCCGTCATTTGTTAAAAAGAATGTTATAGAAATTGTCTCAAAATATTAGGCTTCCACAGACGCCTTGCAGCAAAGGCTCAACAATCACAAATTTGGGGGAAAATATTACAGAATGCCAAAATTATGCAGGGTGATCGGTCGATTGTGGCTAAACGGTTTGAGATGGAAAGTTGATTCAAACGCTGTTTCATGCAGTTTTTTCTTCCGAACACGATAAAAATATTTTCAAATATACAGCTTTCTATCTCAAACCGTTTAGCGACAATCGACCGATCCCGCACTAATGACTCACCCTGTATGTGGTTGAAATAATCCCAAATTTGTTTACAAATCGAAACCGCCGTCTAATTTTTGATTATCCAAATACACTTTTTTATACCAATAAATACATAACTTAGATAATTTATTCCTTTAACAAAACTTATGTTTTTTTTAAATTAATGGCACTTTGATGGGGATTTTAGTTCAGACACAATGGTGTTAATAATACTGTTTCTTTGACACTATGAGTAGGTCAGTGGTGTTATGATGACACTAGGTCGCCTATTGACCTCTAGGTTAAAGGTCGTCAACTGGAAATATTAGCTTATGTTGAATATTAATACAGAAATTTAAGATATCAAGCCAACCCTAAAGAAAAAAACAGTAATAAAAGTAGATTTATCTCATTAAATTATGCTGAACATGGCAGTTTGAGAATCAATATCAATTAAGTTAACAAAGATGTACATGCAATAGAGTTTAATCTATAGCAATATTTAAAAAAAAATATTTGTAGACCTATGCTTATTAATTTAGAAAATACAATATTTTTAATGAAACACGACAATTATAGTTTTATACGAATCAATGAATAAACAGAGTTGAAATTATTGTTTTAAACTTCTTGTAATACGCTATAACAAGTTACAAGCTTCTACACATAAATAGTGTAGAGTAGCTACTTTCTTTTAGGGACATATAATTATGTTTGTTACAACTTTTCAAAGTCGGTTATGTACACTCAATAACTATTCCTGCTTCAGTGAACTCCACAACTCTCAATTTTTGCGTTACTTGATCTACAAGTGAAAGCTTTCAAGGGCTTGGTCTGGCCTCTCCACGGAGCAGATAAACAACAAATCGAATTTATTTACTTTTTAAATGTGCATGCGACTGTTTAGGCGTGTGCGTATGTATGTACAGCAGGCCGTGGCATTCCTCGAGGTGATTTATAAGTCAAATGAATGTATTGCAGGTAAATGCAAGGAATGTTTGTGGCTCTAAGTATGGAGTGAAAGGGTTGCTGAGAAATAGATTGTCGGGAAGAGGCCGACAGGTTGGGTGTAAATCGTGAAGGAAAGACCTATGTTGTTAATTAAAATAAATTATGACAAACAAAGATGTTGCTGCATTTTTTTTTAATGTTTCCAACAAAAGATTATTAGCCTTATAATATTACAAATGGTTAATTTAATAGAAAGGCGGGCAACTTTATCAGTATTTTGAAATCGACTAAAATGCAAACCCTTAATTATTTTGAAACAAAGACCGATGGACTTACGCCTCTTTCATAATATTCAGTCCCTACTTAAAGACATGGTTTATATTTGGGTCATGATACGTCATATTTTGGACGTCATTTGCGTTGAATATTATGTGATCTTAAACTTATTACTCTTAATTATTATTTCCGTGGAGGTGTCCCCTTTAGGGTTTCTGTACTGCGATCTATTGGTCCTGTACCCTCTGGTGCTAGACCCTTAAGGAGTCCTGCGTTTTCAAAAAACTCCAGGATTTTCTTTGGTGGTGTTTTTCTTAACTCTTCTTGTTTGGCTTTTTCCACCCCCAGAAGTCTTCGCCGATAGTGTGTGAATCCTTCGCACTAGCATATTACGCGAAGAGGAATTTCTTCATCTTCACCACATCCTCTGCTTGTCAGTCTTTGAGAGCCCTATTATGTAGTTTGTTTGGTCCACAGTGTCCTGTGACGAGTCCTGTGGCTGCTCTGATGTCTACTGTGCTCATCCTGACCATTTCTTCTGTCTTTTCTTTAGAGACCATTGACAGGATAGCGTTAAATGGGCTTGTCATGCAACTTTTTTCCAATGAGCATTATGCCCTTGTATTAATACGCCATTAAGACACCGCTAAGCGGTTTCATAGGATGTGCCAGCTGCGGGTTCTGGTCCAAAGAAATTTGTCTCGCTGCCAACTTTGGCTAGGCGATCAGCCTTCTCGTTCCCTGGTATATTAGTGTGCCCTAGACAGGATACCAGTGTAATATTATTGCTGCTTCCTAGCGCATTAAGTGCCTGTATGCATTTCCGGTATATATTTTTTCTTTTGATTTTTGTCAGTTTTACTTATAAAACTCATGTATCATTTTTAGAAAATCTGTGTAGCTACTGCTTTTGGCGTTATGTGAGAAACCTGAAGGTTGAATTGTCATAGATGTTGAAAACAGGATATACCTTGCGCAACACCTATTGGAAAGCATTTACGGTTGTGCATATCATACTACAAGAAAAAACGATTTGAAAGTGCGCACATCTCCACACCGAACCGCACAATAACATTATGTAAAAAAACACTCAATAACGCCAGTCACTACATAAATAAAATATCCTAGTTGCATGAGACTTTCAACTGTTCCGGCGTGAAAATCGCGACTGTCACGTTTTTCAATTGGATTTAGCGAAACAATTTTCTCTTAATCATAAACAATACGATCGGTAATTTTATGCGTTTGCCTGTCGTTCGTCTGCAAATCGATCTAATGATTTGTACTTGAATTTCTCTCTATTATTTCTTGGGAAAGTCTTTGGTCGCGGTTGATGAGAGGCTGATTGACTGTCGACGATGCGTGTGGAATCCTATTGTGCGGTTTAGTGAGCTGGGTTCGATTTTTTTTGCACTTGAAAGTAAAAACAAAGTTTGCGTCTTTAAGTTGAAATTGATTCTTGATCTGCTACATTTCTTTTAAAAATTTAATTCGTTTATAAAAGAAGGCGGGGTTCGTGTCGTCCTCGGCTGTTGAAGTCTTTTGAGGGTATTTCTAACTTTTTGCTTCCTTATTAAACAAGTTGCAATTTTGTTGGTCTACTGAGTAAAAATAATAACTATTGCTTAAACAAATACGCAAACTACACTTTAAAGTTGCATTTAGGTAAGAATCTTACTTAATCCTGCTACACGTGACGATGTTTTTCGTAAAATTCTAAGTCGAAAATCTTAATACAAAAAGGTTGTGCCATACTTCCTATGGCCTCAGGAACCATTTAAAGAAAAAAAAATTGGCAACATTGCATACATTAATTTGCGTTTGGACATTATTTTATCAGCAATTTTTACTTAGGTATTTACAATTTTTGTTCGAACTGAAAGCCTTCAGTTCGTAAACATAGCTGCAAACTTTTGGGTATCGTAAAACACAAACTAGAAATTATTACAAGAAAAACAGAGATGACAGCTAATGACAATGTTGCCATATGTATTATTTTCATTCAAATCAGTGATTTATATATCTTCAACACCAATTTTTGAAAGGAAGAACACAATATCTAAGAAAAAATACTATTCGAAATTTATTTTTATTCCTAATTGCAGCTTTTTCATTTCCAAGTATTAAATAATAACGCTTATTAAAGAACTAAAGGTCAAAACTTTGAGGACCTCTTGCAGACACAGCAAGCATGGTATAACATTTTCGTATTAAGATTTTCGACTTAGAATTTTACGAAGAACATCGTCACGTGTAGCGCTTCCGCCAATTTATACATACCCTGTATATGAAGGTACTTCAAACAATTTTTTTGGTTTCTCTTCTAATTTCTTGGGAAAGAAAGATCATCCTTTTTGTCTCGCATGGTGTAACTTTTATTGACTGCCGTCATGCGTTCGTAATTCTGTTGTGTGGTTTTACTTTTTAACCAACAATTTTGTCAAGATATGGTTTGTTTCAATAAGTTATTTAATTTACCTGCAATTTTATTCGGTAGGCCGTGATGAATATTCATTAAGTTAAACGAAATTTAAGTTACCGCAAAATCGTTTTCACTTGGGCTTGTAGTTTATTGCAACATTTTAGATGTTTATTTGACATCACAAATAATAAATTTGCAACATAAAACAAATAGAACAGAGATCAATAGTCTGGTAAAACATGATAGGTATTTGGAACTCTTTAATGTTAATAAGCTATTTGAAGGCTGATAATCCTTACTTACACATAAGCAAAAATGGAAGCCAGTTACTTGGTTTTAAAGAAAATCGATTATTTTTACGAAAAAGTGAAAAAGTTATTTGTTGGCTACAAACAACCCAGTCTTAAGTAATTTAATAACCACAACTCAATTATTCTAACCACGGGAAACTGCCAACAATATAACGAACTATCATTGAGAAAATTAACACAACAGTACATTATTTTTTTCTTAGAAATCATGGCTGTCTTAGTATTTTCGAAGCAACCCCCGTATGTAAAATATACCTTAAGCAATAGCTATTTTGCACAGGTGTTTACAAGCAGCAGTATCAAAATTTTCATAATACAACACTGTAACTCGGAAACCGTTTGCAGATAATCGGTGGCAATGCCTCCGGTTAGCTTAACTTGATAAAAACAAGCCCCTAGATTAAAAAAATCGCCATAAACTTCGAGGCAGCACGAACTTCCTGGCAACTACAGCATATTGTAACACCTACGCGTCCATATCTACACTCCGCTGTAATCTAAGACCCTAATAAGCTCCATACAGGTAACTACATACATGGTTATTGCTGATATACCTTGGGTTATGCGTATGATTATTATTAATAATGGGACTAGCTTAGTTACTCGTGGTTTCACTCCACGCACTGGCTGTGCAGCTCCAACGGTATCTGTTCAGTTAGATTATGACAAACTACGTTTGTCGAACACGCGAATTTTTAACGACACTTTATGGCCAGGCATTTGATATTTAGAACGAGACATTTATGAACATGTTAAGAACTTATTTATTACTGTAAAGTTTACAGTTACTAATAATAATAATAATAATAATAGGCTTTATTTAGTTATAAAAGAAACTATTTATACATCAATCTTTACAACTAATACTTCAAATTAAAATTGCAGTTTTACATGGGTCTTGCAACCTTCTTTAAACGCATGCAGATTAACAGAATATTTTAATTCGTTTGGTAATTGATTAAATAATTTTAGCCCTTTGTAATAGAGCGAGTTCTGTGTACTACTTTTTTACATTTAGGCAGTCTAAAATGTTCTCTTTGTCTTGTTTCATAATCATGCTGTTCTTTGTTGTATATCAGATATTTGCTCATATATCCTGGCATCATATTGTTTATACATTTATATATTAGAACCAAAACGTTATACACTGTATTTTGCCATATATTAAGGAACCCCAACTTATTATGCATATATTCAATTTTAGTTAATTTAGAACACTGTAATATGATACGCAAAGCTCTGTTTTGCTGCTTTTGTAATTTTTTCAGATCCCCCTCATTACTTAGAAATATTATGCTACTGCAATAATTAAAGTATGGTTCTATTATTGTATGATAGACCAATTTCCTAGCTTCAAAGTTTAATTTATTCGATATTCTCCCAAAATAACTAATTTTTGCACCAACTTTTTTTACAATATAATCTATGTTCTTTTTAAATTTTAAATGATTATCTATAATTACCCCTAGGTATTTAAACTCTTCAACTATCTCTACCTTATTATTATCTATAAATACGTTAACATTTGACATATTGCTGAATTGTGTACTACCTATTACCATGCATTTTGTTTTAGATACATTCAACTCCAGTTTATTAGCTTTAAACCAATCTGTTACTTCAATTAAATCTTCGTTTATGACATTAACTGTTGTTTGTAAATCTTCACCTGATACCGAAATTAACGTATCATCTGCAAATAAATGCATGTCACACGATTTAACTGTCTGCGTAATGTCATTTATGTAAATATTGAATAAAACTGGACCTAAAACTGATCCTTGTGGTACACCTAACTCGTTAATAATTGCCTTTGATTCTACTTTTCCCACCCTGGTTTTTTGAAATCTGTTTGATAAATAACTTTCAAACCATTTTAGTTCATTCCCGTGGATTCCGTACATTTGTAATTTTTGCAAAAGTCTTTTTCTACAGATGGTTTCAAATGCTCGTTTCAGATCGACAAAAACTGCCAAAATTATTTTATCGTTTTCAATTTCATCTCTCCAATTTGTTAAAACTAAATTCAATGCTGTTTCGAATGAATGCTTATGTCTAAATCCTGATTGAGAATCTGATATAGTTTTGTTACTGTTAAGAAATTCTACGAGTTGTTGTTTAACTATAATTTCTAATATTTGTTCTATTTTAGGTAACATATTTATAGGTCTAAACTCACCGCATTTTTTAGTGTTAATAATTTTTGGAATAGGAATAACCGTATTAATTTTCCAAATTTCTGGTACTACCCCGTACTGTAATGATTCATTTATAATGTTAACTAATGTTTGCCCGAATACTGGTAAGGCATCCCTTATTGTACTAAGTGAAATATTATCTCTACTACTTGAATTTTTGATAGTATTCACTATTTTGTATACTTGGTCTAAGGTAACACATCTAAATTTAAAGGTGTCACTAGCACTTTTTATTTTAAGAATTGGATTTATTGGTGAAGGAATATTTTGGTTAATATCTTTTATGCTGTTTACAAAGTATTCGTTAAATTTCGAAGCTAAATCTGATTCATTCGTAATTTCCAAGTCACCAAAATTCACCTTTTTAATTTTAACATTCTTGTTTCCCCCCAGTATTTCTTTAAGAGCTCTCCACATTTTAGTCGAATTATTTTGACAACTTTTTAATTTATTTTCGGTAAGTATATGAATTTTTAGCAAATTTAATTAATTTTTTAACTAATTGCAACATTGTTTTTAATATATCGAAAAAAACTGGGTTCATTGTAAAATTGAGGGATCTGAGTTGTAAAAAAAAAATTAAACGAATTAATATGAACGAAAAAATACGACCCAAACTGTAGAAGTTTGAGCTGTAGTGTTGGTTATAGGAAGACATGCTGAAATGTTGGTTAAGACTTTTGCTTCTGGAGCACAAAAAAATTAAATAAACCTTTAGTATCTTTTGATTTGAACAACTTTGTTACTTTTCATCCCATCTTTATGAAATCGGTTGTGAAAAGAAGCCTTAAAATGGGCGCATCTTAATTTTTTTCATGGAGATGGGTCACTGCTGGATGAACTACTTGTTACAATTTAAACCTAAACAACGCAATAATTAAAAAGTTATAGGGGTGCGACAGTCAAACTAAATCACCCGGTACTTATACACATATTTGGTATATTCAAAATTCACTTCCAAACCCCATTTAATGTATTCTTTGATGAGTTTTCTCGTCAAATAGTTAAAATCATTATACTGCTGAGCCACCACCAGGTTATTTAAAGCAAAATATGGACCAAGAAAAACCCAATTTGTTTATGTAACATTAACTCCTCCAATAATCTTCATTATTTAACAAAAATACTAAATTTTTTGTGGTAGATAAACACAGCTAACGGTGCTGTATGTTATTTTAACGCGACAAAGTTCTGGTATGTAAATATAAACATCGAATATTCTCACGGTTGTTTCCAATTTTTTGTTGTTAAAACGGCCGTGTTTGCTCAAATAAAATGCCAAAAACTGTCGTCCGCTTCAAGTTTACATTAATAAGTCGGTAAACTTTGGACAGTATGTCAGAAATTCGTACGGGCTGGTATTAAAACGGCGTTTTCTTTTGCACAGACGGGTCGGGCAGGTTAAATGTCCGTCCGGAGACCCAGTTAAGACAGGCTGCTAACCCAAATACTGCCAGCGATAAATATCTGCGTTGTCTTATCAGGTGGTCGGTGAATTAATGTTCTGTGCGATGACCAGAATGAATCATTTTATACAGGATGGGCGTATCATCTCAAAAACTACCATATAATACAAGATGTCTATGAAGTTAGTGCAAAAATCGCGAAAGCTTTAAGCCGTTAGCATGGTTTTGGAACAAAATTTTGTAATTATTACTTTAAAGAAATTAAAAAGAAAAGTCTTTTTACGGAAATAGCACAGGATGTGCTTATCGATGGTGGTTTTCCATATTTCTGGCAATAATTTGAAGCAATAGTCCTTTCGATATTCGCAACATGTTAGATTAGAATCGCCCATTTTTTTTTAAGAAACCAGACTTTTGCCATGCAGTTTTCAAACCCAATGCGAAAAGTGAAAACCACAATTTTTTTTCATCGCAAAATATTATTGTTACAAAGATAAAGTTTGCTGAATTTCAAAAAATCGATTAAGTACGACTCATGCTCTCTGCAATCATATTATTACGAGTGTTTGCATTTTTCCCCAAAACACACGCACGTACTTTGGTGTCATGTATCCTGTGAGAAGAAAAATTGAAAGGAATACTCATTATTCCTCTGTAGTGGCATTTAACACGTGATTTCTTTGCATAGCATAATAACTATTAATTTCTATAATACAAAAGTTCAAAACGCTCAACAAGGAAAATTTTGTATTATTGTATCATGGTAAATTGTCCATCTTAATCTCCTCCTCCACATGGCAAAAAAAGTGCTATTATAGAGCCAATTACTTATGGTATATGATTTTTTCTTCTTTTATTTTGGCGACGCTTCGTCATCCATTGTGGCCTGCAATTCTTGGACCTTTTGAATATTATATGGATTATCTTAATCTGTTCCCACACAATCAAAAACCCCACTAACGTTGTGTCTCTCCAATTCTTCAATTATTTCATATATGCCAATTTGAAATAAATAAAAAATTACATAAAATTCCAAACGTTAACAGTACGGACTTAAGATGCCACCCTTAGGTGACACAAGCACTTCACTTGCATATTTCTCTTATAACCAAAATTCCACGGTTGGAAAAATTGGTTAAAATATAAAATACCATCCAGTTAATACGATACAATGAAGAACTTTTTTTCTTACTGTTTATGCATTTTACAACATTTCAAAACAGCACTGGGGGCAACTTTGACCTCGACTAATGCACGGTGATTGTAAAATAAACGGTTCTTTGCCAAAACATCAAAATAACGTTGCCATTAGGCTTAGCCCTACTCGCAAAACATCATTGTAGGCATTGATAAAGGAAAAACAAACAAAAATTATCCTTAAGCATGTTTAAAATAATCGTAATACGAAGTCACTTGCAGGTGACACTGGAAATTGAAGAGTTAAAAACGAAATACTTTGTGGAATCTTCGAAATCTTTTTACAAGAGTATAAATAACATAGAACTTAAGTTCTTCCTTATTTACACTCCGCTATAGCTAGTTCCCATAATACCAACCTAATAAGCGAAGAAGCAGATTGAATTACTGCTACACAGAATCAAGAAAACGTGCGACCTTTTGCAAACAATATATGTGAAGTTTTTGTATAAAGCTGTATCAAACGGAAACGCCATACTAATTACACGTGTTGTATAAATACGCTTTAGCTTAAACGTGTATGTTATATATTTCTTTATAATTATAACATAAAACGTAACGTTTTCTCCACGATTAAGTGAATAAAAATGGTTTGGGCTAATTATATACCGCGCAGAGAGAATTTCTAAGCTGTCGAAATTGGACGTAATATGATTGCATTATATTCGAGGTAGAAAAAGTGCCCAAGACATATTTTGGTTACAACATAAATAACATAATATTTTTTTCCATGACCACTAACGTAAATGAATGTAAATCCAATTTAAGGAAACCTGAATCTCTTATACTAAACGAGATCCCCACGCTGGAGATGTTATCTGGTATAGGATACTGCTTTAAAATTTCTAAAGTGTATGTTATTTTTGAACACCCTGTATACGCCAAATTTTTCTATACATATTTTTGTGTATAGCTTTGTTGAAGTCCCCTATAATTCCGTTTTGTTAAAAATTTATTTGCACTAGAATTAAGAGCTATACACCCATAAGTGATCTTGTTATTAAGCTATACCAAAACATCGAATTTGGCTTAAATGTGCCTAAATATATTGCTTCATGTTGTTATTGCCCAGAAACTGTTTAAAAACCCAACGATTTCCTCATGCACTCGAGACCAAACGAAATTATTCCGTCCAATGACTCTAGTATGGTCAATGTTACGTGTATTTGCATGCAAAAAAAACTCGATGTAATTTACCAGTCCTGTTGTTATCAAAGTGTTGCATTATAGTCACTGCAGACCGCAGGAGTACCACTACAGTAATGAAAAATTCATTACGTGATCGAATTTGCACTTGACGGGTCATTATAACTCTTATTTTTATTTTGGTCGATACTGTGATTTAATCCACGGTTTTTGTAGGCAGCGAGTGGTTTAAATAATGCGCAATACCGTTATGGTAAACAAAAATATAAAACTTATTGTAACGTTAACGAAATGCGGTTAGATTGTTGTGGGTTAAAACCAATATTGATCGTCAGATCCTAAGTTTACAGTTTCCAAAGATATTCGGGGGGGGAGGGGGGGATAACAATGAAGAAGAGAACAACTGGGAAACTGAAGAAAATAAATGGTCAACCAAATATAATTAATGTAGTAAAGGCACAATAAAAGAGGTACATATATCAAGATTGCAGGCGATTGAGGAAAGAGAATTGAAAAAGAGGACGAAGAAAGACCCCGGACAAAATGGTTAGAGGTGGTGGAAAAGAACCTTAAAGAACTAGGAGCTCAGGTAAAGAATGGACAAACTGACAAAGAATAAAAGAGAATGGAAAATAACATGTTACAAAGTCATGGGCCAGCTTACAGGCTGTAAAATGGTCTCTATATACAGGGTGTTTTTTAAATATTGCGTTAAATTCGAGAGGTGATTCCTTATCTAAAATTAAGGGGATACTTTTACATAACATTTTTTCGTCAGACGTCTCCTTTCGGAGTTACATCCCCCTAAATAGGGGGTCGATGGATTCTTTTCTTATAAGGAGTCGATACTTAAAAAAAACCCTAGCTTAGTCGTACAGCCATCGACATTGCTCTGAAACAAAAATTGCTGTATTTCCCAATTGTTTTTATAATGGGGTAACTTCAGACACAAAAGAGTATTTAACATAATTGTTGACCTATTTTTGTTAAATCGTATCAAAATTATGCTACTAAACAGTTGAAGGTTTCAAACGACCCCAAACAAACTAACAATAGCGTAACGTTTTTAACGATCGGCGCTAACTCATGTTTCTGAAACACTTGCCACATTTTTCGGGACACAATAAAAACAGTTGCATTTTTGCACTTGCGAAACAAGAGACGATCGGGCTCGGCGAGATGTTTCAGAACCGATAGCGCGCTTCCGCATTCTATTCTCGGCCTACTGCCTCGGGACTTCACCTGTGCCCGTATCCAGCCAGCCTCGCCCAGTCGTTTTGCTTCCACGGGTCACTTGATCAGGCAATACCGACACGATGACATATTGGGTCAAATATCAATCATTCGTGAATTCCGCTGTACGCGGCCGGACGTTCGTCAGTCACATTAATATCATGCGATCTCATATCGCCATAAATTTTACACCGTTTTGTGTTACATTTTGACGGCGCGTCAGGTTTTTTTCGGCGTTCGATGCGCGGTAAGTGGCGATACTAGGACGAGCCTTATATAGAAAGAAGTCGTTGAAATGTGATCGGTACCAACAAATGATTTGTATTTGTTTTTTGTGTGAATAGAAACGCGAAGATACTTTTATTGTCTTTTTTTTTTGCTCTAAGAAAGTGCTCGAGAAGTTTAAAACGTTTATAGCTATGGTAACACTTTCATTTTTTTTTAAACAATAAATCCTTTTCGAGCAATTGTTTCTGGCTGGTACTCTGAAAATGCGCCGTAATTCAGCAAGAAAAGCATTGTATAGTTTACCTTAACGCCCAAATCATATTTTTATGGAATAGTTATCCCTTAACCCCCAACTATCTTCAAAGAAAACAAACAGAATTCTCCTCTGAGAATGTCTTGAAAAGTATGAGTTTTGGGTATACTTAACAAAAACTGAAGCTCTCTTAAAGACGAATTCTATGACATAAGAAAATATAGGGGTTTGCATTTGAAAATATTGAGTTACGAACTTTTGAAAATCATGGAAGTTGCCATCTATTTATGAACACCCTGTATGCGTGATTCAAACTTTTTCATATCGAGCGAATAGAGCAATGTTTTCTGCATGCCCTTACCAAATTACAACTCTGTTCTTCGAAAAATAACTTCGGGAGAATTTTTTAAATAAAGAGTTAAAACCTTACAACATTTTGAAAAAGTTTTTTTTAGGGACAACGCCCCATAAAACCATGTAGTATTTTATATTGATGCAAAGCTTAAATAAATGCGGTCAAAAATATTAAATAAAAAATGGGATTTTGTATTGGAAATATAAAAGTTGCTATTGGTTCCCGAGTGTGACTTTTTATCGAGAAAAAACTGTATGAAATAGCGTTTGAATCAACTTTCTATTTTAAACCGTTTAGCCACAATTCACCGATCCCGCACTAATGACTCACCCTGTATAAGCACTGATAAAACTTTGTTTGACTGATTGAAATAAGCAAAGTATTTCATCAACAATTTATTGTACAAAATAACATCACACACAGTAATAGTAATAGCAAATAGCACAAAATTTATTAACAATGGTACAAAAAGTATATGCAAATAAAAAAATATCACAACAAATTTTTTAATGCGATGGTTAGGCTTGATTTTTAGATATAATGTGTGATTCAAAATTACTGTAAATTATTCGTGCGTGCTCTGATATATTTAATCTACTTCCACGTTTTCTTAATACATTATTTAGGTTTTAATTTAGATTATATAAACAAAACAGGCATTGTAATACACAAAAACACATGACAGCACAACACTTACAGCTAACGCAATGTTTTCGGAAATATACGTTTTAAATCGAATTGTTTTCAAACTAAAAAAAATGTGGTACATAAATAACAAAGGATCCAATATTTCCCAAGTACGTTAGCAAATAGTTTAAGAATATTTCCCATAATATTTAGCTCATTGCACAATACAGGCACACACATTCTTCGAGGAAGTATAAAAATTTCAAAAGAAAATAGTTTCGTTTGCCTGAAGAATTGCAAGTATTATGCAAAACAACGAAATATTTGTGGAAAACAATGTAGATGATTTCGAAAATGCAGGAAAAATTTCTCGTTACTAACATCTATAGCTAAACCATCTCACGTAACTTATAAGAAAGTCAAGAGCAAAACCAAACAACTTCATTAGAAAAATCTATCAATGACAAAATGTAGCTATGCGTTGGGTCCTCTTTGATTAATAACTGGCTTGCAATGACACAAATAAACAAGTCAAGAATAAATTAAAAGGAATACCACAAGCGAAATAAGTAAACTAACATTAATAACTCAAAATTAACATATATCCAGTGGCGGATTGGGCCGGCGGGACACCGGGAAGAATCCCGGTGGGCCGGTCGCTCTGAGGCCGCGACCCACAGTACTTTTCATGATTTTTATAAAAAAATTATGCAATATTATTAATTCGGTTAGTAATAAATAAAGAATAAGTTACAAAATCGCATAATTTTTGTACCCCTGGCTCTCCCAAGCTTTATTAGCTGACTACGTCTCTGATTTGTGTCTCTGCTATGTCCGACGTTTTCGTTATATTTCACGGTCCGGGCTGTGTTTTTGAGCACCAAGTGATATTGATATTATACCTTACTAGAATTTTAGTTTTAATATTTTAGTAATTAAAAAACAATTATTAAACTTAATAAATGCAGACTGATTCTTTACATTCATTGTGAGATTGTGAGATTATTCTGGTTATAGTTTTTAATCAAGGAAAAATGGAAAAAAGAAAATGTGCTCTAAAAGAGAAAGACAAAGGGCAAAAAGCACTTCACGAAGCTGCTAAAAAAAGTTTCAAGTTAAGTGATTTGTTTGCTTTAACTTCCAAAGTTAGTGCACCTGATGTAGAAAAATCTAACATTGATCAAGATTTGCATTCGTCAAATTCGATAAACGAAGACAATTAATCTGCCCCGTTGAAACGGACAAAATTGAAACTTCGATTATCAACGCATAGTCTTCATGTTCAAGTCTAACTTATCAAGTAACAGAAATTTTGAATGCTTATCAGCTAGTTATTTCACAACACCAACAAGTAAAAATTTTGAGGATTTTCTTAACAAACATCCTTATCAGCCAACTATTGCCAACTTATTTGCCATTTAGGCCAAATGTTATATTTTACAGAGATGATAATATAAATAGACGATGGTTATCATATTGTTTGAAAAAAGAATCTCTATTTTGTTCCGTGTGCTTGGCATACATAAGCACGAATGTTCGTTTGTAAATGATGGAATAAAAGACTGGAAGCATATTCTGCAAATAAAGAACATGAAAATAATACGATCCATGAAAATTGTGTTTATGTTCTCAAATGAAGGAAGCTTACGTCAAAAAAAAAAAAACTCTTGAAGGCAAGCAAGTATTGGAAAGAATTATAGATGTTGTAAAACTAATTGGAAAAAGGGGTTTAGCTTTTCGGGCTCACAGATCGGAATCTGCTAATTCATTCTCATTAGAGAACAATGAGACTCAACATGGAATTTTTTTAGAAAGAACTTTATCATTATCTAAACATGACAACATTTTAAAATTACATTTTTTTGGGTCATTAATTTTTTGGGGGCCGGTCTAGCAGGTTTTTCCCGGGCCGGTTGATTTTCCTAGTCCGCTACTGCATATATCCCTGCTGTTTTTTTACACATTTAAGCGCAACAATCAAAATACATCACTGACACACATCATTAACAACTTTTTAAACAATTCTTTAAACCAATTTTTTGTTTATTTAGTCAGGAGTCCTTCTACTGTTAGGTGTAGGACTGTTGCGTTGTGTTGTGCTGACTCTTTTTAGTAGAGCCCTTAGTGCTTCTTTTTTTTTTTTTTGCAAATAATAATGAGTGTACCAAAGTAATTTAAAGTTTTCGAAATGTGTATTTTGTCATTAATTTAAGTAAATCTGTAACCGACTGTTCATGAAACCTCAAACTTTGCTCACCTATTTTAAACACCCTGTGTGCCGAATTATAAGATTCTGGGACTATGTGTTTTACAAGAAAAAACCTCATTATAAATTAATTAAAGCTAACTTTATATGTTGCTTGTTTTAAGTACCAAGTAACATGCAACCTTTATCAGTCTTTTGGCCAACAAGCAATTAAAACGATTTTGTTAATTAAAGCAATCAATTTAGCAACAGTTTAGACCTACGAATATTCTTAATTACTACCTGTGCAGTATCTTCTTCAGATATTCAAAATATTTCGCATAAATCCAGTCAGGTATGCAAATCGTCAAACTAGCTACAAACACGAATATTTTAATTGCAAATTTTTTTCAACTGAATATTTTGCTAATCATGTCATAGGTCAAACCTTGTGTAACTAATTTTTTTTAGCACGTCACAAATCAAATAGTTATTCAAGGCCAACATGCAATAATATTTATTGCAGAGACGAGCTAAATTGCAGCTTTTAAAGATGATTATACAACGGGAATTTGTTAACAGGTTTTAAATATTAGCTAATATATTTGGGTGTGTAATAGACAACTAAATTTCTCAGGGATTCTTTATGTGGATGAAATTTTACAAAAATTCGTGCTTGTATGACTTCAGAATACTTTTAACATCATAGGTGACACATTTTTTTAGTTATCATCAAGTAAAATTGTTGTAAGAATGTTTTTCTGCTAATACTATCTCCTAACAGAAGTTGGCTATTATCACAGCTAGTCTAACAGAGTTTGAATAAAACAATATAAAAGAGAAGAATAGTGTGTGATTTTTTATACAGTTTTTTGGTTCCACAAACTTTATTTTTCAGGCTTCTCTACCTTAAAATTCCTCCAGTTTAATTTAAAATTAAAAGATGACAAAATTGTTAACGTAATTCCCAGAAGGTTATTATATTGGAATGCTGTGGAGTTAAGTTTTATTTAATAAATAACCTGGGGCTATAGTTTTATTGTGTTGTCATCATGCATGCAATATCTTTTTTTTTGCGGTCTTGTAATGCCAGAGGCAGCAGCATAAGTTTGTTTACCTTTCATAGTTATGCCTGATACATCGTCTTTGCAGCTGGCTATTATTTGAGTTTGGAAAATGCTTCTTAAAACCCAATTAAAGATGAATGATCGGGTACATCGATAAACATCTATTATAATGATATTGTTACATTAACGGTAGATTTTTGTGTTGATTAAATAAAAGTATGGTCCCTTACTGTTAATGGCCAACGCGATCGCAAAAATTACCTTTATTATTTAACTTCTTAGTTCTTCTTCTATTTTTTCAAAGGAAATGGCCAGTGGCACGTATAACTCCTCAAAACATTTAGTTTTGATGTTCTTGATGCAATAAACACAGCTTGATCGGATTCTAGTGACAACATAACGTCACTTTCCGTGGTAAGAGTCCCTGGACTAACTCAACATATTCTGGAAACAAACAATAACGTTTGCCTAAAAAACAATATCTACTAAATCCAACCCTGACTCTTGACCTATAAACATTTTTGCTCGATCCAATTCGGTACGAGCCATACAAGATATTCAAAACTGCGCTGAATTAACACGGCAGCTTAAATTAATAGCTCGCCAAACAAAACAAATAACTCTTAATAACCGATTAATATGCTAACGATAAATTAACGCGAAGGTCAAGTTCAAATTCAAACAAACTCAAAGAAAAAACGTAATAGATTCAAGACTTAATTGTGTCTGGTTTAGAATATCAAAAGCAAGCTTGCTAGTCGACAACGAATGTAGCGCATCCTCATTTAAATTTTGAGCGTGAGTTAAGGAAAAAGATTGGACGGACGATTCACATAGTCGATAGCTTATTGTTTCGCGTTTACAAGGGAATCATGATTTTTAAAGCCGTGTCAGCACTGGACATGTGAAATTATACTGTGTCGAAAACAGATGACGTGAGAAAATAGTTAAAACTTGTATAAATAACGGTTAAACACACGCGTTAGAGATCGCTATTAATTTTATTTCCACTCAATAAAACGTGTTTAATATTTTTTTTCCGCACTGTCAACTGTTTTTATTGTTGTCAGCTTAATTGTACACAAAATAAACGATAATTTAATACACAAAACTGATCAAAAATCGTAAGCTCAGCCATTAACTTTGGCAAGGAATCTTTGGTTCACAAGCCGTTATAGGCTATGGTTTGGTGTTACATTTAACTCTGCAGGGTTTTGTTGTTCATTTTTTACACAAAAACTTAACATAACACAGTTGAGGTAACCTTTTAACCAAATTTTCAAGTTCATTATTTTATTCATAATCAATTCATTAACTTTCTTTTTTCTAAAATAATCACAGCCTTATTTACACGAAGGTGCTAAGGTAAATTACAAAACATCAGCTAATTTCATCAATATACAGGTAATTGATTGAGACCCGGCATTAAAAATATATGAAGAATGAAAAAGGGTATGGGTCTGAAATTTTGGTTATGACCATAATGGTATATGATCCGTTTAGTGAAAATATTTTCAAGATGGCGACACTTCCAGAAATACCGGAAGTTGACGTCTACAATCTTATATCAAATACAATGGTCCATTTTTTATTGCTTACCTATTTGGATTTAAAACGTTATTTTAGAGGGACTTTTATTAGCATTCCCTATACCTAAGTGCAGTAATTTTTTAGATTTTTGGACTTTTTTGAAATTTTTTTGATTTTCATCGTGATGTTTAATATTATCTAACGCCGCCATTTGTAAAGAAAAAACGCTTAAATTTGGACCACGCTTAGAAGAAACCTTGGAGTACTTCCTGGAAGTGCAATCGATGCATTACTAACAGGGTGTGTTTAAATACAACTTCAGACCACCAAAACTCGTTTTTTTCAAATACAATGCCCAAACTTTTTTTTCATTTTCTAATGCAAAATTGGATTCTGCATCAATCTGTATTAGCGTTTCTTATACCTATCTTCAACAATTTTCGAGTTATTAAGAATTTTTGATAAAGTTAAGAGAAATTGCAACATTTTTAAATAGTAAGCCTTGGAAATGACAACAAATATGCCAATATTAATAACTGTAAACCACTTTTATCGCGTTTGTCTGAAGTATCCATAAAATTGGAATATCGAAATTGATAAATTCATTCATAATTAAGGTAATTTTGCAATTTAGGTTCGTCGTGTGCTCCGATGTTGATGTCTCCATTTTTAACAGCATTTTTATTATGGTTACATCCGCTTTTAAAACACTAAAATTTGAGGAATTCGACGCTTTTATTTACTATTAAGTTTATTTGAACACTGCATTAGTTTACCATTAGATTGATCGGATAAAATTCCGTTTGGTATTTATTTATTTGCTTTAAAATTTCATGTATCTAGAGAAAAATGCCAAAAATCACAACCCTTCAAATACCATAGGATATTGTGCATCGGTTGTCACAGTTAATTAAGATTTTTGAACTAAAATAACGTAAGGCTTGATTAAGGTGGAACGGATTGGGTTAGCTTGGGATTAAGATTTAATTTTTCCCAGATAAAAATTTTATGTGCACTAAATATATTCGTGTTAATTATTTGTTTATATGTTAATACGTTTAACTGAATAATAAATCACTTATCTAATCTGTTTTTCTTGATCACATCTTGCGCGCTTTTCTTACGAGTTCCACAACTTTCAAACGCAAAGAGATAAGTAAAAAGAAAATAATTAGAAAACTGATTTAAATTAATTTTATATATGAATATACATAGCGTTAACTATTTATTTATATCGGGCGCGTAGCAATTTACAATATGAAATACATTGCTATTGGTACATTTACATCATACCTAATTACAAAATCTTGTGTAATTAGGGTTATTATATTTTATTTGCTATTGGAGCGGGTCTAAAAATTTGGAATTAAAATCTAGTAAAAGAATATGACAGAGGCATCATCTTGTTTTCGATTTTGTTTAAACATTAATTCTTCCACCTATGTTGTAGGTTTCCGCGGCCGATGTCCAATGAATACAGGTGGTTTCCGGGTTGGAACCGCGTCGAAGGTTTCTTCATAACCGACGTTTCGTCCTCCTTAATCGGGGACATCTTCAGGGGTTGTTGGTTAAACAGCAACTGGAGAGTCATTTGTGTCTGGTGTATTTATACAAGGCTGTGGTTGATGATGTGTGACGGGCGCTGGAGCGTACAGTCTACTGGTTGCTGTTTAACCAACAACCCCTGAAGATGTCCCCGATGAAGGACGACGAAACGTCGGTTGTGAAGAAACCTTCGACGCGGTTCCAACCCGGAAACAACCTGTATACATTAATTCTTCCACTTCTACCAACAATTAAACCTACCTATAACAAAATATTTGATTTTTTTTACATAAAAGATGTGAAAGGTTATATCTACCTTGAATAATTTTTAAAAATATTTTAAATCGGTTTTTAAACAAAATAATACGCCTTACGCATTGCATAAGCTGAGTAAGTTTATATGAGTACAATTTTCAAAACTGTTTGCCATTTTTCCCAATTAGTGCATCACATTTTCGACTGCACAAAATTGTGTTCAATTTTGGCTACCCAAATGTTACTTGATCCGGCACTGCCCCCGTGCTAATGGCACACAAGCCCCAACTGTTTATTCTATGAAGAACTTTAACCTCACCTAGCCTCGAACAATAATGTTATGCATTAATGTAATATGTAAAACCACAGATATCTCTGTAATTATACGCTAACTCTGTTACGTTTTCCAAAGGTTACATTCTCCGGGCTCATGCGCGCCTATGATATTTCGTTTTATATATTCCAATCGTGGCGATAATTGTTTCAATAAAGATAACAGTATTTAATCCATACATGGATAGGAAAAATTAGAATGCATATTGTGAGGTTATCGAAGGAGGAAGTCGAGCGTAGAACAACGATTTTATACCAGTTCCGTTGATCGTATTTGGTGTACGTAATAACTTTTTTTATGGCATCGCTTTACGCAACATGATAGTGTGTAAATATTGACTTGGCGCGCAGTGAAACTCTGTAATTACTGTGTCTTTGACAATGTACCCTGAAGTACAAAATTATGTAATAAATGTTTGTTGTGTGGTTCATACAAGTAGCTATCGATATGAAATACTATTAGGATTATTTACTTACTATTGTTGTTGAGTTTTTTAAGTTTAATATACCTACGTATTTGTTTTACCTTTTAAAATTTTTATTGGAAACTTTGTCAGTTACAGTTTAATTAACCAAATTTTTGTTTCCAGATGAGGACTGGAACGCAGACATCGGCGACAGCACCTTATACCTCATGCACGGCGCCGGGGAGATGACCCTACCACGACCCCTAACGACCCACCAAGAGAAACCCCACAAACCCGAACCAACGAAACAAGACTTCCGCGCCGAACCGCGCCTCGCCCGTTACCAAG
This sequence comes from Elmis aenea, assembly GCA_947652605.1. Classification (NCBI taxonomy): domain Eukaryota; kingdom Metazoa; phylum Arthropoda; class Insecta; order Coleoptera; family Elmidae; genus Elmis; species Elmis aenea. The sequence goes on along the minus strand of OX393583.1, from coordinate 30,768,093 downwards.
AACCACAACCCGACGAGACCCGATACCACAAGAAAGAAAAGCAGTACCACAGCAAATTCCTGTACAACGAACGCCAAGCCGACCCGGCAACAAAACACCCAGACCAGCACAAATCCCTAGAAAGGAGCAACAAATATTTCGAAAATTCCCCACCCACTCACTACAGATCCAACGACAAGATAGAAAGACATTCCGAAAAAGCGCGCTACGACAGGTACGAGGAGAGTCCTGAATTTGGAAAGCTCGAAGCAAACCGGAAGCACTCGAAAGAGAGCCATAGGTACTCGGAAAAAAGCGGGCACAGTTCGGATAGAAACAGGAAATACCCGGAAAAGGAGAAGTACGCGGCGGAAGAATCGAGGTTCCAGAAAGACGTGCAATATGAGTTGGAGAACCACGAGCGGCTCAGAACCCGTTACAGCTACGACGACGCCAGGAAGTTCGTGGAAGAACCAAGTTTCCAGGAGGCACCAGTACCGAAAACGCGCCCAAAAATCGTGGCGGACGACTCGCGATATTACAGCGAGGAGCGAAGAAGCGAAAACCCGCGCTTCAAGGAAAACGGCCGTCACCACGACGAAAAAATCAAAACGCTGGAAAAAGCCAAGCAGAGGTACTCGGCGGACGACGCGCGGTACTACGAGAAGAAACCCCAAGAACCGGAAAGGAACAGGACTTTTGATAGGGAATCGAAATCGTCCCGTTCTAGGTACTCACACGACGAGTACTTCGACGAACCCGAGACCCGGAAACGACCGGAACTGAGGCAGAGAAGCCCAACACCCGACGAGAAAGTATCCCCGCGCGACAGGTTCAAAGACGCGAAAGAGAAATTCCTGCTCATGGAGCGAGAACGGAGCAGCGAACAAGAGCGGTTACGGAGACAGGAACCTCCCATATCCCCGACGAGGAAGGAACGGCCGTTCATGAAACGGCACGAAAGCATGAACTACCCAACAGCGAAAGAACGCCTGGAGCGGTACGAGAAATACGACGGCCGCGACTCCAAAGAGCGGTACTACGACGAAGACAGGTACGACGAGGAGGACCACATCAAACCGAAAGCAGCTCCGCGCGCACACGCGCAAAACGAAGAAGTCCGGTACCGCAAAGACGTGCCCGACCGCTACCGGAACCCGGACAAATACGACCCGAAGCGTCGCTCCATGTTCAGCCTCATCGAGGAGGAACACAAGAGGACGTCCAACGAGATCGCCAAGGAACTAAAGCGGCGATCGTACATGGAAAACAACAACTACGAAGAAGACTTCTACAGGGAACGCGACAGGAATTTCTCCGACCTGCCGGAAAGCGAGAGGTACCAGCGCCCGGAGCGCGAATCCTACCACTTCTCCAAGTCGTCCGTGGAGCTGGACAAGGTGGGCGAGATGAAGTTCGACCCGAAGTTCATGAAGAACCAGAAGAATAAAAATTCGGCCGGGTACAGACATAGCTACGCTGAGCCGAAGATGAAGATGGACAGGAGCGGTAAGAAACAATTTCCGGACATGTTGCACAGGACGAACAGCTCGCTCTCCAACAACGGGAGAGTTGGCATAGCCAGCGTTCATCCGTACTAATTTTAATTGTAATTACAAATTTTTTTATTTTATTTTTAGGTGTTTAAAACGTTGCTCAGTATCTTGTAAACAAATAATAATCACACTGCCTTTGCTCATTCAAATAAATTGTAAATTTAACAACGATGGGACTGCCTCAATGGACATATTTTTAAAGCTGGTCACTCCAAAAACGAATACAGAAAGGTTAAATTCAAAATTTCTATGAAAAATCTCTAGGGTTTCAAAATTCTCGTCCATTAGTTTAGTAGTAATCTTATTTATTTATTTACCCGATTGGTCAATTCAAAAACCGCCCAATTATTAAATTGGTTTCGCTGTGGCGCTAAAATAAAGTCTTTTTTGATTTGGCAAAGTCAAAGCAACAGAATTTTTAGTTAGAAAACAAGATTCACTAGAAATTAAAGGTTTAATACGAAATTACTTGTATTAACAAGTAATTATTGGGTGTTTCATTGCTACAACAAACAATATACTGCAACTTTAGCATAACCACGACAATGCTTGGCCCTTTTTACGGTTACTAACAACAAAAATTGTTTATAATTGGTAATAAAACGAGGAAAAAGTAAATAATAGAATATTTTTTGTCGGGGGTTACTCGCTTGACCTGGCGTTTGGGTATCTGCAACTATTTTGCCGTTTCGCCTGTATCGTGGCTAAAAATCGATGGAAAATTTCAAAACCCTGTTTAAAATAAAGACGAATGTTTGTGTTAAACAATTATTGACAAAAAATACGCAAATTTTACAAAATTAGACAAAAAAAATATGTTAAAATATTTTTTTTTGTGCGTTACACTCACTATGCAGTATCTCGAAGTACAATGTTTACATTAGGTTGTAATAATACTAATGTTAGTAATAATACTAACGTGGACACAGGCCCTTGAAATTTGGTTCAAAAACTTGTTCCCTTTTTACACTGCTTTAACAAATAAATAACAATTAAAACCTGCGAAAATAAAATAAAAAACGATGAAATTCCTTAAGGTAAAGTTATTTATCTGCAAACGAGCTAATCTAATTAAAGTTTTAAACGCAAAATACGCGGTACAATTTGATTTTTTTTTTTGTTCAGCAAATAGAAATTGTGAATGCAGGAAAAACCAACCAAGCAGGCATAGAAAAAAGATAAGGAACGTAAAATATTTTATGGACTGAAAAATCGAAGCCAATTTCGCAAAATTCTATTTTTTCCGTTTCAATAAAAGTTGTTGCATACATTGTAAATTCCTCTTCGGATTATTGGTACGTGTAAAATTTAGCAGCTTTAACATATTTAAACTCATGCTCTAGCTCCTATTATAAGCAAGATTCTCTACTGAAACTCAAATTTTATTAAACCTATTTAGCAATGATTTACAAAAGTTGCAAATATAAAAATTCTCTTCATAGATAACGTCAAATGTTAAGTATAAGTACAGCCTAGTGTAATACTTAAAGAGCTTGGAATGTTATCAATTTTAAAAATGTATATATATGAACTTACTTAACTAACGCGAAAAGCACTTTGAAGTTTCAGAAAAATGTGGCCAAAAATTGTAACAAAAATCAAAAACTTTGGACCACATCCTAAAGATTATATTAGTAAATGAAGCCACAATTTATTAAGTCAGTGTAATAGCTAAGATTACAATTATGATTATGGGTAAAGTTATAAAATGAGATCACTTTTAGGTACAAGTTTTGGAATCCATCTCTCTTTTTACAAATTACCAAATTTGCTTGCAAACGAGATTTAGTAACTGTTTTAAATTGTGTCGTAAGTATTTTAAGCACCAGATCAAGTTTTACCATAATTATTTGCTAAATTATTGACATATTCGTGTTTTTTTTGCTGATATATTTAGGTATAATATAATGCACTTTTAAGTTTGTAGGTTATCAAAGTAACATCTGTTTTACAAATATTTTCTTTTAAGGCAGTTCCATTGCAAGACCCTTATAATGAGATATTCGACTAACTTAAATATATTAAAATAAAGTATTTGGTATATTGTGTCTAATAATTGACTTATTGTAATATTTTTGAAATTATCGACTAATCCGCGATTGGTAGATTTGATTCCATCGTACTTTTTGTATTTATTATTTCTATGTGCCTTATATTTCTAAAATACGTAGGTAATTTTTTTTTTTTAAACTAATTTTAAGGTTGACTTTCCAGAACGTTCTAGCAGGTAGGTTTTATATTTTGACTCTGTTTAGCTAGGAGGTATGATAAATGATTGTAAAATATGTTGTGAAGTATATAAATTTTATGAAAGGGATTAAGCGAAATTATATTCTATGAAAATTGTATGTTTATTTTATTTGCATATTCGATATATTTGATTAATACTATTTTATTGTATTGTAATTTGTAACAAATGACAAAAAAGCTTTTATATATAAATAAAATATTTCATGTTGATTTGTGTTTTATATATTAATGAGCAATAAAGCTGCAGGTCCTGGAGGTATACCCATAAAACTTTTTAGAAACGCAGCTTTGGTTACGTTAGAAGCTCTTACCAAATTATTAAATCAGTGCATAAGAACAAACTCGGTCCCAGAAAGCTGAAGGGACGTCGAATTTCGCTCTATGTACAAAAAAGGAAGTAAAATAAAATGGCTTCATTACAGATCGATCAGCGTTTTTACGACTATGGGTAGAAGGTATGGGGAAAAAAATTAAAAACAAAATTGATAAAGATTTGTGTGAAGCCGAAGAACAAAGTGGCTTTAGACTGGGTAAGCCATGTAAGGAAACTTATTTCATAAGAAACAATTAGCAAAGAAAACAATTTCCCATGGAAAACAACTACACGCCATCTTCTTCTTCATAGACTTAATAAAAAACGTACGAGCATGTTCCCATGCATAAACTGTCGATGCCCATAAAGAAATTTGAAATAAAAACAAAAATCATAAATATATAGTCAAGAATATGTATTAGGGCACAATAAGTAGGGTGAAAATGAGCCAAAGGTGTCCAGAAGATGTTATGGTTAATAGAGAATAAAGACAAGGGTACATCTATAACATCTATAATGTTTAAGGTATATATAAACGAAGCATTGGGAGATTGGAAAAAACATTATAGCCCCATAGGGGTAAAAATTAATAACGCTTATGTGTATGTATACTTACTCAAAAGATATTTACCCAAATTTGATATATTGCAGTCATTAATAAAAATAGGAGTTTTAAAATAAACTGTATTAAGGATAACTATTAAAATAATAATTACGCAATTCCTGAGGATCTTTCAGCATTTTACATAGTAATTACATATAAATAACTCAAAAGAAAAGACAGAAGAAACGCTCAGGATGAGCTAAGCAGACATCAGAGCAACCACAGGACTCGTCACAGGACTGTGGGCTAAACAAACACTTCTACATGTTAGGGCTCCCAGAGACCGATAAATGCAGAGAATGTGGTGAAGAAGGAGAAACTTTTCTTCACGTACTAAGACAGTGTGAAAGATTCACACCCTCTCGGCGTAGACTTCTGGAGATGGAAAGAACCAACCAAGAAGAGTTAAGAAAAACATATTTGAAGAAAATCTGGAGTTTTTCAAAAACGCAGGACTTTTTTAAGGGGCCATCACCAGAGGGTACAATAGACCAATACGTCGCAGTACAGGACCACCTCCGCGGAAATAATAATACATATAAATAAAGGCTATATCCAACAAATTTAATAAAATCTTTAAGATAAAAATTTTATTGCAGTTTCTAAAATACACTGTATATTAATTATAAAAAAAAAACTACCCTTATCCTGTAATATTTTTGAAAGTACATGCGTATGATTAAGGCCATATCTAACAACTTTGCCAAAATTCATAGTGCAGCAGTAGTTCATGTTTAATAACTTTTAAGCTACTTGCTGAAGAGGTTTGGGTTGCCTATCTGAATCAAAGAAACGCTATGTAATCCAAGAGAAAATTTGGAACCGGATAGAACTAGGGTACCTCTATATAACAGGGTATGGCCACGCTTCACAAACCCTCAAAATTTCTAATAGCCTCTATGGGATTATATAGGATTTCTTTTAATAACTCAATTTTTAAACGAAATTTGTAGGTAAAAACTCAATTGGCGTGCAGAAGTAGATGCAATAATAAGTATAGCAATTAAAAAATGAGTAAAACGAAGGATTAACAATTGTTATTAGCTATTAATGTTTAAAAAACATTTACGGAGCGCGTATTTCCATGGTAGGCATGCAACCCATGACACACGCCGCGTGTCATGGGTTGTAGGCTGGTAAGGAATAAAACACAAGACGTCATGATGAACGTATTTTTTAATGTCCAATGAGCAACTGAAAAGTATAGATTCATCAATTTAATTTCATATTTTATCACAAAATTACATTATTAATCCCAATCATTGCTATTAAGTTCGATGTAGACCAATAATACATCGCACATTTTCTTAAAAATTAAAAAAATAATTGTATTTAACTTAACTTATGAAATTTACGTATGGTAATAGCTTACACAACTATCACTAATGTCTTTTAAAGTCTTAGAACACACTTAAACACTCTGAACACGCAAGAAAAAAATAAAATATGAATATTTCCTATGCGCTCCATACTAATTATTTGAAATCTGGAGGTCTCAGCCTAGCGGCAAGCGAAACTCGACCGTTTCCGCGACTAAGACCATGTCGTCTGGGAATACCAAAGTTCAAATCTCCAAACTAATATTCGAAAACGTCAGTCCATAAGGAGAAGAATTAGGGGAAATACACACGTTGGAGAAGTCTTGAACAAAGGCGATGGAGATGGAATACTGGCGACGATGCTGTAGATATAAGGGAGGCCGGGGCAAGTTGACGAAGTTAAGAAAAACATTGGTTTGGGAAAAACATACACCCAGAAGATACTATTGTTATTTTTATTCAGAAAGGTAACATGTAGCACAACGTAACTATGATTCAATAAAGAACTTAAACAAAGTCAAGCAGCTATATTTTTAGTTTAAACGTTTTGGTAAGTGTTCGTCATCTTACCCCATTACCGGGGTAAGATGACGAACAATATGGGGTAAGATGACGAATCAACAATAATCGCATATAAAATTGCCGCCACCTTCATATGCTGAACAAGCATCATGCCCACCATACTTTACACTTTTTGCACTCTATCCGGTCTTCATCTGGAGGATCTACAAAAACTACGTGACAATTAGTTTTAAATAATTTTAAAACCGCTTTAAAGATAAACCCGTTTTAGACCACAATTCTTCCGACTTTGCATACGGCCATAAATGTCCTTATTATAAACCAGATAGTAAAATAAGTGTCAGAACACGATAAAAATCAAAAGAGGCAAGATGACGGCATTCGTTATCTTACCCCCGTCATCTTGCCCCGACGGGTAACATGAACAAATATCTATCTCTTACAAAACGAAATAATTTAAATGTTTTTCTTATATAGTCAACAGTTTTATAATATGTTTGGGTATCAAAAACTACTGCGATAAATTTTCAAAATTTATAACTCTCAGTGCTACAGCTTATTGAACTTACCGTTAATATTATAACCTTAGTATGGTACCACACAATTTTAAATTTTACTACGAAATAGCGACAGCAATCGGTCGGTAAAGTCAATATGTTACTTCACACTACTTGTATGTACTGTAATTAGTCAATAGTGGTGACATATTTTGACAAGAAACTGAATTATATCCCGTTATTCATCTTGCCCCGTTTGTCATCTTACCCCGGTCTCCCCTACAAGAACAGACAAGAAGAAAACAAAAGATATCCCAGATAAAACGGGTGTAGATGTAGACATTATAGAGTCAATAAAACTTAAAAAACTAACATGACATGGGTCTCATAGTATGTCATACACAGAATGAAGAAAAATGGCCAAAAAAATATGGTAGGAGGTGCAACAAGAGGTCGACCAAAAAAAAAAAAATTGAGGACGCGAAAAATTGAGGACGCGAATTAAGGGAATCAATAACTGCAAGAGGCTTAAATGAAGAAACTAGGAGCATTCAGATAAACAATTTTTTGAGGGTCATATAAGCCACTTTTTAAAAAATATGGATAATTCTTGTTTCCTTAACTTCTCTGAAAAGGTGTCATCGACTTTTAAAAAATATTACTATTTTACTACCCAAGAATTTAGCTTTTTATGTACTGCATTGTTTTTCTTTAATCCTAAATTTCACGTAGCTAAAAATTTAAAAAAAGCTTGCATTGTTGTCGTCCTCTATATGGGTTAGTTTAGCCACAAAATCAACGTACAATCAGTCAGGTCCTGAACATTAATATCATCAAAAATAGGCCGACGTTACTACTAGTGCAGCATAACTGAAATGAAAATTGTGTGGCATAAGCTATACCACCGATAATTTAAGAGAAAGCGTTTGCTATCTCCTCTGGCCGATTAAATGCTGCTGACCAATATCTTTGGTCATTTACCTTTTACACGCCACACAAACACGTACCGGATTTTTATGCAATATTCATTTAACCTTTCGTTCGCGGTTCAGAACCCATAATACATACGTAGAAATTATTTGTCATTATACACACCCACTAATAAACCATACCTAATTTGTTTATTTGTTTCCGAAATGGTGTTTATAGCTTGTGTAAAAATTCATCGCGTTTAGGTGTAGTGGAAGCGTTCAGATATACAGAGTGTCCTCAATAACTTCTACCAGAAGTGTTATTTGGATTATCTGAAAGCAATTAATTCAGTTAATCGTCCCTGTTTAGCAAAATTCTTCGCTTTAAAAATAAAAATTACTTTACTCCCTGAAGAAGTTGACAAAGTAGTCAACGAAACGTGTAGGAATAGTACTAAAATAAATTAACCTAAGAAAATAGGCCTGCTTAAATTAGTAATTCAACCAATCATTTTGATAACTACCAAATTTCATAAACTTATAATGAAGTTTGTTATACAAATTACTTATATTACATAATTAACTCTTCAATTTTCTTTGATTACTACCTTATTAAACATCACATTAGTAAAACACATCGGATAAAATCAACAGTCCGTAGTTTTATTAACCCTCCAGTGCTAACATGCGGTCTCACAAACCGACACCCCAATTTTATCCCCGAAACTAGAAAACGCGTGTGAGAAGGGGGTTGGGCTCGTCGCTATCTTCATTATATCTATTTATCGACCAGCTCTCGCAGTGGCAAGCGTTTTTTAGCGATTTTTGCCAGTTTTTAGGGTATTTCGGTCTCACAGACCCGTGTTAGTATGAATGTTACTAATTGGATTATTATTACCATTATGTAAAACTTTGTTGGAGAAGAAACTAACTGTAGTAGGCACAATAAAAAAGAACAAACGAGAAATACCCTATGATTTTGATAGTCTTGATGAAAATACGGAAAAACCACAAATTATTATGATGTACAATGTACAAAGTCTGGTGTTGATATAGTGGACAAACTATGCGCAGGCTATAACTGCGCTAGTAATACGAAAAGGTGGCCTATGGTAATTTTTTATCGTATACTAAACATAGCTGCCACAAACGTATTTACAGCATTTAATTCAAAGAGTACAGATTCAAATATGCTTAGAAGGTTTTTTTTTTAATATAAAGCACACTTACAATTTAAATAATACTTGTAAAATAAGCTTTGGATGAATTCGGTCCCACAGACCGATGTTAGTACTCGCGTTACAAAAATCATGTTAGTACTGGAGCGTTAACTATTAATTTTGAAAGTGGCTTAAGTTGTTTTACTGTAATGAAAAATGGCGATTCATTAGCGTCTGTGCAAAATTATGGGTACGTAGAAAAATATAAGAGATAACAAACATAAATGAAATATCTCTGCAGCCAACATAAATATTTTTACTTACTGATTCGGTGCTCTTCTACCTTTCAGTGTAGAGTGTAGAGGGAAGCCTTTTTTACCTTTTAAAGTGCAAGGCCAAATTCTTTTTGTTCTGAAGTTGAGTTTTTTTTTGTGTTTTCCTCCTTTCTTTGTATTTCTTTTCGCATGTCCTTTTTCATTGCTTGTGGCATTTCCGAGGTCTTTTCTTATTTCCTATTTTTAAATTTATTTTTTTTTCTTTTGTCCTTTTTCTTTGCCTGTATCGTTGTCCTAATATTTCTGTTATTCTTTACCATCAGTTTTTTGGAGGTTGATGGTTTGTTGTTGTTTTATTTTCGTTCAGTTTTTCCTGCTTCCTGTCCCATCTCCATTGTTTTCCCCATCAATTGTGATCTTTTGATTTCCTATTTTCGTTGTTCTTCCTTTCTGTCTCTCTTCTTCCGATATTTGTTTTACCTTCTTTTAAATTTCCAGTTCCTCCTTTGTCATTTCGTTCTTTATATACAGGGTGTGTAAAAATTGGCGGAAGCGCTACACGTGGCGATGTTCTTCGTAAAATTCTAAGTCGAAAATCTTAATACAAAATGTTGTACCATGCTTGCTGTGTCTGCAAGAGGTCCTCAAAGTTTTGACATTTAGTCCTTTAATAAGCGTTATTGTTTAATACTTGCAAATGAAAAAGCTGCAATTTGGAATAAAAATAAATTTCGAATAGTATTTTTTCCTAGATATTGTGTTCTTCCTTTCAAAAATTGGTGTTGAAAATATGTAAATCACTGATTTGAATGAAAATAATACATATGGCAACATTGCCATTAGCTGTCATCTCTGTTTTTCTCGTAATCATTTCTAGTTTGTGTTTTACGATACCCAAAAGTTTGCAGCTATGTTTACGAACTGAAGGCTTTCAGTTCGAACAAAAATTGTAAATACCTAAGTAAAAATTGCTGATAAAAAAATATCCAAACGCAAATCAATGTATGCAATGTTGCCAATTTTTTCTTTCTTTAAATGGTTCCTGAGGCCATAGGAAGCATGGTACAACATTTTTGTATCAAGATTTTTGACTTAGAAGTTTACGAAGAACATTGTTACGTGTAGCGCTTCCGCCAATTTATACACACCCTGTATATTATTCCTTGGAGTTGTTTTGACTTGTACTTGTTTTTCATTACCTTTTTTTTCTAGTGGTTTGTCTAGATCTAACTTGCATGCTTTTGTTCCTATATGTATGGCGTTTTCAATCTGAACTTTTATACCTGTTCCTCTTTCAAGAATTCATGTATAAGGTCTGATTTGTTATCAGTTTTTATCTCCAAGCCTGTCACAACGATATTATTTTTGGTTCTATCTTTTTCCAGTCTTCTAACCCTATCTTCAACGGATTGCATATTTTCTTTTATTATCTAGTTTTCATTTTGCAGCAATTCATTTCCTGTTCATTCTGTTCCTTCAGTTTCTCTTGATATGACTTCTGGTAATGTTTTATTTTTTTTAATATCCCTCATTACTTCCTTGATCATGTTCTTAAACGTACCTATCCGTTCCATCTTCTTTCTCTTTCCTCTCTTTTTGAGGTGCCCTGTTTATCTTTTTACTCTTTTTAGTCCCTTTTGATATGTCTTCTATGTCCTGTTCTCTTTTTTTCGAATCCTCTGACGTATACACTCGTCGCTCTCGAGATGTTTTGTTTCTTTCTTTACAGCCAACATAAATATTTTTATGCCTATTAAAATGCAAAATTTAATATCTGCAAATGCATAAAAGTTACTTATCACTTTTAAATAAACGGCTCGTCACTATTATAAAAATGAAGACGCAGCAATCCTGATATTATTCAACCTAAACTTGTACAAACATTGATGACAAAATCTCTCATCGCGTTACAGATCTCTGATCACCGAAACCCATTTGTCTTTATCTCTGCAAGCGTTGTCGGTCCATTCAAAAGGTGAAAACAGTATTGTGAATGTTGTCTTTCGTGTGGGAGATATATTAATTAATCGGGACAGATCACGTGAAATTTTTAATTACAAATGTCCGTAGTCATAACCATTTGATTATTTATCGGTTCTGTGACATAATATGGGCGGTTTGATTGCTGATTTGTTTATATGTGTAGCCATAATAATAACAAACTGGAATTATTGTATGTGTTTAATGTCAACAGGAGTATTCAGGGCCGGCGAAAGGCTAGCTGAAACCTCTTGGCAAAGAAAATTTAGGCACCCCTATACATTATTGTGTTTTTGGAGAATTATCCAAACGTTGAGAGGAAAATAAAAAAGTTTTAACGCGAGTAAATCCCCAAAAAACATGTTATTATGAACTTTCAAATATATTTTTAATAATCAACACTAATGAGAATACAAATAATTGAGATGCAAGGAAATATTTATCAGTCCACAATTTATAGTTTATCCTTCAAAATATCTATACAGGGTATGTATAAATTGGCGGAAGCGCTACACGTGACGATGTTCTTCGTAAAATTCTAAGTCGAAAATCTTTATACAAAAATGTTGTACCATTCTTCCTATGGCCTCAGGAACCATTTAAAGAAAGAAAAAATTGGCAACATTGCATACATTAATTTGCGTTTGGACATTTTTTATCAGCAATTTTTACTTAGGTATTTACAATTTTTGTTCAAACTGAAAGCCTTCAGTTCGTAAACATAGCTGCCAACTTTTGGGTATCGTAAAACACAAACTAGAAATAATTACGAGAAAAACAGAGATGACAGCTAATGACAATGTTGCCATATGTATTATTTTCATTCAAATCAGTGATTTACATATTTTCAACACCAATTTTTGAAAGGAAGAACACAATATCTAGGAAAAAATACTATTCGAAATTTATTTTTATTCCAAATTGCAGCTTTTTCATTTGCAAGTATTAAATAAATAATAACGCTTATTAAAGGACTAAATGTCAAAACTTTGAGGACCTCTTGCAGACACAGCAAGCATGGTACAACATTTTCGTTTCAAGATTTTCGAATTAGAATTTTACGAAGAACATCGCCACGTGTAGCGCTTCCGCCAATTTTTACACACCCTGTATACTTTGACCAAGATCACTTATCATTTTTATGGTACCAAAAGTTTATTTTGGAATCAAATATCACCCACTACTTATGAGCTGTGTAAATTATTTTGCCGTCACAACTTACCCCGATCATTGTTACTTTTAGCCCCAACGTTGAGGTTGGAAGTAACAGCTGTCTAGCTGTTTTACAACAGAAAATCTCTCATATGCTTTACGAAACATATGAAACAAATATCTTGGAAGGAAGACATATATCCAATCTATCGTTAAATCAATTTGAATGGAAAAAACTTGTTATCCTCTATGAGAAATTAAATAAGAACAAAAAAAATTACTTTTTTCCCCGGTCTCCCCTGCACAACTTGAAAATATGACCGTGGGACAATACTGAGTTATCAAGGATTAAAAACGCAATACCATTTTTGCCTTAAACTAATTTTCACAACTCATAAAAACTGTGTAGTATCTGGGCTGCATTTTTCAATCACTTAGGATTAATTATAATTGAGAGTAAAATGCAATACCGGTTAACAAAAAAGTCAGCACCGCGAATGTAGGTTGCGCGGCGCGCTAATCCATTGAAATCGATTCAAAAATAAGCCAGCGTAATTAACAATTCGCGATAATAAATCTACCAGACAGGCATACATCATACATGAACGAATAAAAACCCACTTTGATCTCTGCCTCAACCGCAAAATGGATACTTAAAACTGAAATCCGTTAGTGCGGCTGTTGGCATTTTACTTAAAGCCAAGTTTCACTTGACTTTTACAACGCCAAGAGAGTTGTATCTTCCCTTTCTTCTTACGAAATATTATACAGTTTATCCAGCGGTAAAAATTCAAATTTCTCTGTATTCGTGAGAGCGCCGGTATCACGATATCGGAAGTCGGTGATTGGAATTCTGTTAAATTTAGAAAAAGCTCCTAATCGTGAGGTTAGCACAGGGTCGCCGTAGAAAGTACGGCCGTGCTACTAGATGGTGCACTTGTAAACGTGTTCACGCCTGATTAAGCCGAAAATATGCTTAAAGAACAGAAGGACGTGATGTATCGAGTATTTAATTATTAATGTAATAAAAACACGGGTTTAAAACGAAGCGATTGGAATAAGATAGATTAATGAAGGCCAGGAGATCGACTAGGTTTTGTGTAGCGTCCAAATGCTCTAATGCAGGGCTTCATATACTACCGATGTTTCACTTAAGCTGATTGTTAAAAATACAGAGAAAACAGAATAGCGTAAAAATGCAACAGTGTTTTTCTCGTATAAAGATGCGTTAGATAAACAACTCCTGTAAAATTCAAATAAAAATTTACAGCAGTTTGGAAATTATTTATAGTTACGTCTCTCGTGATATGCATTTATTAGGCAAATCATAGTGTTGAAAATACAGACAAACAGAATAGCACAAAAATTCAATAGTGTTTTTCTCATGTAAAGATACGTTAGATAAACGTGTCCTGTAAAATTCAAATGAAAATTTACAGCAGTTTGGAAATTATTTATAGTTACGTCTCTGGAGATGTGCATTTATTAGGCAAATCATAGTGTATCAAGCTAATTGTTGAAAATACAGACAAACAGAATAGCACAAAAATTCAATAGTCTTTTTCTCATGTAAAGATACGTTAGATAAACAACTCCTGTAAAATTCAAATGAAAATTTACAGCAGTTTAGAAATTATTTATAGTTACGTCTCTGGAGATGTGCATTTATTAGGCAAATCATGGTGTATCAAGCTAATTGTTGAAAATACAGACAAACAGAATAGCGAAAAAATTCAATAGTATTTTTCTTATGTAAAGATACGTTAGATAAACGACTCCTGTAAAAATCAAATGAAAATTTACAGCAGTTTGGAAATTATTTATAGTTACGTCTCTGGAGATGTGCATTTATTAGGCAAATCATAGTGTATCAAGCTAATTGTTGAAAATACAGACAAACAGAATAGCAAAAAAATTCCATAGTATTTTTCTCATGTAAAGATACGTTAGATAAACAACTCCTGTAAAATTCAAATAAAAATTTACAGCAGTTTGGAAATTATTTATAGTTACGTCTCTGGAGATGTGCATTTATTAAGCAAATCATAGTGTATCAAGCTAATTGTTGAAAATACAGACAAACAGAATAGCAAAAAAATTCAATAGTATTTTTCTCATATAAAGATACGTTAGATAAACGTCTCCTGTAAAATTCAAATGAAAATTCACAGCAGTTTGGAAATTATTTATGGTTACGTCTCTTCGAGTTGTGCATTTATTAAGCAAATCGTGGGGTATTAAGACAATTGTTGAAAATACAGACAGACAGAATGGCGTAAAAATGCAACAGTATTTATCTCATGTTAAGATGCGTAAATTCAAATGAAAATTCACAGCAGTTATAGTACTTATACTGTTATTTTTGTTTCTCTTGATATCTCTTTTTTATCCAGAAAATTTTTATTATTTTATCCTATTTCCTATTTCTTTTTCTTGTGTCTCTTTACTTTTTATAATTATTCCAAGGTATTTAAATTTATCTACTTGCACTAACATTTCTTCTCCAAGTTTGATGTTGTTTTTCTTTTCTTTATTGGATATAGCTATTACCTTAGTTTTCTCCTTATTGACTATCAAGTTGTAACCTTATATTATATCAACCCACACAGTAATATTCTTTTTAAGTTCTTTTTCGTTCTTAGCTACCAGCTCCACATCATCTGCGAATACACAAGCTTGTATTTTGACTTGTACATTGTGAAATCCTATTGTATACTTTGTCGTTTGATTCCAAATTTGTTTAATAACTTCGTCAATGATAAGTATAGATGTATTGAATCACTGTCATTAATAGGAGTGATGAAATCTTCGGACATTTCAATTTGTTATTAAACTTTTATATAATAACTGTGGTAAATTGGGGCTATATAGAAAAGCCGATCCATTTTGCCATTTTTAAAATAAATGTGTTCGAGCTTCTATTAAACAACCAAATTTCCATTGACAAAAACAGTAGATACAGATTCTCAAAGAAATTGCATGTAAAAAGTTTAAAAATACCCACACAGTTTTTAATCGTTGACAGCTTTAACTCATTTTTCGCGTTTAGCGACAAGTCACTTTTAAAATAAACTGCTCGTATGTTCAATAATTTTTCCATACAATGTCCACCATGTAGAAGTTAAAATTTTTATGGATGTCTACATTAAAAAAAAGTTAATTGCACAATTTTCTTCGTTTCAATTTTATTATGTACCCAATAGGTGTGACTTTTTGTCATCACTGAATATAATATTCTGTTTACCTAACTAAACCTCTTAAGTAACAAAATATAAACAAGAAACATCTATATTTAGACAATTATTACATTAGTTTGTTGCTTAGTCAAGTCATGACGGCTTTGTTACGATCCGAATTTGTTTACCGCTTGCCTATTTAAACATCTCTAAACCTGCGAAACACGGTTATGTCCAAACAAGACAGGGATAATAATGAACACAGCCATTATTGAGTTAAGTTGGCACTGATACCAATGATTATCTTGTTGACCTTAGTGGTGACCTGCTTGGGTCCTTTATACTGACCTCAACCTTTATATAAAATGATACTTCTTTCTACCTGTTGAAGAATACTAATAGTTCCTTGTATGATCGAGTGATCAGTGGATGTAATAAATATATTTGATGTTTTGTTTAAGGTCAGTCGTGTTATGCTTCTTAAAACAAGCTCATCTTTAGTCATGCTTGATGCATTAGCGCATAAAAAATTTTGTTTGCATATTCTATTAGTGTTCCTGAGTCATTGTAAATTTACATAAAAAAATTTACACAAGCGTAAGACGAAAAACAAGGCTTGGGAAAGAAATTGTCAAAGAGTAAATACCTACTTGGAGGAGGTGGAAGCTCAGAGAGATGGAGAATAATAAAAAATTTAAGGAACAACATGGGTAAAGACATAATATCAATAATAAGACCACAAGACTGAGAAAAATACTTCAGAAAATTGCTAGAAATTGTCAAAGAGTAAATACCTACTTGGAGGAAGTAGAAGCTCAGAGAGATGGAGAATAATAAAAAATTTAAGGAACAACATGGGTAAAGACATAATATCAATAATAAGACCACAAGACTGGGAAAAATACTTCAGAAAATTGCTAGAAATTGTCAAAGAGTAAATACCTACTTGGAGGAAGTAGAAGCTCAGAGAGATGGAGAATAATAAAAAATTTAAGGAACAACATGGGTAAAGACATAATATCAATAATAAGACCACAAGACTGGGAAAAATACTTCAGAAAATTGCTAGAAATTGTCAAAGAGTAAATACCTACTTGGAGGAAGTAGAAGCTCAGAGAAATGGAGAATAATAAAAAATTTAAGGAACAACATGGGTAAAGACATAATATCAATAATAAGACCACAAGACTGGGAACAAAACTTCATATAATTGCTAGAAGAGAGAGGAGAAGAATTTCAGGAACATCAAAATTCGAACAGACAAAATATAACTGTAAAAGAATCACCGATCAGACTTAATCTGGAAGAAATTAAAAAATCTCCAAAGCATAAAACAACGGAAAGGTTACAGGACCAGGAGATATCCCAACTGTTAAAATATGGAACGAACAAGCTATACGAACACTTCAGAAAGTTTTTCAAAAATGTATCAGTATGATAGAAGAATGGAAAGTATCATATATGACAACCATACACAAAAGGTGTGACAAAAAAATGCGAAAAATACCGTAGAATAGCCGTTACAAGCGTCATGAGTGGACTATACGGTAAAATAAAAAAAAAAAACTGAATAGAATAGGAATATTAAGACATGGAAACTGTACAACAGGATGGTTTCCAAGCAGGAAGGTCAACAATTGATTATGTGTATCCCCTAACTCAAATGATTGAAAAAGGGAGAAGAGAGGAATAAAGAAAGAATAATAGGATGAGTTGGGGATTAAAAATCGTAATTTCGGAAAAACGTTCGATAACTCCAGAGTATTACATATTTTTCTTTTATGTGTATTGCATTAATAAGTTAATTTTAATTGGCTGTAAATATTGGTTTGGGATTTAGCGATTTTGTGAAGCTATTCACTATAAAGCCTAGTCCAGATTGTAAACAAATGTTTCGGAACAATATTGAACACTGTGCCTGAACAGTTGCGAAACATTGTTTCGGAACAATCTGTATACGTTGTTCCGCGTCCAGACTTAAGTCAGTGTTTCGGTGTTTCTCAAGTGATTATCATGTCCAGTGAGACTATTGCAGGAGTTTGTGCTGCCAATTTATATATTTTACTTAACGGCCGAAGGAATAAAGAAAAGAAAAGAAGGTGGTGGATACGGAAAGCACTAATGTAAGGCACCAGTTATGGCAATGAGTGAAGAATGGTGAAGAACCACTTTTCTTGGGGCCTTGCAGTTTTTTGTGTTCCAGTCGAAATTGGGATCTAATCATGTGCACTTTCTTTTCAACTTCAGCAACTGTTACATCACATGATTGCGCAATATTTCCAAAAGCATCCCTCTTTTTATTCCTATTTTTGTATTCACCACATGTCACATCCCACAAACAAGATGTGCTATGCACTTTTTCCATCAGCTGTAAAGTTTTTTCTTGATTCCACATTGTAATAAATATATAACCAAGAATCACTCTAACCAAAACTCTGTTTGACTGAACCGTGTTTGACTTGTTCAATGTTCCAATGTTTCCCATATAAACGGGAAACAAGGAACAGGGCTTTTTTTGTTTCGCAACATTAGTGAAGCAGTTCCCAAACAAGCTAGAAACAAAGTTGAGCTGTTCCGAAACACCGGAACAGTCGGGAACATTGTTCATTAACACTGTTCCGAAACATTTGTTTACAATCTGGACTAGGCTTTAAAGTTTTAATAAGGTTTAAATGGTTTCCTAGCCTCACAAGAAATATTTGCGTTTTAATTTGTTAAATTAAATAGATTATTAATGCCAAAATTCACAACTCATAATCACGCAAACGGATACCTGCTTGCAAATTTCTAACTAGGATTGTGTTGTATTACTATTAAATTACCACAATATTATTATTACTTCAAGATAAGTTTGTTACCTTTTATGGGCGAGTTTAAAGACTGTTGTTTGGTTTTAAAAATAATAGTATACTTTAAAAACGTTTCTGATAAATAGTTATAAAAGGAGAAGCTTTTTTCCCCGCAAAATATCGTGCAGAAGATATTAGGCAACAATAAAGAGAGCATAAAGATATATTTTTTTTATAGTAGCAACAATTCTGTACCCTTACAACGAATGTTAATTCTTTAATAAACCTCCTCTTATTTTACGGTAAGGAATAACCACGATAAAACAACAACTAATTCGTCATTAACTTCTTTTTAGTGTTAGAGTGTTTCATTTAGGGCGTACCTAGAAGAAACACGAATTAAAACTAGTATACCCACTATAATCTTTAATCTCGTACATCTCAACAAAGCCATTGTAACTGTACCCGAGAATATCGTTAATATATATTTCCCAATCAAGTTGAAACCTAAGGCATTTGTAGAAGTTGTCGTAGATTTCTCTTAGTCCCTAAAAATCCCGATCGTATTTATCAAGACATTTACAGCACGATACCTCGGCGGTTGGCCTATCTCCTGCCTTAAAAACCGAGTCGGTATCTTTTGGTCGGCGTGTGAATAATACCGTATCATTTTTTATCGGATTTTTTTCGATCGACAAGTGTGTTTCCCATTTATAATTTGATGGCTTGTATAGCTCACTAGGCCATGATGGGAATTTTTTACGATTAAATGTGTGTTTCATTGACAATGTAACGGTGGTGTATATTTTATGAAATGACAGGGAGATATTGATTTGTACGAGGGAGTATTAAAAAGTTGTTGGTCTTGCTGGCCAAAATATGATTTTTCCAAAGGGTTAGAGTCACCTTATAAACGTTGTTTTAAGTGCCTTAAAAGGTAATCATGTTAAACAAATAATACTACTTTGCCGACTTCCTTCTAGACAAGGCCAGAAACCCTCTCGTGTGTAAATATACAGGGTGCCCATTTTTCTAACCTGTTGTATGGGTAACTCCATTAATATTAGAGATACAGAAACGTTTAAATTAGCAAATTTGTGCAGAATTTAAAGGGAACTCTGATGCCATTTTCAAATTTGACCTATGTCATCAACTTTTTAAAATATTTTGAAAAAACTGAAAAACGTCGATTTTTTCAAACTTGAATAATTCCGTAACCATATGAGTTAGAACAAAAATAAAAAGTGGCTGTAGTAGATGTTTTTACGTAGATTTTAAATATCTTAACGAAATTTTCATAGCACTCTCGATTTCCGAGTTATAGCACAAACTTGCATTTTTTTAAATGGAAGTCATAGTTGGCTGTGGTCTTATTAAAAAGGTTATTTTTTTCTCGTTTCAATGATATAAGGTTTGTTATGCTTTGCTGTTGTAGTTTTTCTTTAAATAAGCAAAAATCATTTTACATGTTCACTGCCTACTAATAGATGGGAGTTATCCCGTGTTGATGTTCTTTTTTTTTCGATGTGACATTTAAGAGTTCTCTTATTGTTAGTGTAGCAGTTATCAGCCAGTTACAAATTTTAAAAACAAAACCTCAGAGTTTGTCAAATAAAATTTATTGTTTGTTATACGTATGTCTCTGTCTCGTGTTGATCAAAATTTTTGTTTATTATAAATTACAAAAACAAAGTTTTCTAATGAAGAAATATTATCAGGCTTTTTGGTATACCCATATTTTTTTAAATTGGTTTCTAATAACGAAAATAATTTCTTTCTTGGTTGGCTCCTTTCCATAAATCTTTGCAAA
Source organism: Elmis aenea (assembly GCA_947652605.1). Classification (NCBI taxonomy): domain Eukaryota; kingdom Metazoa; phylum Arthropoda; class Insecta; order Coleoptera; family Elmidae; genus Elmis; species Elmis aenea. The sequence goes on along the minus strand of OX393583.1, from coordinate 30,747,800 downwards.
TACATTTCACTTGAATTTCTACTACTTATTTCTATTACAAGCGTAGTAATAAAAAAGCATGTGTTTTTTTCTTCATTAGAACACATTGTTTTTGAAATTTACAATAAACTCAATCAAAAATTTTGATCAACACGAGACAGAGACATACGTATAACAAACAATAAATTTTATTTGACAAACTCTGAGGTTTTGTTTTTAAAATTTGTAACTATTGTAACTATTAGTAGACAGTGAACATGTAAAATGATTTTTGCTTATTTAAAGAAAAATTAAAAGAGTAAAGCATAACAAACCTTATATCATTGAAACGAGAAAAAAATAACCTTTTTAATAAGACCACAGCCAACTATGACTTCCATTTTAAAAAATGCAAGTTTGTGCTATAACTCGGAAATCGAGAGTGCTATGAAAATTTCGTTAACATATTTAAAATCTACGTAAAAATATCTACTTAAGCCACTTTTTATTTTTGTTCTAATTCATATGGTTACGGAATTATTCAAGTTTGAAAAAATCGACGTTTTTCAGTTTTTTCAAAATATTTCAAAAAGTTGATGACATAGGTCAAATTTGAAAATGGCATAAGATTTCCCTTTAAATTCTGCACAGATTTGCCAATTTAAACGTTTCTGTATCTCTAATATTAACGGAGTTACCCATACAACAGGTTAGAAACATGGGCACCCTGTATATTTCTGTTTATAACGTTCTCTAACCTGACGCATCAGTTACTAAAACATGTGACACTTCAAAACGGCCAAGTTATTAGGATTACAACTTGAGTAAAACACATTAACGTTGAAATATTCCTGTCACAAATTGGGTTCTACAACGTCAGCGTTTGGGTTTTGTCAATCAACAAACGATTTGTTGATGAATTGTACAACATAAATAGAACACGTTACTGGCATGCAAATGTGCTTATAGGATAGAATGACAAGGATACAACTACAATGGAAAGGGATAACAACAGGAACCAAAATCTTGGGACAGTCGCCTCTAGGTGGTTGAGAACCAACCACCGAAAAATGCACATGGGGTCGAAAAATAAAGAAATTTGTTGTGCCTTATTTTTGTCTTACTGTGTACAAAATTGCTCTAGACCAGTACGTCACGTAAAACAACGTTTGAGGGGTTCAACTACCCTATGAAGATGATGAAGAGCTAAAATCAACACATTTTATATTAGAGTAATAAGTACTCTTCCCCAACTGTGCTGCCTATGCGCAGTAACAGATTTTCCAATAGTATTTTTTAAGCTATAAAATGTTTCTTTAAATCTGATTCTAACCATGAGGAAATCGGAAAACCTCCTATTGTTTAAATTCGGAAGTTTTCGCGTCCAGCTGTATAGTACTTGATGCTGCACATGTTGCTAAACTATTAGGTACATTTTGTATGATCCAGCGATTTTGAAATGCATGTACGGTGTCCACACATTCTATTCACTAAATACATATAAAGAGGATGATCTTATCGGAGGCTTCAAAACATGCTTAAACACGGGTAACTAGATGATATCAACCGCCGAGTGCAAGTTTTGTTTTTGGCACAAGGTAAGATCTTCATATACAGAGAACGACCTACATCGGTCGAGTTTTTATTCGCTCAGCTAACATAATTATTCGCTCGGGCCCCGAGCGGATCGTAAAAAAAAACTAATTTCGATTTGGGCCCGTATCATGGCGTTATAGTTAACATAAAATGTACTTTCAATATGTCGCAGCTTCCTCTGTAGCTTTTACTAATGGTGCGCGGTTTTTTGTTGGTCATTTTTATCGGATGTGGGTCAGTTAGGCCGTAACCAATACATCGAGAAATCAGTGTGTTTACGTCTAGCGTTGATTCGTTTCTAACGCGCGGATGAAATTTGTTTTATTTACGTGTAGATTTTGAAAGTTGTGTGAAAATCAGCGATTGTGTTTGGCTTGACACTTTCGTACGTCTTCATGGATTGATTATCGGTTATTAATTATGGGAATTACCCGGAGAGTTTCTAGTAATGATTGTGTTTAAGAGAAAGCGCGCGCAATTTTCCTTTGTCACTGGATATTGTTAAATAATTTACATGTAATTGCTAAAAATTTAGGACTTGACCATTCTTTCTCTTGTACTTTTTCTTTGCCTGTATCGTTGTCCTAATATTTCTGTTATTCTTTACTATCAGTTTTTTTTGAGGTTGATGGTTTGTTGCTGTTTCATTTTCTTTCAGCTTTTCCTGCTCCCTGTCCCATCTTCATTCTCTTCCATCAATTGTGATCTTTTGATACCCTATTTTCGTTGTTCCTTCTTCATGTCTCTCTTCTTCCGCTATTTGTTTCGGCTGCTTTTGAATTTCCAGTTTCTCCTTTGTCATTTCGTTGTATATATTATATTATTTCTTGGAGTTGTGTTTACTTGTGCTTGTTTTTATTACCTCTTCTAGTGGTTTGTCTAGTTCTAGGTTACATGCTTTTGTTACTATCTGTATGGCGTTTTTATTCTGAACTTTCATACATGTTCCTCTTTCAATGAAGTGTTCAAATTCATGTATAATTTATCTCCAAGCTTGTCACAACAATATTATTTTTGGTCCTATCTTTTTCCAGTCTTCTAACTCTATCTTCTACGGATTTCATCTTCTCTTTCATTATCTTGTTTTCATTTAGTAAAAACATTGGTATTTATAAAAATAACTTCATCATTGGCTTTTAAATACTCCTTTATTAATTAACACATACCTTTGTACACACACACACACATACACACATATGTATATGATTTCCTGCAATATTTGTGTGGAAAAGAACATTTTTACGTGTGAAACACAAAAATTACGAAACTTTTAGGGGTTTTGCTTTGGCGAAGTTTTGAATTAATTTATCTATATCGATTGTAGATGCAATTTCATGCTTTATAGATATAATATTTCTCGACAAATGAGTCGTTCCTGATACATCGCAAAGCGACGGTACGTTTTTACAAGTTTCAACTTTAATAAACTCTTTTCTGATCTTGCTACCAATTCTGACAACTTCGCAAACATTCTCAGAACACTTTTGGAAGACCATTTTCAAAATTATTTTTGCACACATATAACAGAACATTTATTGAAAAAGTATTTGTTGGATTTCACGTTGCTATTATTTGTAATTCACTATATAAATATGTTCTGTTAATATCTCTCGACATATCTTGTATTAAGTAATTTTACAATGTAAAACATTTTTCAGGCACTTCTGCTAAAGTAATCTTTGGTATTCATGTATAGGTATTTAAATGAAAACCAAACTGTCCATAAATCGAGTACATATTAGGTGAAAGAGAGGATCTTTTTAATAAATTTATTATAAATTTCGTTTAGTATATAACCTAGACCAGAATAGGACTGACCCACTAAAGAAAACCTTGTTATCGATAAATCGAAATAAAATTTACATAAACAGTCGGTGTTGTGTCACCTTATCATTTTTGGCTTAATTATGATCTAGTAGTCAACAAATAAGTACATGAAAATATGGACAGAGTTTCTTAAACCAAATTAACGATAGCACACATGGTCAGATTATTATCATGCCAGATGAAGTCATTGGTCAAGGACAATAAAATTGATGTAAGATTTTTTTTAAAGTGAAGCAAAACGGACTACGATGGGGATGCTCACAATTTTAGAAATGGTGTATTTGAAATTTATTTTGAACTAGTTGGTGAATATAAAATGGACCGTTTTTTAAGTAAGTTCATTTTGGGAAAAACGAATATCTACAGGTTTATAAAATAATAAACTTGAAGTTATAACTTATAATACGTTCTTTTCTACTAACAGTGTACAGGGTGGGCAAATTTCGATGTTTTTATAGGGAATCTCGGTAGAGGTATCGAAAAACCAACCCCGCTTCCTCGATTTCTTTTGTCGAGAAAAAATTAATGGTAAAAACTAAAATTGATTATAGTCTTTTGTTTTCGAGTTATCACCGATAACTCGGCTTTTTTTGTTTTATGACTATATCGCTTGTTTATGAAAATAAACAAAAACAATTCTGACGTTCCACAGGCACCCACTTCAGGTTCTTCTAGGCCTCCCTCTTGTTCTTGTTTGGTTAACACCCCCTTTCCATATTTGCCATATTTGTGTGTGTATTATATTTTCATTCTATTTCATGAGACTACCGATCCACCTTAAGCTGGCTCTTTTCAATTTTTCTCCCTATAGAATCAAATTTGAACCAACCTGGTATAATGCAATTGTTGATTCTGTCCGTTCTAGCTTAAATCAGCAGAAGTACAAATTCTTAAATATCCCCAAACAAAAAACAATGGACTTACATAATTTTCACAATGAACTGTCTATACAGGATGAGTGATTAGTGCGGTATCGGTCGATTGTGGCTAAACGGTTTGAGATAGAAAGTTGATTCAAACGATAAAAATATTTTCAAATATACAGGGTGAGTCACCTCTCTGGAACTAACAGCAACTTTTATATTTCAAATGCAACACCCCATTTTTTATTTAATATTTATGACCGCCTTAATTTTAGCTCTGCATCAATATAAAATACTACAGGTTTTCATGCGGCGTTGTCACTAAAAAAAAAAGAAATTCCGGGTTTTAAGTTCGTATTCAAAACATTCTCCTGAAGTTATTTTAAAAAATACAGAGTTGTATTTTGGCAAGGACATGCACAAAACATTGCTCTATTCGCTCGACATGAAAAAGTTTGAATCACGCATACAGGGTGTTCATAAATAGGTGGCAACTTTCATGATTTTCAAAAGCACGTAAGTCAATTTTATCAAATGCAAACCCCTGTATTTTCTTATCGAAGTCGTCTTTAAGAGAGCTTCATTTTTTTGTTAAGTATGTCCTATATCCAAAACTCATACTTTTCGAGATGTTCGACATTTTTTCTTCTAATCGTTATTGAAGCATATAGAGTGCCGTGGAAATCGAAAAAACTGACTGTTCACTTCACTAACGTCTAAAACTTGTCATTTATTTCTTGAATTATTGCATTTATACAATAAATTTTACTTACAAAAGCAAATTCTTATGGTTTATTCACCATTTCGTGTATTTAATTACTGATAGTAGGTAGATACTTAGCCTTGTGGATTCACTTATAACATGTAATAAATAAATTAGCAACCAAATCAATTTTATTATTGTTATAAGCTTTACTGGTGTTTCTAAACCTGTGTGGGGTTTGACTTAACAGCTCACTAATTTTTGCTGTGCTATTATGGACATCTTCAAACTTCAACAACACTCGTCAACACCAAAAATTAATTTTCTTTATGGTAAATATTCTTCTATAAAACATACTTAACAAAAAATGAAGCTCTCTTAAAAACGACTTCAATGACATAAGAAAATACAGAAGTTTGCATTTGAAAAAAAAAATGAGTTACGAGCTTTTGAAAAACATGAAAGTCGCCACCTATTTATAAACACCCTGTAAGCGTTATTCAATCTTTCTCATATCGAGCGAATAGAGTAATGTTTTTTGCATGTCTTTTGCAAATTACCACTCTGTGCTTCGAAAAATAACTGCAGGAGACTTTTTTAAATAAAGACTTAAAACCTGGAAAAATTTTGAAATTTACCTGTAGGTAGTATTTTATATTGATGCAAAGCTAAAATAAAGGCGGTCAAAAATATTAAATAAAAAATGGGGTGTTTTATTTGAAATATCAAAGTTGCTATTAATTCCAGAGAACTCTCTGTTTTCTACAAATTGCAAATTAAGACTGTATTTGTTTCACAGTCACTGGGAATATTCCAAAAATGAGGAAGAGAAATCATATCATGCAAATGCAAAAGTTGAAGGTTTTTTAATACCATCGTTAATTACACACGGATTATATTAAAAATAATTGCCGATGCTGATTCAGCTCGTTCTGCAATAAATCTTTTTTTGAGAACAGAAAAGAACGCAACGCATTGCCTCATGTTTCTTTATTTCCTGCGTCTGCATAGATGAATTAAGAAATAAATGTATTAATCAAGGGAAACGGAAGCTGTAAACACAGTTTTCTAATTTTTAGCACTTGCTGAATGGTTATAATTAAATAAACAGTTACTTGGGTTTGAGGTCGCGTGCGAGTTTATGTACGAACAAGCAATTAAGCAGAATTAAGAAGTAAATACATTGTACTAAGGTATTGATTTTTATGACAAATTCAGGCGTTCTGTTTTAAGAGATTTCATTGAAGGATTCGTGAGGTCGACCGGTCTAGTATTATTGACCTAGATCTTAATACGCAAGCGGCCTGCTTGCCGTAAACTTGGAAAACAAACTTCTAATTAAAGGTATATTATAATACAATCTGTTGACTGTAAAATTTGTGTAGTAAAAGCTAAAACCAATTGTTGCTTTTTTAAACATCTTTAGAATGTACAATTTAAAAATGGTGAAACTACATCAAATAGCTAATGTTGTCAAACACACGTTCTTTATGGATTAAATAATGATTATTACACTTAAAACATCAAATTTTTACAAAATATTGTAATTTATACTGCGATTGTTTAAATCCTGTATACAATTTGGTAAGTGTAAAGGCTATACCTAGTCTTTCCACTTTCTTGGCACAACAAATAGATTTTGTTAAAACTAATTCAAAAGACTTCAAATTAGCCCTTATATACGATTTTTTTTTTCGTTGAAAGTGGGAAAACTGTGAACGCTATACAGGGTGATTGATTGGGACCGTGTATTAAAAATATATGAAAAATGAAAAAGGGTATTGATCTGAAATTTTGGTTATTATTCAAAATATTCGTGTTTGAATACTCTTTTCCATTTTCATGGATACTTCAGACATACGGGATAAAAGCGGTTGACAGTTATTAATTAATATTGGCATTTGTTGTGATTTCCAAGGCCTACTATTTTCACTTTATCAAAAATTCTTAATAACTCGAAAATTGTTGCAGATAGGTATAGCAAACGCTAATACAGATTGATAAAGAAAAAGCAGCTTTTAGTTTAATGATGATAAAACTGATTTTTTTATTTACTAGACCATCTTATGGTGCCTGTCCACGTGAGAGTAAACTACTCTCGATAGCAGCGTCGCCAAGGATACAGCCCCTGAGAGTAACTCGCGATTGGCTGTATCCTTGGCGACGCTGCTATGGACAGTTGTTTACTCTCAGGTGGACAGGCACCATAAATCTTAGTATCGTCATATCTTCTGCAAAGATCATTTCATTAAATACTATTCTGTTCATTTTCCAGTATCCGAGCCTAAAGCTGCGTTCGCATAGAATTATTGCATTGTATTGCATTGTATTGTAGCGTAATAAATTGTATTGTAACGTGCCTGCAAAAGTAGCGTTCACATAGAGGTATTGTAGTGTTTGTACACTAAAGGCGATTCCCACGCGCATACGCAGGGTTAATCCACTGTGGTTCTTGTTATAGGGTGTTGCAAGAAGCTTGGACCTTGAAAGCTTCTACCGCGCCGCTTACAACGCAATTCCACTACTTATGTGAACGCTATCATTTGATATTCGTATACTTAACTTTGCTTACGCTACAATACAATACAATACTTTTCTATGTAAACGCAGCTTAAGGGTTTGAGGTGCTGTTTACATGTTAGTATTACATAATTCATTACTATCGAAAATAGCAATGGACTGAGTACACATCCTTAGCTTACTGCTGCTTCGAAATCCGTCAAGGACTCGATAGTATGTCTTATTTAATTATTAAATAGAGCCAAAACTAGACGAAATGCATACAAAAACAAAACTTATATTAAACAGCACATTTTCTCACATTTTGTACAATGTTGTCTCTTCCAAGAATTATCTTTTAGTTTGTATTAACTGCATAAAATTGTTACGTCACTGTGGCCTACCGACAAACTATTTATTTAAAGATTACGCACATGCTATGAACAATATTGATTTTGTGTAACCACGGGATTCATTAGCGATTTGCTAATATATGCAAATGTTTGCATAAACTGAGGCGCAATATGATATCATAAAAGTGCAATTGACATTTCGGGCGCGTACTTAAGTTGTAAATGTTTTTACATCTGCTGATTTTGGAAGAGCAAAAATTTCTCTGCTCTGGGCTACCGACGCCTGCTGATCCGTCCGAAAGGTTATGTTAACACTTTTAGTGTGCAGTTAAATTGCAGTGACCTTTGGCGGTTTCTCCAAATTAACCGAAAGTTTTGGATATTTTAATAACGGGCAATCAATAAACGAAGAAAATCGCTTTCGCGTTTAAATTATCTCCGAAATAGCTAAACTTGAAAAGTCGAGAGAAATCCACGCAAAGAAATTAATAAAAATCATGATTTTACTTTCTTTCGGATATTATTGATAAGTGTTGTGGCTAATGTGGCGTGGAGTTTGTGACATAATTTCAATTCACGCCTGATCGGGTATCTAGACGCCAAAAAGTTGTCGATGGAATGGAAGAAAGTATGAACAGGGTGACAGAGAATGGCAAAAAAATTTAATAAAAGTAGTCATGGTCCTTCACCGATTGTCGTCAGCCAAAGTTTTTTACTTTCTTGTAGGTGTAGTCTGTTAGAAGTTAGAAGTGTTGAATTTTTGTAATCTACAACGAAATAACGATACTAACAAAAAATAATTTATTTAGAAGATCGTTTCAATGCTTTTCATTATTATAATTTGTCGCCCTCTACCATAATGGTGTAGAAGTATGCACTTAATTTTTAATCTACATAAAACTTGTACTTGATAAATAAATCGGTTTATAACGTTCTCCGACGTTTTCCGATTTCCAATTTTCATATATCTCGGTCATTCCATATATCGTCTTCTGGTTCTCTCTCCCTCATGTCCTGGTCTATACCTTCTCTCCAAATTCCTCTGGTCTGCCTGGTATATACAAAATCGGTTCTAAAGCGTCTGTAGGCGCTGTCCGATCCCCAGACTCTTCCTCCAGCCCTTCCCATCCTGCCAATAGTCCTTTTGCAGATTTCTTTCGCTCATTTTGGTTACCGATCCTTGCACAGGCCAATTTTGGTTTATATCAATCGCCGTAGTTCAAACGAAGCATATACCATATACGTGCAAGTGAACTAATGTATTGCGCCGGTTTTGTGTGACATAACCTACGTACACACACTTATGGTACACACGTTGTTAATGAGAATTCAAAATAAATTTTGTGTCAGTAAAAAATTGGACTCAACTTTGAATACAACAGATTGTTACAAATCTGAAAGACAAATCCTAGATAATCTGTGTGCAAGAGCAGAAAAAGAGAAAACACAAAACAATAAAGTTGAAGTTAGAGGATTGTAATTTACATTTAATAAATCACGAATCTGGACCTTTGAGTAGAAACAGTTTTCAACTTGAAGAAGACTTTTTAGACGCTAAAACTACAAATATAGATGAGATTGAAAAAATTGAAATAACAGAAGAACCATTAATTAATAATAAATTCGTTACAAATGCTGGTAACAATGAGAACAACGATTATAAAAGAACAAAAATGATTGAAGAAACTGCAGAAAGTAACCTAAATGAATTAGATTCCATACCTAAAGAGAGAATAGTAATTATAAATAATATTGTATACAGGTTGTTTCCGGGTTGGAACCGCGTCGAAGGTTTCTTCTTAACCGACGTTTCGTCCTCCTTCATCGGGGACATCTTCAGGGGTTGTTGGTTAAACAGCAACTGGCGAGTCATTTGTGTCTGGTGTATTTATAGTAGGCTACCCCCTCCACAACTCCTGGAAGAGGCTGATAAACAGTAGATTATACGCTCCAGCGCCCGTCACACATCATCAACCACAGCCTACTATAAATACACCAGACACAAATGACTCGCCAGTTGCTGTTTAACCAACAACCCCTGAAGATGTCCCCGATGAAGGAGGACGAAACGTCGGTTAAGAAGAAACCTTCGACGCGGTTCCAACCCGGAAACAACCTGTATACATTGGACATCGGCCGCGGAAGCCTACAACATAGATTATAAATAATATTAACGACCTTAATATTGTGTCAGATGTATCAACCTCAGGTACAGTAGAGTGCGAGTCGGTATTGACACATATAAGTGAAATTAAATGTGACATATGTAAGAAAACTTTTAACCGAAGTAGTCATTTAAGCTCTCATATGAGAATACACTCCGGTAAAAAACCATAAAGTTGTAAATATGTTTTATGGAATTAATAATTTAAGTTTTTTAAAGTTAAATATTTATTGATATGTTATAATTATTTTATGGGAAAAATTATTGTTTTGTAATTATAATTGAATAAATATTTCTTTTATGGTTATTGTGCAAATAATTAATTAGAAATACTATAATATAATTTTATTTTAAAGAAAAATGTAGCACGCCGTATAGTATTTTAAAATTCTAACTAGACGCCAATACACTATTGTCAACTAAAGTATTAAAGGAATTCGTACTGAATTTGTGAAATATTAATATTTTTTGGAGTTCTGTACCTGTCAATATTTTCATAAAAACTGAAATAACTCAAAAATATTGATTTTAGATGCAATTTATGCAAGTCGCATTCGTTGCATAAGAACAAAATGCTCGCGCAGTAATCGAAGTGTGGAGCGATTAGTTTGCTCCCAGCAGTATCAAAAGTACTTGAAAAACTAATCCTCAAACGAATCAGTACAGACGTCGATACCCAGACCTGGATGCCAGATCACCAATTCGGATTTCGGCACTCACACTCCACAATTCAACAGTGCCACAGAATCGTAGATGTAATCAACAAATCCTTGGAGAATCATCAATACTGCACTGCAGCATTCTTAGATGTTAGCCAGGCATTCGATAAGGTCTGGCATTCGGGTCTGCTATTTCTGATCAAACAAAATCTCCCACACAAGTACTTCAATCTGCTGAAATCATATCTGAACGAAAGGGAATTTTTAACAAAAGTAAACGAAGAAACTTCCACCCGCTTTCCAATCCAATCTGGGGTGCCACAGGGAAGCATTCTTGGTCCCCTCTTATACGTCTTATACACTTCAGATTTACCAACTTCTACAGATATAATCACTGGCACCTTCGCCGATGACACAGCCATATTATCGATACATACAGACCCTAACATCGCGTCACTTAAGCTTCAAGGGCATCTAGAAATACTCGAGACCTGGTTGAGACAGTGGAAAATAAAAGTAAATGGATCAAAATCATCCCACATAACATTTACTCTCAGAAAAGAACGATGTCCGACAGTACGCCTCGGCCAAGAGATGATACCACAAGTAGAAACTGTCAAATATCTTGGTCTTCACCTAGATAACAAGGTTAACTGGAAAGACCACATTACAAAAAAGAAAAAACAGATCGAGCTGAAAATTAAGAAGATGTATTGGCTGATTGGTCGCAGATCAAAATTATCAACAGAAAACAAATTACTTATATATAAAAGCGTCATTAGACCGATCTGGACCTACGGAATAGAGCTCTGGGGCTGCGCAGCCAAATCTCACATAGAAACTATACAGAGAACTCAATCTAAAACTCTTCGAGCTATAACAAACGCGCCGTGGTACGTATCAAACCACACATTACATACAGATCTAAATATTCCCTACGTGAGAGAAGTAATCGAGGACAGAACCAGCAAGCACAACAGAAAACTTGAAGCTCACCCAAACCCACTACTTGAGACGGTACTACAACCTATGCAAGGCAGAAGACTGAAGAGACGCTGGCCAACAGACTTAAATGGTAACTGAGGGGGCCTCGATGGACGCTCACCTCTCCACGTCACCAGTGCAAGAAACTCAACCTCCTGCACACGCCAGCGCATTAGCTTATAGATTGAATAAATCTGATTGCTAAGAAATAATTATAAATAATAATAGTAATCGAAGTGTGGAGCTATTAGTGACCTATATACTGTAATTTTTGCTGAAAGGCTAACTTTGTTTGTTAATCTACCCAGAAAACTAATTTTTTTCGTAACGTTTTTCACAATGTAATCCACATTGCTGTTAAATTTCAGTTTATTGTCTATCATAACACCAAGATATTTAATTTGCGAAACACATTCAAGTCCTTCATTATCTATTTTAACTTTAATGCTTACATCATTCAGTATTGGCCTGTTTCCTATTATCATAAATTTGGTTTTGTCTGTATTTAATTTTAATTTGTTAACTTTTAAACATTCTAATACAACGTATAAGTTATTATTTATCTTATTAATAGCCGACTCTAGGTTGCTATCAGAAGCTGCGATTAAAGTGTCATCTGCAAATAGATTTACACAACAGTTTTTTATATTGTGTTTTAAATCATTTAAGTACAAAACAAAAAGTAAAGGACCCAAAACCATTTTAAATTACTTGGCCTATGGTCTATGAAATCCTAAATTAATATCCTTAAAACAGAATAATACAAGTAATAAAACGCCATAATTGTAACATTTATATATGGTTTATTTTAAGTATAATAAATATTTATTAAGATGGTTGATTGAATGCAGATGAGTTACGTATTGATAATTTAAGCCAATAATATAAATAAGATGAATCAAAAATCGACTCTCTTTATTTTTTAAGTATTGCTCGGAGACATGCAGGGCCAGTTTTTAGATCTTGCTTCTTTATTTGTTGCAGTCTAATTTATTTCAATTTATTTATTGATGAAGAACGAGAGGTATTGCATTAAGATTTTTAAAACATCGAAAAAAAAATTATTCTTAATCATCTTACAATGTTTTTATTTATCAATGTAATTTAAAATCCATTGTCTCAACATAAATACGTCTGTGTATCCCGCTGGTCCTTTTTCACATCCTTTTTTCAGGACAAAAGACATGACACCAATAATTTCTTTACCAGCAACTAGAGGTCCCCCAGAATCACCCTGTAAAAAAATTGCAATGTATATAATGTTCATAAATACTCTGAGAACAGGCGCGCTAGAGCAGTATGGCATAGAAGTCACATTCCTTTGGACAAAACAAGGTATAACCGATTAACTAATATATTAACATTAAAACTCAAAGAAATGCACTATGAGTTTAAAATATATGTAATTTTTCCAGATACGATAACTCTATCGGGAAACCCATTAAAAACGCAAAAAAAAACCTTTGACTACAACACCTCCAGTACGTGCAAACATTCCAGCACCAGGTCCATGGGCTAAAAGCGACAAGGAAGAAGCTGAACTATTTGCTCAACGCCTTACTAAAGTATTTACCCCAAACAACAACGAAACTGATCAAGAGATAGAACAGCAACTATTGAATCCCTTAGCAACATCAGTCTCTTGAACTAGTCACTCCCAAGGAAATTAGAACAGAAATTAAACTACGAAAACCTAAAAAATGTCCAGGCTCCGACCTTATCACAGCCAAACTACTAAAGGAACTTCCGAGAAAAGGAATAGCACGTAACCTATATATTTAATGAAAAAAAAAATCCTTTGCCTGACCAGCAACAAAGATGAGAAAAGAAATTCGCGGTTGTATCCAATATAAATATGAAAAAGTGCATTCATTGCTTCCGGTAAAGTGAAAGGACAATAGTATTGTGACTATGATGACAAATTATGATAGTATTCATCCTCTCTCCAGAGTGAAACGTTAATGTAAGGAGCAGAAAGAAAAAATTGATGTGCCCCAACCTCGTCTCTTTGCCAATTCCAATTCAGCTATGGGGTATGTAAAGTTGCTAGACCAATATGTAAATAATTATCGAGTGTCCATCCAAGGTGACTCTCTGGACCCATATGCTGAAAGTTGCAATAGTGAATGCCTGCAGGTTACAGCCATTAGCAGGTAGAAATATTGATTTACTGAATTTCATACGAACAAGACATCACAGAGCTTTTGGGAAAGCTCAACATTTCAGGCATCCAAGTATGGTCCCAAAATGTATTATACATGATCAAGGAGAACATTTTCCCAAGAAAATTGATAAACAATTGCGCTTTCGCATATGCCATCAACGAGCAACGTGGATTTGTATCAAATGCCATGTCACACTTTGTTTAGAAAGAGAATATGTTTCATAAAGTTCCATAGTGAATACCAGTTTTCGATTGTAAATTACTACAATAAATTAATAAAAAAAATATTATATAATTTGTATTTTCTTTAACGTCTCTAGGTTCCCGTTGTACTAATATGAGTACGTACATTTTTTTCACCTGTTTTTCAAAATATTTTTGAAAAACTTGCATAATTTGTACTTTAGACATATTTTTAATAATAAAAAATGTTTTTTTTTGTGGGAACAAATGGCTTAAAAACAATATCGGGTGAAAGTTGATATTTTGACAGAGTCCAGCACCGGTCAATGATCAATATAATCATTTTTTACCCGACAAATATTTGAACCACTTCTGCTGGTGCAGATAGCGGTCTCCAGCAACGGACCCAACTCCCTGGCGCATCTTGCAGCATCGGTCACAATCAGAAGCCCTTTCTGTAAGGTGTTCGAAATATCTGCGTTATCTTTCTTACGTCCCCATCCAGTAATAACAGCCAACGTTCCTGGAGGATACATTCTGCTTGCTATGCCGATCGTTTTGATGTATCTTCCATCGGGTTCGATCGGTTGACTTGGATATATAACGGCGACATCGTAGATGTGTTTCTTTGCGGGGTTGTATGACGGATGGGAGATGATATTTCTCACCGTGTATTTGAATTTCGGTCGGTTGACGTAAGTGGTCCCTGCGTATATCTTGTAGATGCTGGTGCGTTTGTCCTCCACGCAGTGCGCTGCCGTCAACACGGTTTTTGGAGTTATGAGGGTCGCTCCGCAAAAGAACTTATTCCATCTGATCACAGCCAATTGATAGGGGTAACTTGTTATGAAAGTGTCTGTTCCACCGGTGATTCGTTCTTCAAAATCATCTTCTGTAATAAGAAGTCACATTTGTACAGTTTGAAAACTGTTCCAAGTATATTAACTAGAATTTTTTTCTTAGCAAAAATTTTGCATCCCTAGTAAAGTACCTTTACTTACAAAGGAGGGTCACGATACGTTGTCGCTGGAATTTGATTAAACTGTGTTTATTGCATCAAGGACATCAAAACTAAATGTTTTCCAGAGTTAAACGCACCACTGATCATTTCTTTCGGAAAAATAGGGCAAACACTGAAAAATTGATATAAAAAGGTCATTTTTACGATCGCGTTGGCCATGAAACCGTCAGAGAAAAAATCGAAATTTTTCTATTTATCAATCGCATCCTTTGCAAGTAAAACGGTGCAAATGTTTTTAAAAAATCTTGAACGGTTCCGGAGAAAAACGTCAAAAACGAAACCCCTGCATAAGCACCATGATTTGAAAAGCTGTATAACTAAATCTATGCAATTTGCATAGGCGTATAACATAGGGAAAAACGTTTTATATGACGATTATATTCAAACAAACATTTTTGAAATGAAAATCGTGTTATAATTAATTCTCATTGCAACCTTTTACTGACATAATTGACTTTAAAATCAATAATGTACTTATTTGAGAAGGCGCACAAATTACTTCGATTTTACAAAAATTGCACAGACGGAAAAACATGCGCGCTATAGTTGGTAAAAAATTAAAGGGAACATTGATTATAGGTAATTTTTATGTATGAACGATACAATTATACTTTGCTTAAAGCATAGACAAATACGATATTTGAAATTTCGCAAGCAGGAAACTTATAGATGATATAAAAAATGATGTTTTTTTCACCACTCTGCGTTAAATATCTATTAATGTAAGGTAGTATTTACTAACTTACCAAGGGTCAGACCGACCACCGTCAAAACCAACAACACTTGAAGCATTTTTAATAAAATTAAACCATTCATTACGACATTATATAGTTACTAAAATAATTATCGCTCTGCTTATCGGAGTCTTTAATTTTACTAACAATGTTGTGCCGTGACCTGTATGCCACTAATATGCATTATCCTTGGTTATTTTCGGTAGTAGTATGGTTTTTATATCAACTTTAATATTTATGCTATGCAAATTTTGCTTTTATGAAACAATTTACTTGCCTGCGTTATTATTTTAATTGAGACAAATAAGGTCAGTTACACTAGTTTTATTTGGGCCAAGTTCTGTATCGAAACAAAGAGTTTTACCGTAATACTCCTTAATTTGGCCATAAGAAACACGTATAAGAAATTTGAAGTCATTTGCATAAATTGTAAGAAAATCGATTTTTTGTGGAAAAAAGTGCAAGCTCGCACATTCCTTTGCACCCTGATCTCCAGATTTGTCCCTTTCTGACTACCATATGTTAACAAGCTTAAAAGAACACTTGTCAGGACAAATATTTTCATCAAATCAGGAGGTTGTGACCCCTACAGACCTCAAAGAATCGGTTTACAAAAAGGCGTAATGAGTTTGGAATAATTGCATTGTGCTTCTAGAAGATTATATTGAAAAATAAAAATAACATTTAACCTATTAAGCAACTGTGTTTATGACAAGCCTGCAGTTTTCAGTTCACCAATGTATTTGTCATTGTTAGGATCCTTTGATGTGTGTACTATTTCAATACAATCAGTGAGGGTTTGCAAGATAGTTAAAAACTTGGATAATAAGTAATGTTTGGTAAATTATTTATAAATGAGCAGGATTTAAATACATAAATGTGATAAAGTATTATTTAATTGTAGGCTAGACCTACTTATTAAACAATTAAATAATTTACAATAATTTAAAGTGTTTTATTACTCAAGTCGATCAAGAAATTACAATAATTTGATAATAGTATAGATACAGGGTGACCCAGCAAGAACTACATTGTATTGTTGCTTTAATATTTAAGAAATAGAACCACAGTTTTTATTTTTTAAAGTTACAAGACTCTCATAAATGTTAGATGAGGCACCCAATCAATTATTTTTTCGAGATGTTCGATTGTTTTATTTTGATAACCAGTTAGTTTTTGTTATAGGCACCCTCAAAATGTCGAAGTGTATGGTATTAAAAATTATTTTCGAAATCGTTGCAATGCAAAAAGTTTCTGGAAATGTTAAAGATACCCTGAGTAGTGCATTTTTAACTGTAGTTTTCTTAAAATTGTCCAAGGTAGATGTTTACACCTACTGGAACAGAAGTCTTGAGTGAGATTTTTTTTGCGCTTAAGGATTGACGCGCTGTCTATTATTGTTTGGTGTTTTTTAGTGGTGTTACTTTCTCGTAATACATATTTTTGAGTTTTGAAACTTCGCAAGTATTGCCTAGCTTTTTGGTACGGTAAACGAAAGTATAACGGTTGGAACATGTTTTGTATTTGAATATTGCATATCGACAAAATAAAAATTCTGAGTGCATCTGAAATGTGACAAAAAATACTTTAAACAAGTTTCTGAAACAGTTCCAGCTGCACACAAACGCACGCATTATAATCTAGTAGGTCTAGAATTCCTCACTTGACAAGCGGATGTGGAAAGGAGGGACTTGTTTTTGCTCTTCGTTCTTCGGATGGGATTACTGTAGACGGCTTAGATATTGAACTAGCATCCGGCCCAGCTAACAGCAATTGCTTTACAATCTCGGTTTAATAGGGAATAGAATTAAATGTTCTATGAAAATAACACTTTCTATAAACAAACACCAAAATGCTATAGCGTGAAAAAATTGTGTACCTGATTGGATATTAATAATTTTTATATTGCAAATTCACACAGCAATTAGATTTTACTATAGAGTTTCTGTAATGCTTTTTTTATCGTAAAATTTTCTTAGTTTTACTATTTAATGCATGCTGCAATATTGGCGACTAAACTTTAGATAATTTAAAACCAGGCTCACAGCGAATCAACGTGTACTAACCCAACTTTATTGCTATAAATTACTAACAGACATTCAAATTAAAAACTAATGGGTTACTGCCATATTTACCGATAATTTATGACTTTAATCGATCTAGTGGTATTTAATAATTTTTTAATACTTTCACAATCGCTGAGTTAGTGGATTAAATTTGCTGGATATCAAAATGATTGACAAGAAAGTACAACATATCAATCAGTTTAACTAGGCATGTCGAAAGGCGCCGATTTCGTTCTTAATGGACCGATGTATCAACAAATGGAGCGTCCTTTTTTGTGAAATTGTCTGCAGTTTAATGAAAATTGATTGAGCATGTACATTAATAACTTAATTGGTTTATGGAATAGGGTAAACCAGGGAGATATGGTGATATCGGGTGCAACGGTGAACCGCATTATTTCTGCTAGCTAGCGCTAAATGGCCAGTTTTATGCAGTACATCTGTTATACATAAACAGCCATTAGTTGTGCAAGTGAAATGTCCCACATTTGTTTGAAAATTGTAAGTAAATCAAAAAATATTATTTCAAGCCCCTAAAAACATTATACAGTGATATGTGTTTCTGCTTGTACGAATGGTTGAAATCACTCCCTAGCAATTATTTCGTTAGATGCATGATCCTTGGAGTATAAAGAGATAGCATCACCTCCAAATATACCGAACAACCTAGCAGGTTAAGAGTGATGCCGTTCACCATCTCTCCCTTGCAAATGGGATTGATGGTGAATGTGCCTATGGTAGAAATGGTGACTAGTTGAACATATGTATGTGCCTACTTATCTATAGCCACAAAAAATATGCAACTAAAGAACACACCCTCTCCGCGACCAAGTTGCTCCAAGACTGTAGAAGGAAGGTTTTCAAATTTGACAAGCGATGATATAACTCCTGGAAAAATGCTGGAACAAATTTCTCCGGTTCTAGTCGTATCTCAAATTGAAAAAGTTCCCAAGAATGCAAGAAATTTAGCAAGTATTCTGAATACTGATCATAATGTTAAAGTTTTGAGAAATAAATCACTCGAAAAACAAAAAAAAAGTCTTGCAACCATCAGGCAACCAAAATAAAAATAACCTTTCAAAAACTAAAAATTTCAAAACGAAGAAGGGAATCTTATCCGATACGTCATCTGAATCGTGTTCAGAACCTGAACTGCAAGACGAAGAAGATTGTGATGAACATGTTGTGCTTATGGCTGCAGCGAAGAATACAAGGAGACGAAAAAGACAGATGACTGGCTTCTATGCCTGATTTTTAAACGTTGGATGCATGAAGACTGTAAAAAGTTCACTAATTTATGCCATCTTTGCGGCAAATACGAGACCAAAAAAAAAATAACATTTTTTAAAAACATTTCAGTACCAATTTCACAATTCGCCATCTCACACATATAGCATTCATCAACTAACCCTTACTGGCATGGGTGAGATGGTGATTTAATGAAAATAAAAAAATGCAAATTTAATTTTGTTAATCTTTTCCGTTTATTTAAAAAAAAAATTGTTTCGTTGTATTGGTTTTGAACCAAAAAATTATGTATTTCTTTTACTTATAACTAATTTTTCAGAAGAACTATGAGCAATTTAAATTTGATTCACCATCTCTCCCTGGTTTACCCTATTGTTATTGTATGTATTTTTGAATATGTATTGGACTACATTACGAACTATAGCAAATTGGATTGAAGTTGTGCAATTGTTGATTGGATCGAAAGATGGAAAAAATATCGTTATCGTTGCACTAGGATAATTTTACCTAAATTAAAAATAGGTTTTGATCTTTTGTGAGGTTTTACTTCTTGTAACAATAATGCTAAGGGTAAAAGCGCTTTTTAAGTACAAATGTTTTTATTGTTGTTATCAAATTTTTTACTAGATTTAGACTTCGACAAACAGCAAATTCTTATTTATATTACATCTTGGTACACTTTGCTGAAAAACTAAACGTTTATTCAAGAACTTTTATAAAAGCAATAAAGCTGATTGCAAACATTTTGGACCCAAAAAATGACAAGGTTAGACACTTCAAAATTTTGAGCAGCTACAGAAAATATTTTTGATGGGTTTGCTAGAAGAATTTGTAGATCTTGTGTAATCCCTAGATGGTATTTAACATTTCTACTAAAAATAGAGCCAATTGGAAAAACGTTCAAGTGTTATCAAAACCAATTCCAACAATAAAAAAATTTTAAAAACTTTAGACAACAACATAGGCGGATTTAAGGGCGCGCGCCCTGGGTCCCGACCCCTGGGCCCCGACTTCTGAAGGGTCCCGCAAAACGTAAATTTTATTTATTTAAAAATCTGGTTAACATGTATTTTTATTTTCTCTGTCTCTCTCTTTTTTAAGGTGCCCAATATTTTCTTCTGATCCCGGGGCCTCAACCGACTTTAATCGGCGTCTGGACAACAATAAAAATGTTATTTAATGGGTTTCTTAACGAATTAGATATTAAAACGTAATGCTTAAATAGTGTTTGAGATTTCTACAAACATTAAATCCAATGGCAAGATTTTTTTAAATTTCTACTTTAAATTTTCCAAGGGTATAGACTTGGCAATATTTTAAAAACTTTGAACAGTTATAAAAATGGTTTTTAATCTGTTTCGGAATAAATTAGTATTTAAAATGTCATGCCTAGACGTAGTTCATTTGCCAGTGTCAAAAAGCGATATTTCTGATATTTTTGCATACAAAAATTCCAAGGGCGTACCTTCAGCAAAACTTTTATAGTTTTGAAAAGGTTAAAAAAGTATTTTTAATCGGTTTCACGACTAATTGGTAGTAGATATGTGAGGCCTATTATATAAATAAAGCTCTTTTTTTTTTAACGTGTAGCCAACCTGATACAAAACAAACCTACACGTTTTTAATTTGCAATCATAGTTGCCTGTAAAGCTATGGGGAAAAACATCACGATATCAGCATAAAAGCTGAAGTAATCGGCTAATTGGACATAAAACTTTTTCTTATGCCAAACTAACCGTATTTCTGTGTATAAAATATTTAATTAAAAAAATGTGTGCGAATTTCACGTACCAACATATTTACGATCGAGTGATATAAATAATTACACAAATATTTTGTGCGTTTCGCAACCTCCCTTCAAAATCGTAAACCGTTTGTGTAATAGTTGGTGTAAAAAGCAAATGCCCCGTGGAAACGTTTAGTTTATTTAATATTTAATCAGTGGGCGTTGAAAGCATCGCCAAAAAAAGTGTTGAGGCATAAAAAATTATGAAACCCGAACGCATGCGGGCGTATATCAGTTTTATTACTTTCTATCGGCTGTTAATGCACTTTAATTGTAATGGAGAGGTGGAGGCGTGTGTTTAAAACTGCACACGTCATTTACAACAAGATTAACAATAATTGTTGTATATTATTTCGTAAAAAATTTTAATTTAATCTTTTTTTTAATGAGAAAAATGCAACGTTTATTTTTTTTAATATTTTTTTTTAAGTTACAAAAAATATGGCAGTGTCCTTAAGAATGTACTCAATTAAGTAATAAAAACTTTGTTGCAAGACTTAATTTCTCTTTCTTATAAAACTTCGTATACACGTTATTTATAGCCAAATTAAGGATTATTAGTCCTTAAATAGGATATTTAATTTTTGGTGAAAAATGGGAAAAGTACAAAGACTATAGTCTTTGCGCAAAGACTATAGTCTTTGCGCTTTTTCGCCAAAAAAATCGATTTTCTTAAAACTAATGCAAATTGCTTTAAACTTGGTATACACGTTATTTATAGCCTAATTAAGGATTATTAGTCCTTAAATAGGATATTTAATTTTTGGTGAAAAATGGGAAAAGTACAAAGACTATAGTCTTTGCACTTTTTTCGACAAAAAAATCGATTTTCTTAAAACTAATGCAAATTGCTTTAAACTTGGTATACACGTTATTTATAGCCAAACTAAGGATTATTAGTCCTTAAATAGGATATTTAATTTTTGGTGAAAAATGGGAAAAGTACAAAGACTATAGTCTTTGCACTTTTTTCGATAAAAAAATCGATTTTCTTAAAACTAATGCAAATTGCTTTAAACTTGGTATACACGTTATTACAGCCAAATTAAGGATTATTAGTCCTTAAATAGGATATTTAATTTTTGGTGAAAAATGGGAAAAGTACAAAGACTATAGTCTTTGCACTTTTTTCGATAAAAAAATCGATTTTCTTAAAACTAATGCAAATTGCTTTAAACTTGGTATACACGTTATTACAGCCAAATTAAGGATTATTAGTCCTTAAATAGGATATTTAATTTTTGGTGAAAAATGGGAAAAGTACAAAGACTATAGTCTTTGCACTTTTTTCGATAAAAAAATCGATTTTCTTAAAACTAATGCAAATTGCTTTAAACTTGGTATACACGTTATTACAGCCAAATTAAGGATTATTAGTCCTTAAATAGGATATTTAATTTTTGGTGAAAAATGGGAAAAGTACAAAGACTATAATAGTCTTTGCGCTTTTTCGCCAAAAAAATCGATTTTCTTAAAACTAATGCAAATTGCTTTAAACTTGGTATACACGTTATTTATAGCCTAATTAAGGATTATTAGTCCTTAAATAGGATATTTAATTTTTGGTGAAAAATGGGAAAAGTACAAAGACTATAGTCTTTGCACTTTTTCGATAAAAAAATCGATTTTCTTAAAACTAATGCAAATTGCTTTAAACTTGGTATACACGTTATTTATAGCCAAACTAAGGATTATTAGTCCTTAAATAGGATATTTAATTTTTGGTGAAAAATGGGAAAAGTACAAAGACTATAGTCTTTGCACTTTTTCGATAAAAAAATCGATTTTCTTAAAACTAATGCAAATTGCTTTAAACTTGGTATACACGTTATTTATAGCCAAACTAAGGATTATTAGTCCTTAAATAGGATATTTAATTTTTGGTGAAAAATGGGAAAAGTACAAAGACTATAGTCTTTGCACTTTTTCGATAAAAAAATCGATTTTCTTAAAACTAATGCAAATTGCTTTAAACTTGGTATACACGTTATTACAGCCAAATTAAGGATTATTAGTCCTTAAATAGGATATTTAATTTTTGGTGAAAAATGGGAAAAGTACAAAGACTATAGTCTTTGCACTTTTTTCGATAAAAAAATCGATTTTCTTAAAACTAATGCAAATTGCTTTAAACTTGGTATACACGTTATTACAGCCAAATTAAGGATTATTAGTCCTTAAATAGGATATTTAATTTTTGGTGAAAAATGGGAAAAGTACAAAGACTATAGTCTTTGCGCTTTTTCGCCAAAAAAATCGATTTTCTTAAAACTAATGCAAATTGCTTTAAACTTGGTATACACGTTATTTATAGCCTAATTAAGGATTATTAGTCCTTAAATAGGATATTTAATTTTTGGTGAAAAATGGGAAAAGTACAAAGACTATAGTCTTTGCACTTTTTTCGACAAAAAAATCGATTTTCTTAAAACTAATGCAAATTGCTTTAAACTTGGTATACACGTTATTTATAGCCAAACTAAGGATTATTAGTCCTTAAATAGGATATTTAATTTTTGGTGAAAAATGGGAAAAGTACAAAGACTATAGTCTTTGCACTTTTTTCGATAAAAAAATCGATTTTCTTAAAACTAATGCAAATTGCTTTAAACTTGGTATACACGTTATTACAGCCAAATTAAGGATTATTAGTCCTTAAATAGGATATTTAATTTTTGGTGAAAAATGGGAAAAGTACAAAGACTATAGTCTTTGCACTTTTTTCGATAAAAAAATCGATTTTCTTAAAACTAATGCAAATTGCTTTAAACTTGGTATACACGTTATTACAGCCAAATTAAGGATTATTAGTCCTTAAATAGGATATTTAATTTTTGGTGAAAAATGGGAAAAGTACAAAGACTATAGTCTTTGCACTTTTTTCGATAAAAAAATCGATTTTCTTAAAACTAATGCAAATTGCTTTAAACTTGGTATACACGTTATTACAGCCAAATTAAGGATTATTAGTCCTTAAATAGGATATTTAATTTTTGGTGAAAAATGGGAAAAGTACAAAGACTATAGTCTTTGCACTTTTTTCGATAAAAAAATCGATTTTCTTAAAACTAATGCAAATTGCTTTAAACTTGGTATACACGTTATTACAGCCAAATTAAGGATTATTAGTCCTTAAATAGGATATTTAATTTTTGGTGAAAAATGGGAAAAGTACAAAGACTATAATAGTCTTTGCGCTTTTTCGCCAAAAAAATCGATTTTCTTAAAACTAATGCAAATTGCTTTAAACTTGGTATACACGTTATTTATAGCCTAATTAAGGATTATTAGTCCTTAAATAGGATATTTAATTTTTGGTGAAAAATGGGAAAAGTACAAAGACTATAGTCTTTGCACTTTTTTCGACAAAAAAATCGATTTTCTTAAAACTAATGCAAATTGCTTTAAACTTGGTATACACGTTATTTATAGCCAAACTAAGGATTATTAGTCCTTAAATAGGATATTTAATTTTTGGTGAAAAATGGGAAAAGTACAAAGACTATAGTCTTTGCACTTTTTCGATAAAAAAATCGATTTTCTTAAAACTAATGCAAATTGCTTTAAACTTGGTATACACGTTATTACAGCCAAATTAAGGATTATTAGTCCTTAAATAGGATATTTAATTTTTGGTGAAAAATGGGAAAAGTACAAAGACTATAGTCTTTGCACTTTTTTCGATAAAAAAATCGATTTTCTTAAAACTAATGCAAATTGCTTTAAACTTGGTATACACGTTATTACAGCCAAATTAAGGATTATTAGTCCTTAAATAGGATATTTAATTTTTGGTGAAAAATGGGAAAAGTACAAAGACTATAATAGTCTTTGCACTTTTTTCGATAAAAAAATCGATTTTCTTAAAACTAATGCAAATTGCTTTAAACTTGGTATACACGTTATTTATAGCCAAACTAAGGATTATTAGTCCTTAAATAGGATATTTAATTTTTGGTGAAAAATGGGAAAAGTACAAAGACTATAGTCTTTGCACTTTTTTCGACAAAAAAATCGATTTTCTTAAAACTAATGCAAATTGCTTTAAACTTGGTATACACGTTATTTATAGCCAAACTAAGGATTATTAGTCCTTAAATAGGATATTTAATTTTTGGTGAAAAATGGGAAAAGTACAAAGACTATAGTCTTTGCACTTTTTTCGATAAAAAAATCGATTTTCTTAAAACTAATGCAAATTGCTTTAAACTTGGTATACACGTTATTACAGCCAAATTAAGGATTATTAGTCCTTAAATAGGATATTTAATTTTTGGTGAAAAATGGGAAAAGTACAAAGACTATAGTCTTTGCACTTTTTTCGATAAAAAAATCGATTTTCTTAAAACTAATGCAAATTGCTTTAAACTTGGTATACACGTTATTACAGCCAAATTAAGGATTATTAGTCCTTAAATAGGATATTTAATTTTTGGTGAAAAATGGGAAAAGTACAAAGACTATAGTCTTTGCACTTTTTTCGATAAAAAAATCGATTTTCTTAAAACTAATGCAAATTGCTTTAAACTTGGTATACACGTTATTACAGCCAAATTAAGGATTATTAGTCCTTAAATAGGATATTTAATTTTTGGTGAAAAATGGGAAAAGTACAAAGACTATAATAGTCTTTGCACTTTTTTCGATAAAAAAATCGATTTTCTTAAAACTAATGCAAATTGCTTTAAACTTGGTATACACGTTATTACAGCCAAATTAAGGATTATTAGTCCTTAAATAGGATATTTAATTTTTGGTGAAAAATGGGAAAAGTACAAAGACTGTAGTCTTTGCACTTTTTTCGAAGAAAAAATCGATTTTCTTAAAACTAATGCAAATTGCTTTAAACTTGGTATACACGTTATTACAGCCCAATTAAGGATTATTAGTCCTTAAATAGGATATTTAATTTTTCGTGAAAAATGGGAAAAGTACAAAGACTATAGTCTTTGCACTTTTTTCGAAGAAAAAATCGATTTTCTTAAAACTAATGCAAATTGCTTTAAACTTGGTATACACGTTATTTATAGCCAAACTAAGGATTATTAGTCCTTAAATAGGATTATTAATTTGTGGTGAAAAATGGGAAAAGTACAAAGACTTTAGTCTTTGCACGTTTTTCGACAAAAAAATCGATTTTCTTAAAACTAATGCAAATTGCTTTAAACTTGGTATACACGTTATTACAGCCAAATTAAGGATTATTAGTCCTTAAATAGGATATTTAATTTTTGGTGAAAAATGGGAAAAGTACAAAGACTATAGTCTTTGCACTTTTTTCGACAAAAAAATCGATTTTCTTAAAACTAATGCAAATTGCTTTAAACTTGGTATACACGTTATTACAGCCAAATTAAGGATTATTAGTCCTTAAATAGGATATTTAATTTTTGGTGAAAAATGGGAAAAGTACAAAGACTATAGTCTTTGCACTTTTTTCGACAAAAAAATCGATTTTCTTAAAACTAATGCAAATTGCTTTAAACTTGGTATACACGTTATTTATAGCCTAATTAAGGATTATTAGTCCTTAAATAGGATATTTAATTTTTGGTGAAAAATGGGAAAAGTACAAAGATTATAGTCTTTGCACTTTTTTCGACAAAAAAATCGATTTTATTAAAACTAATGCAAATTGCTTTAAACTTGGTATACACGTTATTTATAGCCAAATTAAGAATTATTAGTTCTTAAATAGGATATTTAATTTTTGGTGAAAAATGGGAAAAGTACAAAGACTAGTCTTTGCACTTTTTTCGACAAAAAAATCGATTTTCTTAAAACTAATGCAAATTGCTTTAAACTTGGTATACACGTTATTTATAGCCAAACTAAGGATTATTAGTCCTTAAATAGGATATTTAATTTTTGGTGAAAAATGGGAAAAGTACAAAGACTATAGTCTTTGCACTTTTTTCGATAAAAAAATCGATTTTCTTAAAACTAATGCAAATTGCTTTAAACTTGGTATACACGTTATTACAGCCAAATTAAGGATTATTAGTCCTTAAATAGGATATTTAATTTTTGGTGAAAAATGGGAAAAGTACAAAGACTATAGTCTTTGCACTTTTTTCGATAAAAAAATCGATTTTCTTAAAACTAATGCAAATTGCTTTAAACTTGGTATACACGTTATTACAGCCAAATTAAGGATTATTAGTCCTTAAATAGGATATTTAATTTTTGGTGAAAAATGGGAAAAGTACAAAGACTATAGTCTTTGCACTTTTTTCGATAAAAAAATCGATTTTCTTAAAACTAATGCAAATTGCTTTAAACTTGGTATACACGTTATTACAGCCAAATTAAGGATTATTAGTCCTTAAATAGGATATTTAATTTTTGGTGAAAAATGGGAAAAGTACAAAGACTATATATAGTCTTTGCACTTTTTTCGATAAAAAAATCGATTTTCTTAAAACTAATGCAAATTGCTTTAAACTTGGTATACACGTTATTACAGCCAAATTAAGGATTATTAGTCCTTAAATAGGATATTTAATTTTTGGTGAAAAATGGGAAAAGTACAAAGACTATAATAGTCTTTGCGCTTTTTCGCCAAAAAAATCGATTTTCTTAAAACTAATGCAAATTGCTTTAAACTTGGTATACACGTTATTTATAGCCTAATTAAGGATTATTAGTCCTTAAATAGGATATTTAATTTTTGGTGAAAAATGGGAAAAGTACAAAGACTTATAGTCTTTGCACTTTTTTCGACAAAAAAATCGATTTTCTTAAAACTAATGCAAATTGCTTTAAACTTGGTATACACGTTATTTATAGCCTAATTAAGGATTATTAGTCCTTAAATAGGATATTTAATTTTTGGTGAAAAATGGGAAAAGTACAAAGACTATATATAGTCTTTGCACTTTTTTCGAAGAAAAAATCGATTTTCTTAAAACTAATGCAAATTGCTTTAAACTTGGTATACACGTTATTTATAGCCTAATTAAGGATTATTAGTCCTTAAATAGGATATTTAATTTTTGGTGAAAAATGGGAAAAGTACAAAGACTATATATATATAGTCTTTGCACTTTTTTCGACAAAAAAATCGATTTTCTTAAAACTAATGCAAATTGCTTTAAACTTGGTATACACGTTATTACAGCCAAATTAAGGATTATTAGTCCTTAAATAGGATATTTAATTTTTGGTGAAAAATGGGAAAAGTACAAAGACTATAGTCTTTGCACTTTTTTCGACAAAAAAATCGATTTTCTTAAAACTAATGCAAATTGCTTTAAACTTGGTATACACGTTATTTATAGCCTAATTAAGGATTATTAGTCCTTAAATAGGATATTTAATTTTTGGTGAAAAATGGGAAAAGTACAAAGACTATAGTCTTTGCACTTTTTTCGACAAAAAAATCGATTTTCTTAAAACTAATGCAAATTGCTTTAAACTTGGTATACACGTTATTACAGCCAAATTAAGGATTATTAGTCCTTAAATAGGATATTTAATTTTTGGTGAAAAATGGGAAAAGTACAAAGACTATAGTCTTTGCACTTTTTTCGACAAAAAAATCGATTTTCTTAAAACTAATGCAAATTGCTTTAAACTTGGTATACACGTTATTTATAGCCTAATTAAGGATTATTAATGTTTAAAAAAATAAAATAAAAAGTGTTCATTTTAGGATAAGACTCCGCCAGCGATTCCAACATATTAATTGTCAAAAAATTGCGTAATTTAAATCTCATTAAGTTGGTCGTTGATGAGGTTACGCTACTAAACGAACGAAGTTAATAAGGAGACAATATTCAGTTGCTGTACCAGAATTCCGAAGAATTAACGCAGTCCGAGAGCATGTGAGTCAACTACATACGTGAGACGCCGAGAGTGCGTACACCTCCTGCTGGTAAGTAGGTAGTGGCCTCAGGGATTGCAACTTTCCCCGACTAGGGTCCACTGACTCGCACGGAATCACCTCCAGCTCTTTATAAATACCGGTAACGCAGGATGTACAATACATACGGACAATAGAATTTTCTAAAACTATCATACAGCTTTTTCGCTATACTTTCGTCGATATACATAACTCACTTCAACTAAATTTTAACCCATTCATACCCAAAGGATTATTAATGACTCCACAT
The DNA here is from genome assembly GCA_947652605.1 of Elmis aenea. NCBI lineage: Eukaryota > Metazoa > Arthropoda > Insecta > Coleoptera > Elmidae > Elmis > Elmis aenea. The sequence goes on along the minus strand of OX393583.1, from coordinate 30,718,878 downwards.
GTATTTCAGCCTACTGAAATAAGTTTAAGCTTACAAACTAACTTCTGTTATAGTTTCTATAAAGACAGATATTAGGACTCAACTTTAGATTACATTATCGCTCGTTTTCCAACGAAGTTTTTAGTTAGTTTGTGGTGGATATTTTTTATTACTGGAAAATAATAAAATTTAGGTACAGCCGTTATTTTATTTCCAAACTCACGTAAAAATATGGCGAGTATACTCGTCAGGGGCACCGAAAAGGTTAAGGAAGGAGGATGGAGATATTATCAAGGGAGCCCTGAGATGGGCAGCAATAGGCAAAAGACGTAAAGGAACAGCAGGGGAGACGTATAGAGAATTAAAACAAACTGGCTAAAAACAAACAAAACTGGAAGAACTTTCTGGGCGCATTCTGCTCCGAGAGGGAGTGAAAGGAACTTATATATTGTGACACCCCGCCTGAGATCAATTATTTTATTTTACTTCAATGCTATTTCAGTTACTTTTAAATGAGTAACATTGCAACAAATGTTGATGCATCAGTTACTAAAACATGCAACACTTCAAAAGGGCCAAGTTATGAGTATTTCAACTTTAGTAAAACACATTAACGTTAAAATATTACGGCCATAACTTGGGTCCTACAACGCCAGCATTTGGGTTTCGTCAATCAACAAACGATTTGTTGATAAAGTTGTACATCATAAGTAAAACAAACTACTCGTACAAATATGTGCTTATAGGAAAGAATGACAAAGATGCAACTACAATAAAAAAGGGACAGCAACAGGGAACCCAAAATCTTGAGACAGTCGCGCTGGGGTAGTTAACAACCAACCACCGATAAATGTACAGCAGGTCAAAAAATAAAGGAGTTTGTTGTTAAATTTGTTGTGTTTTAACTGTTTTTTACTGTGTAAAAATTGCTCTAGACCTGTACTACGTAAAATGAGAATGAGAAGCTTCTTAGATAAACATAATGTTTTAACTCCTGAACAGCACGGTTACTGTATTAACAAATCTACTATGACAGCTATAAATTCTTTTTATGAAAAAGTGTTGCGCGATATAAATAACAGTGAACTTCCTGTGGCAGTTTTTTGTGATCTTAGTAAGGCTTTTGACTGTGTACCTCACAAGCGTCTCCTGGATAAATTGGAAGCATATGGTATTCGTGGAAATTTTTTGAAATGGTTTGAATCCTACTTGAATAAAACAATGCAATTTGTACAAATATCATTTTTCAAAAATGGAACTTGTGAGAGATACAGATCAAGGGCTTTACCTGTAACTCTGGGCGTACCACAAGGGTCTGTCCTTGGCCCATTCTTGTTTTTGGTGTACTTGAATGATATTGTAGAATTTTTAGCATATTATTTTATGGTGATGTATGCAGATGATACTTCTGCTGTCGTATCCTGTAAATCTTTACAAGAAACTGAGATAAGATGTAATAACATGTTAGAGAAATTGCATAAGTGGTTTGCTTTTAATGGACTTCTTTTGAATTGTAACAAAACAAATGCTATTCTTTTTCACACTGTACAAAGAAACTTAAGTAATACAATGTCATTAAGTATTAATAATGAAAACATTAATTTTGTAAACAGCTGTAGTTTTTTGGGTGTTACTATTAGTGACACTCTTCAATGGAAAGACCACGCTGATAAATTAATAACAAAACTTAACGTAATAAATTATAAAATAAGATGTCTAACACATTGTCTGGAGATTAATGTTCTCAAAAAGATTTATTTTGCTGAAGCACAGTCTAGGTTAAGTTATGGGATATTACTATGGGGTAATTCTTCACAATTCAAACGAATATTTCTTTGCTAAAAAAGACTTGTACGATCAATGGTAGGGACAAGTACTAGAAAATCATGTAAAGATATATTTAGGGATTTGGGAATATTAACATTAGCTAACCTTTTGATTTTAGAATTGGCTTTATATGCCTTTGACAATAGAGATCGTTTGAATAATCGAAATTCTTCTAAATATGAGACGAGATATCGCCATTTATTGTTGCCTCAACAAACTAAATTAACTATTGTCCAGAAGTCTAACTACAATGAGTGTAAGGGTATTTAATAAAGTACCCAGGGAAATGAAATTAACAAATAAAAAAATATTTGAAAGGTCACTAAAACACCTGTTAATTAAACATATTTTTTATTCGCTTGAAGAGTTTTTTATGTATAATATTGTATAGCACTATGTGTAATATTGAATTTTGTATTGACTTATCCCACACATTTTTTTGTATTATGAGGATGAATAAAATTATTATTATTATTATTATTAAAACAACGTTTAAGGGTCCAACCATCATACAAAGACGATCACGAGCCATAATTAACAACAATAAATATAAGAGTTATAAGTACTGTTCCAAACAGTGCGGCCTATGTACAGTACGGTCCGTCACAATATATATAATACTTTATAGTGAAAAGGGTGATTATCTAGACGTTCTTTGGTGTAATGTACATGGCAACCAGGCCTAGACCGGTAAAAACAACTTATCACCATGGCAACCAGGTCCTTTCTGGCCTAGGTTGGTAAAGATGTATTTTCCAGCCCTTAAAATGACTGATTTCTGGACGGACGCAGTAAATTGTAAGGCATTAAACATTTTTTTGTTCGTTCTGTTTATGGTCGGTACAAACTTGGTGAGAAAAAGATATCTTGCACATAATTGCAAACAAAAAAGCAACAAAACACAGCAATTTACCCATTTTATTGTTTCTTGTAAGTACTTTTACATACACACGTTACAGTGTAATTACAGCTGATGGATGTTTGTTAGTAATTTCTCAGCCAGCTATGTCTAATCCGCTGATTGTGCTAGAAATCTAAAATTATGACTGCATTCCTCTAATTATATGTGAATGCGCGTTCCTATGACCGTCTCTTTTTGATTTCTCACTGACTTTCACTGTTTTCTACAATACAAATGAAATAATCGTAACATAATACCGCAATTAGATTTTCAAGTCGAAAGAATTGTGTGTCAGGTTCAGACGATCACCTTTTCACGAAATGTGTGCGATTCAGTTTGATCTTCTCAGATCTGCTGAGTAAATTCCTCGCCGCCACAGACGCGAAGAAAGTGACTGCGCTACAATTATCCGTCAAAGTCCAACGACCAAGAATAATTCACCATTCAATCTTGCGGTAACATATGAAGCAGAGGAGAATGAACCGTTGGTTGGCGGGTGAATGTGAAATTTTAAAACGGTCAGTCAGTCAAAACTTGAGAGATGACAATCGTATTGTGTGGCCTTGTTCCCAAGCAATGCTAAAATTGGAACATTGCTGGATTAATTCTTGTCTAGTTTGTGTCATTGTTCGTTAATTTTTGTTTATTTGTTCTGCGAGACAAAGGAACATTATGATAAAAAAAAATATATCCTGTTCCAACACCTTCTAACAAATAATGGTTAATGGGCTTATTATGTTCTTGTTTCGTTATTTTTTGTTGTTGTCGTACAATGGATTTAGTTTGGATGCTGCTATTTTTGAATTATTCACAGAGTAGCTGCAAAATCCACAAACAAAATTATTATTTTTGAAACTTTTACTGTAAAAATTAGGCCATTGGCATAAGTCCCCACACAACGAGAAAGGAATAAAATACAAACAGCAAAAATGCGATTTTTAAGGAAAAGTAAAGGGATGTACTATCAGAGTCCAAATAAGAAACAAAGGTATTAGGAAAGAACTAGAAATTTACGATTTAGGAGGAAAAATGCTAGAAAACGGAGAGATACAAAGAACATATTAATGTTGGGAAACTGTTGAAATTTTTGATGAGTTGTAAATTTTTTTTCATCGGTTTCTGAACGAATTAGCTGTTATAAAGCATAACATAATTGTTGCATAGCGTTTTTAAAAATAATTGCGCCTATAACAAAATTTTAATGATAAACAAATAAATTTTAAAAATACCTAAGGTTTTTTTATTCTTAGTATTTTGTGTAGCAATTGCTTATAAGAGTAGATATTACCATAGTGCAACCCTTAACCAAAACATTTGGGTACTAGTAAAGCCACTACAATATTACTATGTTAAACAGAAAAGTCTTTATTAGGTATAAAGATATATTAATGAAGCAAATTAATTCCAAATTTTATACGCTTCGAATTTTTGCATTCATCAATTTCTAAGCAACGTCCGCTCAAAGTTTTCTCACATTCATGAAGCAATAACTCTTCATTCTTTACGATAAACATAATACCAAAGTTATGCTAATCGGGTGAGTCAGATATAATAACAGACGTCCAATAACTAAGGAAGTTATATTTATTGATTTTGATAATTACCTTGATTATCGTAGAAAATTTTATTTGTCGCGATAAATCACCGAATATGCATAACTTGCTGGAGATTTTTACGTGAAGATTAACATTTTTGTGAAATAATTCATCGAGAAAGTGTTATTAGTTTTGGACATGACCATAGAACACCTGCTGTAATTTTTTTAATGGTTTGTTTGTGTTAAGTTAAGCGAGTTGACAAATTTGCGCAATAAAAGTTTTAGAAATGGATTTTTGGCTTAAGTTTAGACACATTTGTGAACTTACTGCAAGGCAAGTTGGTTTTTCTCTTATTAGAAAATCGTAATAGAGGTTGCCACTAGTGTTTTTGCTCGAGAAAAAATTATAATGTGTTTTCCTCATTTCTCGAGAAATTTATTACTTGGGAATCGATTACAAAATTATTTTTGTTTTAATCAACAATTCGAAGGAAATATTACGTCAATATGGCTATATTAAAGCCCGTTTGAAATAAAAAGCCCGGGGCTTCTGACTCAGAGGCCCATAGACTTCTACGGATGCGTGAAGCCTCTACAGGGGGTGTGTGTCAAATACAATGCCTGGAAAATTGTATTGGTGGAAAGCAATCCTATGATCCTATCATCCACAATCGATTGTTTCTCCAGCTAGGTGATTTTAATAGTGGAACATTTATTTCAAGATTCACTAGACAACTTTACCTTCTTGCACAATGTGAATATTTAGCAATAGAGATTAATTTGCTTCTAAAAAATTCAAACAGAATTTATACTTACCTTAAACAGTAGCTGCATATAATTAGTACGTTTCCAAAAATTTCCAAGCACTTTTGAAGACCTTCCTTGCTGCATTTCGTTAAAAATATGGAAAAACAAAACTTAATTCCTTTTGGCCAAAGATTTTATTTAATATTTTTTGATCCAGACTATATTTAGTTTGTAACAACTATGTGTAACTGCTGTGTTCTTTAAGAAGCAATACCCTGTAGTTATTTCCATGCTTATGAAATTATAATCCACGTCAAAAGCAACCATTTTAGCAAATATATGTGCATTTAACAAAGCCTCCCGGGCTCTTTTCCAAATAAAAATGTTCCAAAAACCGATTAATTTCGTTCGCGCCAAAGTATAGCATATTATTAATTACGTATCTCTCTTATCCTTTTAAAAATAAGTGCTTCCATTTTTGTCCCGGCTTGTGAAATTTGGTCATGGCTGAAGGCGCTCTTGCCCATATGAAGGTTCTAACAGACATTGAGAAAATCTTGGAATGGTTTAACAAGCGGAGCGAAACTAGAACGCTGTATTATCTGCAATGAATGTGGATTACTGGGTAATTGGCGTTAAAAAGAGAGACAACACGCTTTAATTTACAGATTTTGTTTATTTTATTTAAACATTTACACAGCTGTATACAATATTTACATAACATAGGCAACACTTTGTTGAATAGAGTTATAAACATAAAGATTAACCGCGTGTGGAGAATTAGGTACATAAAATATTTTATTTGTGTATAATTTTATTGTTTAATTGTTCCACGTGATTCATGATTTACCGGAAATTGGTTTAAGTACAAGGTTATCAATTTTCGATGCATAAATAGAAAAAAAAATACAGAAAGAATTCGAAGGACCACACAGTTTTGTTTTCAAAAAATCGATTTTTGTCTCATAACTCATAGACTAATAAAGATAAACAAAATCTAATAACACCACCGTAATCTACGTAAAAAACTGCATAAAATACCTTCAGCACTTTTTAATTTTTGTAAAAAAGAAACAAGATAAGAAATCTTTTCTGAAATCAAATTTAGTCCTCGATTTTTTTTTGCCTAGAACTGTACTTATTAAATTTTCTCATTTATTAATCGACCCATTGTCCATAATAAACTTTTCTAACTTGGTTATTAAACCAATTTATCTACAATTACATCGAAAATTGCACCATGTACAGGAAAAAACCATTAACTTCGAATTTATAAAAAAAAAAAAAACTATTACTTTATTACAATAGTTGTATTATTACATGAAAGGTAAGAGTTAATATTCAGGTTGTTTATAATTATTTGCTAACATAAGTTGCTGCGTTAAAATAGTAGCAGTACTTGACAAGTTAATATGAAATTAAATGTTTTTATATTTGGTTTCATATCATACCCAAAAAGTGCAAAAACGTTAACGGCAATAATAGCGGAGTTTAAAGTATTGATAAAAATCTCTCTTTAATCTTTTGATTGGCTTACAATACGACTTGCAATTTTTATTTTGGGCTTGTGTTAGGGGTTACTTGCGTTGTGTTTACATTAAAAAATGTTAAGCTTTGATTTTAATTTGACTGGGGCGTAAAAAGTTCTCTTGGAAATATGAAAATAATAACCACAGAAACAAAAACCTGTTTTATTACATAATTATTGGGCTGGGTTTGGTTGGGTCGAGTTTTATTACGTTAGATTGGGCTAGGCTAGGTCACGTTAAGTTGGGCTAGGTCAGGTCAGGCCACGCTGGGCTAGATTGGGTTAGATTAGGCCAGGTTAGGTCAGACTAGGCGGGAATAGGTTGGATTGGGCCAAGTTGGGTTAGATCAGATTCGGTTGGCCTAAAAATCAAAATACGAAACTCGACCCTTTTTAAACGCTAATCCGACGTAGATGTTAAAGTTTTAATCAGCTTTTGGCAATGCATGCTAACCAACCGTAATAAAAATAAAACGTAGCATGAACATCAAGCCACTAGACGCAAAGTAGTTTCTTGGAGGAGTTTTGTGTTTGTGTTTAAAAACATCTCAACGGAGCAGCAAAAATTTTTTTTTGATCTGCAATAGCTGCAATCATTTTTTGAAACGAATTTTATGCTATTTAGTTAAATCACGCGCTATTACAGCTAAAAAGCGGCAAAGAAATCTTCTTGCACAAGTATCGTGAAGAGATTCTGCCTAAAAAACTAGACGCAACTTGTATCAGAAACGTACCATTGGAATGATACGAAAAAATCAAGCAGGAACCGAATTACTCAAAAAAAACTCGAAACCTCCTTCAGTTTACTGCGATCACAACTTATTTGGAAATGTCGATTAGTTCTGTTTTACACAATCTGTGGGGGTATTTAAAAGAAACTTTTGCTTTAGTGGCGTGAGACATGCCATGCATCTTCACTAATGTTTTTATGTTATAATTGTGCACAACTAACGTTTTCTGGATTATTGTAGCAGCACTAAAGATTAGTTACTTGTTTTTGCAATAAAATTAATATTTAAAACGACGGTTGACGATGAAGAAATTCGAAGAATAACTGGTTTTTATTCATGTTATTTAAATTAAATGCAGAGTGGTGAAAATGAGCGCCTGTCTTCGCCTTCACACGAACGCAGACAACTAAACATTTAAACATTTAAAAAAAGAACCAAGACGCTCAGGAAGTGATTGTCAAGCATTTAAAAGTCAAATCACTTCCGACGCGGATTTTATAGGTATGCAAAATATTAATAAATGAAAGTTATTCAAATTTTCAATAACCAAAAAAATACAAAACGTACGTTACACTTTCGTTCCGATTTCTCTTGATTGCCGAGAGATTTTTATCAAGACCCATCAATCACTATCACAGAAAAATTGTTTTCACACATTTTGCGGACGCGAACTGTCGGGTTAGACGACCTGCACCGTGGTGTACGCACTGAAAGTGACTTTTTTCTCGTTGTTCTTCTTCTTGGCGTCGTCTTTCTTGATGACGCTTTTGAGACTACCACCCGCTGAGTTAATTTTGTAGCTAATCTCGCCTAAACTGCTTCTTCGCACGTCGTTTCTGTTATCAAAGTGGCCGTACTGGTCGATTTTGCTACTCACGGCGCTGAAGTCTTTTAATTTCGACGACATACCGAAGAGGCGGTTGGAAACGGTGCTGGGCGCTGGCGTCTGGTGCGCGTTCAAGCCCGAATCAGTCCTGCCGTTATTGTTTAGGGTCGTGTCTATGTATCTGTAAGCCATCGGGGTGAAATTCCTTGTCTCGCTACGGCTTCTCGGCTTCTTCAAGAACCTGGGAACGGAGTTCGTCCACGAAGATTCCGAACTAAAGTGGTTTCTACGCGGATTTTCTTGCGCCTTCTTGGGCTCGGAATACTTGAACTGTTGGTACGTGGTTATTTTCGGCTTAGACGCGGCCAGCGTCATCGAGAAGTGGTTTTTAAATGGCAACAAATTCGACTTTTGGGGCTCTTTCGGGAGTGGAACGACTTTCTTGTCGGGGATGGGGACGCTAACCCGTACGTACTGTCCTTTGAGGACGTTCTGATTGGAGTCTTCGAGCGGCAGGGCTATCATGCTCTGCTTCTCGTGGTCTTTGACCGGGGGTGGTGGAGCTTTTCCCTTGGTTTTCCGCCGCCTCTCCGGGCGTTTAGGCGCGTTGAGCAGGTCCTCAGCGGAATTCCAGACTTTTCTCAGAGCCGTGTCGTGAAAATGTGTTGGACTCGCGGCGACTGGTTTGCTTCCGCGTCCGCCGCCAATGTCTAAGATATTTTCTATGGACGCCGATCTTAGATTGCGATTATTCAAAGTACCTTTCAAACTGTGAGAATTTTTCGTGTTGTATTCTTTTCGGGATTGTAACGTGTTTGATCTGTTATCGCTGGGCGTTGTACTTTCACTCAAGAGTCTCGAGTTCGCGTCTTTGGGTCTGCTTTCTTTGTACGCGCGCGATGTGTAAGGATCTAGCGTGCCAGACGCGTTAATCACATCTTTAGTATATTTATTATTTACATTATTTTCAGGCGTGTTTAAACTAACTATGCTTGTTGGCTCGTTGTCGGAATAGAACAGTCTTTCCTCGGCCTGCCTCGTTATCTCAATGTGAGTTACGCCGTTTCTGTCTGTCCGCTGTAAGAGATTGAATTTGACGCCGAAGTTTTTGTTGTAGGCTTTCTGGCTGGTCACGGCTTTCAGCGTGCTGAAATTCGTGTAAAAACTCTGCAGATTTTCGAGGCTTTCAAATTGAAACACTAACGCCTCGCCTTTGATAACAAACACTAATAGGTTAGGAAATTTAACATCTGAATAACACATACAGTCGACTAGATGATGATTTTCGGTTTGGGTGGGGGTCGCGACGACTTCCGGTTTGACCGGAAGTGGCGTCGGGGCGTCCGTGTCGGAGTCCGAGCTGGCCGAGCCGTTCGCGCTGTCAGTTTCTGGCGTCTTGGAGCAGCCCTCCTGGATGGTCGCGGACGTAAAGCTGTCGTCGCTTGAGACTATGGAGAGGCTGTCCATGTCGGACTCGAAGCCCTCGTCGGTGGAGGGGAGCTTCGCGAATCGCGGGGGCTGCGATTTGAGGGTCAGCTCGAGTTGGCATGATTGTAGCCGGATGTCGTATTCCAGGAGTGGTTGCTTCCGGTTGACTGACTTTTCGACTAGGGATGTTAGCGATGTCGTGGCCTTTTCTCTCAAAAGAAGTGTCGCGGATGACATCTTGTGTGAGCATTATCTGAAACAATTGGAATCAATTAGTTTACGGAAAGCAACTCGTTGCGTTAGACTTCAGACTAATTATTAATATATGCCTAATGCAATTACGATTATTTTTTTAATAAATATTGTGACAGATCGAGGGCGGTTTATCTGGACATCGGCTTCGTAGACTGTTGCGTAAAAGCGCTTATAGTTTTACGTTTGCTGAACGGTTTATGAAGGTCTGTAGTCGTGGTTGAGACAGCACTACGTTGTTTTTTTTTGCAATAACTTAGGTATAGGTAGCTGTGATTAAAATAAAACACATATACATTTGATGCGTTTATTCAAGATTTGTATCAGTTCATCGCATCTGAAAAGAGCCCTCTAGTCTATTTTTGTCTTAAAAAAAAATGATATATTTAGCCAGTAGCGCTTATGACCATAATGCAATATTCTAAAATAAATATTTCTTTAAATTATTTTATAAACATGAATTAAAAGAATAATTGAAGGTTTTGCCATTTACAAACTGAAATTTTTCTGTAAACAGCAATAAATATTCAACATTAAAAGTCTCTCACAAGCATTAAATTGCGAAATTCGAATTTGTAAAACACTTACACATAATAACTCGATAATGTTAACATATTCGTTAACAAATCATCGAAGTAGGACGCAGGTAAAGAGTTGTCAAATAAACTTTCCAGTGTAAGTTTTATTAGTTATTTCTTGCAAACAGTTTTGCCCACTAACCGGTAATAAATTATTTGTTCGGCAAGTATTGTTCGGATCCAATGTACGTGCTTCGTAGATGTATAATAATTAATTTATTGCCAACCTAGAAAATTTACAATGCGCCATTATTTGTTGTTAACTGAAGACGACCACGGAAATATATTTAAGATTTTTATGACTCTATGCTAATTTTATTTTAAATACATTAGAAGTGTAGGACAATGATCGGAAAAGAAAAATAGTATTACAATACAATTTTTGTGGCCAAGATTGTTAAACGAATTAAAGAAAAACATAAACAACTTAACACTGGAATTGGATACAGAAATCTAGAACTAGTTAAATTGAGTAGCCTATTACAGGCAGATGAGGTGGTACTAATAGCAAATACTAAACACCAAATGCAAGTTAGTGAATCGAAGAAATCGAGGACATGAAAATGGAAGTGAACATAAATAAAACTATGATCGTAAACGAAAAACAAAAAGACAATCAGAACAACAACAAATTAAATGTGAAAACAATATAGGTAGGTACTGGAAAGAGTAACAACATAAGAATGCTTGGGAAGTATAACTTAAGTTTTGCATCCTTGAAAAGAGAAAAAAATTCTCTATCAAATGAGTATAATATAGGGGTAGCTTGCCATTTAAAAAAATTCAATTGTTTTTCATTGCACTTTTGTTATTCGAAAAAAAAAAGTCATATGGTGGAAAACTAAGTACCAAACAACTTTTATCCAAAACATTTTTCTTTAAAGTGGGTATTTACTAAGAAATATTGCATATTCCATACCTTTTGGACACACTGTATATCGTAAAATTACTAAAACAACCAAAAAATCAGCCCACGAAGATGTGCGAAGTAGTAAAAAAATATACAGAAACCGAGAAAAAGCACAAGCACTCTTTTTATGAACAAGAAATAACGAAAATCTTGTTATATCGCCATTTTAGTTGTGTGACTTCAAGACTACATCTACAAATCAGTTGAATATATTTAATCTTCAAATATTAACAATTAAGTGTTTGGCACGGATTCCATTGCAAAACTTTCCACTATCATCCTCGTACGTGTCTCGCTAATTACTTCTGCTAATTTTGTAATATAACCTGCATGTTTATGATGTTGTAACACAAACTTAACGACTCATCTAAACGATGTGTGCACACGTGACGTGCTCTTGGTACAGAGACGAAGAAACCATTTAACACGAAGAAATCGATCGAGTCTCAGTTTCCAAACCACGTGGGGACCTTGAATTTGGGCATTTTACGAAATCACCTTCGGGACAAGATGATACAAGGCTTCCTTTCCAAAATACCAGATGATTCAAAAACATTACACAACCGCATTATTAAATCAATTAATAACGTACAAAAATCTCCTTTAAATTAAGTGCGCAGACAGAAAATTGAACACGAAATACGATGCGGCAAAAGTGAAAGTCGAACGTGATTGTTTTGTTTAGAGAAAGCCTACTAAGGCTTTATTTGATTAACTCTAAAGTCATGTTTACGGAAAACCAGGAGAGGCTAATAATCATTATTTGGCCGCTCGTTATTATAACATTCAATTAGCAGGAACGTATCGAAGATGCCACGGATTAATGTCTTGCAAAATATGGTTTTGAAATCAATGCTACTAAAAATGATGTTATCGGGGATTGATCTTTTTTAGCTTCCTTGGCATTTATTATTTGATGTGGAGTGCAAATATGTGTTTTACCGCGTTTGAAACTTAAAATAAATAGTTTCGAAATGATTCGAAATGTTTGTAAAGCAACTGGAGATTCTTAACAAGTAATGAAGAGTTGGTTTTTGTCTTAAATCTATGAACAGGCGCCTCTTTTGGTTTACAAGTGGTTCCTATAAGACCATTAACCTTCAAATGGACAACAGGGGTTCTTGCGGACCCCAAGCCTTTATTTATGTTGATAACTATTTTATTTTTTATATCTGTAATTAGTGCCTGTAGGACATCTTTCTTTAGTGTTTTAGCCATCTTTCACTGCATTCATATTTGTTGTAAAGTTTATTTAACAATTATTAAGCTAACGCAAACACAACAGTTATGTTACTGGACATTTGGGGTTCTTAAGAACCCAATTCATGAAATCGAAACCATCTATGTAAATATGGAATTAAAATTTGGTGGATTTGCGATGCACAGAATGCCTATCCTCTGAAAGGACAAGCCTACCATGGAAAACAGTCTGGAGAACCACGAGATGTAAATCAGGGCGAAAGAGTTGTACGTGACCTAATATCTAAATGAAAAAATTCTGGAAGGAACAGACAATTTTTTACAAGTATTCCACTAGCAAAATATTTACTTGAAACCGAAATAACTGTAGCGGAAACAGTAAGGCAGAATAAGAAATGCTCCCAAATAAAACTCTAGAAATAAAATCTTTTTTGTATGGCTTCTCCGATAAACTAACATTAGGGTCTTATTTACCGAAAAAAGCAGTAATTCTACTTTCAACTATGCACAACCAACCTGCAAGTATTGGAGCAGTCAACAAACCAAAAACAGTATATCATTATAATGGTCACAAGGGGGAGTAGATACCATGGACCTATTAGTGGCCAATTACAGTTGAAGAAATAAAACAAGAAGATGGCCAGTAACCATTTTTTTTTTCAATATGCTAGATATAACAGGCGTTGCAGCTTATATTTATTATGAGCAATCAACTTTTAATAAATTTATTGTTACGTTACATACTGGTGTTACATTCATATTAAAAAGTAGCTTAATTTTCGGCTTTAATTGAAATAATTCCGTTGTATAATCTCATTTTACATCTTCCCACCTAACAAGCTTCTCATCAGATGTACAATTTAAATTCCCATAGGAACATATAGAATATTTTGCTTAATTGATATTGAATATGTAACCAGCAGATGTAATATTCCCAAACAATAGCTAAAAGTATATATTTCTAATCGAAAGTAACAAATGAATACGAAATAAATTATTATGTGGGCTTACTAATGGTTTTAATAACTACACAGCTAAAAATAGCGGCAAAATGCCAAGAGATACGTTGAGCAGTTGTTTGAGAAACAAATGACACGCAGCTGTCAAATTATTTATAATTAAGACTTGATTAAATTAATTCTTGAGCATATTTTAATCAATTTTCTTTTCAATATTTTTTTAGAGAAAGTAACAAGTTAATTAAAACAGTTCAGTTTTTGTCGTGTTCCGAAGCAACTGTTTTTTGGGAAATCGTAAAAATTTTTACGACCTGAACTCGCCTGACCTGACCACCCCTGATCACAGTGTGAAATAATTTCGCTTTTCCAAGTTTTACCACGATTTACAAAACTTGACGTACGTAAATATTCAGTATAGGCCCTTCATTCCATAAGAATGTTGCTTAATGAGACGAGCGCAAATAGAAAATCTCCAACAGGATGTTTGACTTTGTTTAAACAAACTTGTCTTCAATTACTTAAAACAGAAAGTAGTTGGTACACCTGTTCGACTCATATTTATATCCTTATTAGTCCCAGCCATTGACTTGTGGAACAGCTCCACTAAGTGCCAATCTTATTGATTATTAATATTCTTAGTCTATTTTATGACCTAATAAAATAAATCGAATAAAAATACATAAGCAGGCCACGCGAATAATTACATGAGAATATGAAAATCACGATAATGTATTAATAATATGTTGTATGACAACTTATATATCCGCAATAAGGTGTATTTATTTATTTCTCATGGCAATGTTATGTACGGCTATAATTATTGGAATAAGTATGTGGTTTTGATTCTTAATTTTTTTTTTCAAACTATGCAAGTAATTGTTTAGTTTACGGTCTGTTTTAAACGTTAATTGTTTGCCATCAGTGATTGCCCGCGGCTATGTTATATATTTCAAGAAATAATTGTTTAGTATTCGCTGTAGAGGTAAATTAAATTTGTGAAACAAGGTGAGTTTTTGCTTTACTTGTTCCATCAGTGCTCTCTGTATCTGCAGTAGGTTTGTTAAATTAAAACTTGCCAATATAGTAAGGGAAAATTGATGAAGAGAAGGGCTTTTTGGATGAGGAAAAACACAAACATATTTTAAGTACATATTGTTACCGTAATAATTAAATAATCAGCAGACGAGGAAAATAACATGCGCCAAATCTTTAAAATTTGACAGAGCAAACTTCTAAATATTTACAACTTGAAACGTGTACAATAACACTGGTCGACAGAGTTTTAGTAACATGGAACAAAATATGTGCTTCTTATAGTATTTTTTGAACTGAATGTAGTTTAAAGTTTCCAAAAGGCTGTTGTGAGGAACAGTCGGTAAGACGACTATTTCTAGTATTCTTGCTTTATTTGGTACAATTTCAATTTTAATGTGATTAATTTCTAATCTTTCAATAATAGATGTAATTTATGTAATTCAGTAAAAATTATTTTATATTTAAAAAACATTTTCTGTGTTTAACTCTACCTTTCTAGAAAAATCTAGGTGTTTACCCAGAAAAATAGCGCCTGAATCACTTACCTACAAATGCAATAATTATACACAACAAATTAATTGGCATTATACCTATTATTTGTCAACAAAAAATTGTTTTCGATACCGTAGTCGCTTTCTAAAGACACAAACAGCGCCTTTTCTAATCCAGTTATGTAAACTGGACGTAATTAGCTCCGGATACCATCAAATCAAAAATTGACTACCGTAATTAAATTTAAAATTGGGAAACCTTTCGCCTATGCTTCAGATTATTTTAATGCCGTAATTATACATTTGATCGAAAGTGACCAGAAACAGCTGCACATAATAAATTGTTGTTGTTTTTTAGTCACAATCATTGGTTTTGCTTTTCCTTGCATTTTAACAAGTACTTTACGTGAAAATAAAGAAAGGTTAACTTTATTTTACAAAACTTGTAAGTCGGAATTTATGGGTGTCTCAGATAACATTTCGAGCATGGGGATCTCGTTTATTATAAGAGATAAAGGTTTGCTTAAATTGGATAGAATATTCTTAAGTATGTGAGGAGCTGCAATCCATTCTTAAAGGTACAAAATTCCTCGTACTTCAGAAGTTACAGCAAAAAATATGAAAAAGTTGAATTTCTTTTTTCTATCACAACATTTCTAGTGGTAATTTTTCTGTAGAAATTATTGACATTAACTAAATATTAATCAAAAAGTGTTCCAATAATGTTTAAATTTGATAATCTATTAGTCCAGATTGTAAACAAATGCTTCGGAACAGTGTTCATGAACAATGTTCCCGATGTTTCGGAACAGCTCAACTTTGTTTCTAGCTTGTTTCGGAACTGTTTCACTAATGTTGCGAAACAAAAACATCCCCGTTCCTTGTTTCCCGTTTATATGGGAAACATTGGAACATTGAACAAGTCTGTTGTCAAACACGGTTCAGTCAAACAGAGTTTTGGTTAGAGTGATTCTTGGTGTAATCAAGAAAAAACTTTACAACTGATGGAAAAAGTGCATAGCACATCTTGTTTGTGGGATGCCACATGTGGTGAATACAAAAATAGGAATAAAAAGAGGGATGCTTTTGGAAATATTGCGCAATCATGTGATGTAACAGTTGCTGAAGTTGAAAAGAAAGTGCCCATGCTAAAATCCCAATTTCGACTGGAACACAAAAAACTGCAAGGCACTAAGAAAAGTGGTTCTTCACCATTTTTCATTCATTGCCATAACTGGTGCCTTACATTAGTACTTTCCGTATCCACCACCTTCGTCTTTTCTTTTCTTTATTCCTTCGGCCGTTAAGTAAAATATATAAATTGGCAGCACAAATTCCTGCAATAGTCTCACTGGACATGATAATCACTCGAGAAACACCGAAACACTGGCTTTAGTCTGGACGCGGAACAACGTATACAGATTGTTCCGAAACAATGTTTCGCAACTGTTTAGGCACAGTGTTCAATATTGTTCCGAAACATTTGTTTACAATCTGGACTAGGCTTAAGGCGGTAATATCTAATCTTCTTTATACAAAATAACACAATTCTGAGTGAACCAATAGTCTCAATTCAGGCTCATATTGTAGTACTACATTTATATTAAAGTAGCTTACGTTTTGTGATTACATATGTGATTCAGGCGATATTTTGCTGGGTAAACAACTAGATTTGTTTGTGATTTCTTGCAATTTATGTTAAGTAGTAGTATCTTTTTTAAATTTAGCTTTTAAACGTTTTCTTGCGCTAATGTAGTCTGTTTATTTATGGTGAAGTCAACACGTGCATGAATTAGTTTGTTTAATTACCGCTATAGTAGATAAACATGGTCTAGTAAAAACTAGTCCAACTCAGGTGATACTTTAATAAAATAATACAGGATGCTAGCTTTGAGTATAATCTATCTTCGTGGATTATACAGCGGTTCTCTACATTTTTAAAACTCGTGGCACACTAAGTAAACTTTAATTTCTCTTTTTAACATACACCAGCATCTATTAACGATATCAAAAACACATTTGCACGCTAAATATTCAACTGAGAACTCGACAAGATTAATATTACCTAACGAGGACGCACGTCCATGTCAAACGCTGACGGAATTTTAACAACTTCAAATTACATGAGTTACCATGTTATGCAGTTCTTCAGGTAATACAATACGTGTTATGGATTGATTTTATTATGCAAGTCTTAATTATTTGCCATGTGCATGTGCCCTGGATTAAAATAGCCAATAACGTTATATTGTTGACTGTGGCATTTTTTTTACGTAACGACGGATGTAAATTCCGAAAATTTGAATAACGCTCAGCATATAATTTCTAATTGGATGCTTTTTTAACGTCATTAAAATGAGCAATGAATCAAAATTAACAATTTTTGCAGGTTTCGTTTGCTAGTTGGAAATAATTTATAATTAATTACGTTGTGACAACTGGATCACGGTCGACCAAAGATTGTATGACACAGAATAATTTTTAATATATTTCTATTACGCAAAATCTTGCACTTTTTTAGGATTTTTTTCTTAATTCAAACCCTAATAGAATTTATAACAATGCGATCAGGTTTGGTCTTTGAGACCAATGAGCAGTTTAATTCTAGCCCAAATTAATAGTGTTCAAACTTAGTCTAAGGTTTACCCAACAGTAGTACTTAGTTTGCTAATAAAATATAGGTACACCAGTTGTTAGATAATATTAAGCATCACGATGAAAATCAAAATTTTTTCAAAAAAGTCCAAAAATCTAAAAAACGGCTGCACTTAGGTAAAAGTCCCTCTAAAATAACGTATTAAATCCAAAAAAGCAAGAAAATATAAACCATTATATATGAAATAAGAAAGTAGACGTCGACTTCCGGTATTTCCGGAAGTGTCGAAATCTTGAAAATAATTTCATTAAACAGATCATTATGAATGACCAGAATGACCACTATGGTCATAACACAATTTTGGATCTATACCCTTTTTCATTCTTCACATATTTTTAATGCCCGATCCCAATCAATCGCCCTGTATAACATTGGCGACCCGAATTATTGTCAATATATTGCAAAAAAAATACATAAAACCTTACTTATTTTTTTATTTTTTTTCGGTAGCACAAAATTTAGAAAATTAATTAAATATATGCCACTTTAGGCCCCCCTAAGTGGGGGTGCGTTGCTTTCTCTGCACCCCCTACTTGCCCAACCCTGTTAATAGTATTCAAAGTTTAATTGCTTAGGTAAGCTGGGCCATTTCGGTAAGAAATTTCTGCCACTTCCTGCAAATGTCCATCATGTCCAGCCGCGACTAAATTAGTCTTCCTGCTTTTTATTTATTAAAATTGATATCTTTTGTTAGCTACTCCCAAGCAAGGTCATGTAATCTACACCACTAATACAAAATCGTCTTGCTACGGTTTCATATTAATTGTTTTATAACCATTGTCTACAACAAATTCATATTGACTCTATACGGTCTGCGCCAATAATCTCCCGATAATAGCGACAGAAAATCTCGTCGACTTCCAAGCTAATGATAAGTCAGTTAGAAAACAAGATGGACAAATTGCATGCCATCGATGCAACTACCGTGGCAAATTAACATTGCTTATTTTTTTATTATTCCCAGTCATCCACGTACTAAAAATAAATTTCCCCGACAACTGAGTCCATTACTTAAGTTATAATAACTTTAATTCACGCCACAGCGCTCCAACATAACTCACAATGGACGTGCGGATGTACTCTTCCGTAATAATAAATTATTATACGCAACCTTGGCCACTGTTTCACGTCTTCATACAAATAAATGATTTATCCTGTTTTCATTCTTGTATCTTCCATCCTTTTTCGCAATTCAGATGAGAGATAACCGCCATTCAAATAGCATGAAATTCTAATAACCGATGGAGAATCATTGGTATATGAATCAGCCACTTCCTCTAGCTGTTTAATGTTGTAATATCTGTGATTAATTGCGAATAACGGGCAAGTTAGATTTGAGGATTATTAACATGCATAATGTTCTGTTTATTCATTAGAAACTGTATTAAAATTTAACGGAAAAAGCGGTTTTTACGTTTTTAACAGTAAGCACATGTGTTGAGGATTTGCACCCACGGCTTTTTTTTTTTTTTTTTGAACGCATAGGCGATAGAAATATGGTATATGTGAAGTCGAAGAACTAGTGTTGGTTAAGTTGCTCCTTCCAGCATGTAACAGTTACTATTATTTATGATTTCGCGTCTGTAATTAACGATTTTTAAGATCAAAATTACGTATATAGCACACACTAACGGTATGGTAACAATTTCTACGAATCTTCTACTTTTCCAGCACATGCCCACTTATGTGCAAATAAATTTACCAGCAGACAGTAACAATATTTCTTAAAAACGTCACGGTATAAATTTTGTAACAAGAGTTCAACGGTTAAACCCTTGCATTGCGCTTCGGGTCTATGTGTCCCAATAATAATTTTGTATTTGTTTTGACTTACCAGGGAAGATCACGTTACGTTGTTGCTAGAATCCGATCAAGGCTGTGTTTATTGCATCAAGAACATCAAAACTAAATGTTTTCCAGAGTTATACGTGCCACTAGCCATTTCCCTTGGAAAAATAGGGAAATACGCGCATCCTTTGCAAGTAAAATGGTGCAAAGTTTTTGAAAAAATCCTAAACGGTTTCGGAGAAAAACGCGAAAAACGAGGTCTTTTTTAAAATGGTTTTCCTTATGTTAAATGATTTAGTTAGAAACCATTTAGTTTTGATGTTCTTGATACAATAAACACAGCCTTGATCAAATTCTAGCGACAACGTATTGTGACCCTCCCTTCTAAGTAAACATTTTGACCCAATACTACTGACTTAATAATCAACAGTTACACTTCTTTGCTATGCTCCTTGTATGTTGTCAGTGAACGAATATTCCAATGGTCATAACATACTAATTAAATTTAGTCGTTCTCACACTTAATAAGATGAAAATTACATCTCACATGAAGCACGTTTTAAGTGCCAGTGCAGCAATCTTTGAAATGTCAAATGTCCATATCGTATTCGTTAGTCGAATACCACCCAGGAGCTATTAGATTTTTACGTCTGCACAGACACTTTCTTTCTAAACAGCTTGAACTAAAGGTTAGACTTGTATGCAATACACAAAGCCGTGTGAGAAGCTAAATCTATGTTCATAAATTGATTTTAGCACACGTTTCGGTTATTATAATGCCTCTGTATAACTTTCCTACATAACAATCAATTATTTTGTATAAAATAAGTGTTAATTTACTAAAAATTGGACAAGAAAATTAAACCATGGGTGCTTTTAGTCCCTGCCTCCCAATTCATTTTAACCATAAAACCCTTGGATATGTGTACAATACATAACCTGGTTGTAAAAATTAAAAGAAAATTCGACAAGAGGTATCAAAAGGCTAAATGGATTATGGTGGAGTAAAGAAATAACAAAAAAGTGGAAGTACAACACATACAATACAGTGTTTTAAGAGTGTAATGTTTCATGGAGCAGAAGCATGGACGCGGACAAGCAGCTAAAAGAAGACTTGAAGTTCTGGAGATGGATGCCCTAAGAAGATCGTGTATAATTTCTAGACTTAGTGGAATACCGAACACAACATTTAAAGAACTAATCAGACTAAGGAAAACTATAATACAAGAGGCAGAAAGACGGCAAGTAATTTGGTACGGACGTGTAAGAAGGATGGCAGACAATCGACTATCCAAAGTAACGCTTGACTGGATCCCTCCTGAAAGGAGAAAACGAGGCAGACCCAGGAAGACGTGGAACTAGGGCTTTCAGAAAGCTATGAGCGAGAGAATTCTGCAAAATGACCAGTGGCAGGATGAGAAGGGATGAACAGTGTGGGGATCGGACAGCGCCGAGAGACGCTATAAAACCGATTTTGTATATACCAGGCAGACCAAGAAGAATTTGGAGAGAAGGCATAGACAAGAACATGAGGGAGAGAGAACTAAAAGACGATAAATGGAATGACCGAGAAAGATAGAAATTGGGAATCGGAGAACGTTATAAACCGATTATAGGTATATCAAGTACAAATTTTTTAGATTAAAAATTATGCGTTGAAATGTTTTTTTTTTTAAGTAACTCCTTAAAATAATTAGCAAAGTACTCATTATCTTTTCTTTGTTATACCGCAATAACTGACTGTATTAATTTAAGTTTTTAATATTGTTTATAATTAGTACTACGCTTATTAACAAAGATAACAATCTTTCCACGAACTGTGAATCTGTTAATTTTTATTACACCTTTTAATTACCGCTCCAAATCATCGTCAGATATTAACTGAAGCAATTACCGACGAAAATTTTGAAAAATACGCAATTAACCCACATTTTTCTTGACATCAACTTCGTGTTGTTATTCCTGTCGAGAATATAACTGACACAGAAAATGATTGTTTGTTTTGCATTTCAACTACAAAGTACAGTTGTGTTTGTTCATTTAAATACTGCCAAGTGCTTTGAATTTATTCTGTGGGACAGAAAAAGTAGAATTGTAGTTTAGTGGGAATATTATGCTTCTTGTTTTCCACGAGTATTTTTTTTTAATGCAGCTATTGCATACAATGGTCGTAACTGATCTTCATACGAATAACAGAATTACAGAAAATGCATAACTAGACTGATGTAATATATTCTGATGTAATGGCTATTTGCAGACCACTATGTTAGATGTTAACATACTGTATTCAATTTATGTATGCATGAAGTTATGAGACTTTTTAACGTGCCCTTAAGCAAGTAAACCCAATATCAAAATCTTGTTATCGATCTGTGAGATATGCAACATCCTTTTTGTTATGTTGTCATACGGAAACTACCCTCGCTCAAGTGTCCTCTATCCATTTATATATCAGTTAAAAAATTGTCATCTTGCAGTTTGCACATGATAGCACATTCAGTCAAATAACCTGGTAAATATGTAATTGACAAATTGGCACCAAAATTAAAACAGATAAAGCCAATTTGTGGAATTTACATAGGTTGAGCAAGACCATATAATATTCTATTACAAAACAGAATTCCAGCACTTCATTTATTCTAATTTTTTTTTTGCTTTTATTATAAATGTTAAACACATTAACATTCGCGCCTTCGTTTTAATTTCATTAAACGTAAAATTGTGCAAGAGTTTAACTCCACAGCTTGCTCCAGATTTGATCGAATTTCTTGTTGCAAAATCACTTCAACAAGAGCATGTACAACATTTTTCCGTCGACCATCACGATTTCAATTAGAAGCCAAAGTAAATACCGACTTAAACTGTTCTCATTCAAATTTACAACTTGATGACTTGGTAAAATATAAGTGTGGTAAAAGGATACAGATACGTGAAACGGGCGTGTTGTTACTCTAATATTGAACAAAAGAGGGCGGGCTTTTACACAGAAATAAAACACTTCACCAGAAAAACTATAACTCAAAGATGGCTAAAATGTGTAATTGCTCTGGTTCTGTTTTAATGGTGAGAATTTCGGAACAGGTTTTAATGCAGCTTAGTTTTACTTGTCTTTATTTTCATTCTTAAAGATCAGGCGCTCTTGGGAAGTTTTTTATTGCCTTTTGTATTAGTTCTTGTGCTGTCTCTATGATTTCGAAAACGTGCAGAAAAATGGCGGTAGAAGACGTACAAATAATAAATATTATCAGTAGTAATATAACAAGTGCATTGATAATCTATTGATAATCTTATATATATATATATCTATATATATAAAAGAGCTTGTTTGTTCGCTATAGAATCCTAGGTCCGTTGACCGATCGGGACCAAATTTTGCACGGATCAAACGTCGTATACAGGACGGCCGGGAACAGCCGGGAACGGCCGGAAACGTCTGCCGAGCGCGAGCGCGCAGCACAAGTAGTCTGTAATTGAACGTCTGAGAACGTCCGCCGGGAGCGAGCGCGGAGCGCGAGTAGTCTGTGATTGATAAAAGAGAATTGTAATCACCCGTGCAACGCCGGGTAAATCGCCTAGTTGTCGATAATTCCACTCCTATGTCAATGCAAATGCATACGATTAATCACGTTTGCTGGCGGATAAATAAGAACCTTACTATTTGCAGTCGGATGAATTTTTGTTTACCTTCACCATAGCAACGCAATGACATTTTGGAAAATATCAGAGGATAAGTTCACAAAACATAAATAAGTTTTCTACAAATGGTTTAAACGTCACACAGCGGTCGTGGAATTTTCGCTACAAATACCATTCGAGGTTAAAATTTTACCTGGCCAAATTTTTATTTTAAACACTCGTTATTGCTTTTCAATTTAAATTCGAATAAATTGACAATTTTGTAAAAATCTTGACCGGTTTTGGAGAAAAACGTCTAAAACTTTGCACCATTTTACTTGCAAAGGATGTGTAAATCGGTAAATAGAAGAATTTAGATTTTATCTCTGACGGTTTCATGCCCAACGCAATCGCAAAAATTACTTTTATTATTCAACTTTTCAGTTGTTCCCCTATTTTTCCGAGGGAAATAGCCAGTGGCACGTATAACTCTGCAAAACATCAGAGCAGCCACAGGTCACAGGACACTGTGGGCTAAACAAACACTTCTACATAATAGGGCTCTCAGAGACCAATATATGCAGAGGATGTGGTGAAGAAGAAGAAACTCCTCATCACGTAATATGCCAGTGTGAAGGATTCACACCCTATCGGAGTAAACTTCTGGGGATGGAAAAAGCAGACCAAGAAGAGTTAAGAAAAACACCCTTAAAGAAAATCCTGGACTTTTTCAAAAACACAGGACTCCTTTAAGGGACCATCACCAGAGGGTACAATAGACCGATAGGTCGCAGTATAGGAACCCGAAAGGGGACCACCTCCGCGGAAATAAATAAATAACCGCCATAGTAGGAAATTTGCCAAAACTCAATTCATTAGATATATATCAGGTACCAATTTAGCTGGTATATCATGATGTTACAATCAACTCATTATACCGTCAACTCTTTTAAGTAATTATAATTTTGTGTTGTATATATTCGTATATATGTGTATTTTTATATCATTACTGTGACAAGTTCTACGCCTTTTTGGATTTTTCAGAACAAATAAAGACTACTACTACTACTATGTAAATTTAAACATTTAAGGTAACTAGATATTTCGCGAATCTCAACGTGCAATATGCAAAGTCCACCTAACAGGCACTAACCATTCCTTAAAATCAAAAGTTGACAGTAATAAGTTTTAGGGTAATTCAAATGTATACAGGTATACAGGCCAACCAAACATCAAATTTTAAATTAAATTCAAAGGAAACTTTCCTTAAGTAACTAATAACGTACGTGGTTTCTTCCCTAAACCATTAGTACCTACTTGGGAAGGGAAACTGATCATTAAAAAGGAAGTTTCACGCTGAAATCACAGCAAACATAAGGTCCGATTCCATAGAAGCTAAACTAGGGATTAATTAACGCTGGGCTATCGGCAACCCAAGGTGAATCTCGGGCATAGCTTTTATACATCAGACCTAAAGCGATCTTAAATTGAATTAGCGCGCTAAATTATCGAATGACGATATCTCTGAGAGGGGGGTCAGCAGTCAGCACATGTTGCTCGTTTTTGATCTCTCAGTCGTTATAATCATGGGTAAGTGGTTCACAAATTTTACGAATTATACGTTGTTCTTTGCCGGTATTTTGCAATAACAACATTGTAATTTAACTAGTAAATGAAAAGTTAGTAGAATATAGTTATTTAATACAATTAATTATCTGATAATCGCGATAAGCGGGGATAGTTAGAAATGGCAAGTGCTTGCCGGCATTCTTTGTGTAATGTCATGTCCATCAGTGCCGGATTGGCCATATAGTAGAAGTAGCAAATGTTACGGGCCCCGCTTTTCTGGAGAGATACAGATTTAGTTAAATGTGTCAAAATGATCTATGATTTGAAAGCAATTATTCCAGAATATTTTTTTTTAATGACAGTTTTTACGCTATTTATTAAAAACAAAAAAACTGACGTTTTCGATTTTTGCTTCTGCTTATTTAAAAATTTTAAATTAAAATCATACCCAAAATATTTTTCGACATTATTGAGACACTTTTTTGCGTAAAATTGAAATTTGTTAACAAATTTTACCCATTTTCATTTGTTTTTGTTATTTTAACATCAACTTTCTTATTTTAAATTCGGCTATGACACTATTCAAAAGAATATTTTTTCTCGTTTCATTTATGTATGGGTTGCTAGGTTTATCCTTAAAAATAAGTAAGCTTTTACGATATTCAAAA
Organism: Elmis aenea; assembly: GCA_947652605.1. Classification (NCBI taxonomy): domain Eukaryota; kingdom Metazoa; phylum Arthropoda; class Insecta; order Coleoptera; family Elmidae; genus Elmis; species Elmis aenea. The sequence goes on along the minus strand of OX393583.1, from coordinate 30,693,653 downwards.
CAAAACGTCACATGAATAAACTAGCTGTACTTAATTAAACACAAAGAAACCTAAAAAATTGAAGATATTTTTCAAATTACGTAATAATTTATAATTTTTCAATTATGTACTATTACTATTGAATCCAAATTACAACACGCGTTTAAGGTGTAGCCCACTCTCCATTGGCAATGCAAATTTGAGATCTGCACTTTGTAGATAATAATGTTTTCCTCAGCATATTTGTTTTTATTAGATAAACTTTTGTTAAACTAGCCAATCTCCATTCTTTAATTGTTGTGTAATTTCATGATTAGCTGTTTTAAGAACATTTCATCAAACAAAAAGTAATATGCTTGGGAAAACATTATTATCTACAAAGTGCAGATCTCAAATTTGCATTGCCCATGGAGATTTGAACGCATGTTATAATTTAAATTCAATAGTAATACTCCTAGTAATTAAAAATCATAAATTATCGAAACGATTTGACAGCAATTTATATTTTATATTCGAATTTTGCACCAAATAATGTAACTTTGCTCCAAAGAAACCTACTTCGTAGCTCTTAAGATGAGCAGGACTCGATGTTTAGGCTTAAATTTGGGACACCCTGTTAATTTCTTGGCTAACAGACCAGATCTTGTGTAGAATGTAAAATTAATCTGTACAATTTGGATTTAAGCACTAATTTTCATAATGTTTACTAATTATATTAATTTTTTTTTACAATACCTAGTCAATATCTACATTAAAAATATAGATAGTTTTATGAATTGTAAGTACCTACTGTTTTTCTAATAATAATAAATACAGTTTTTCTCGATTTTCTGAGATGTTTCTAAAAACAGATATGGCAAGTGATATCGCATTACAAAGATGAAATAAAGCACATTTGACGGCCCTTTAGAAAAACTGAAAATATAAATATAATATCTCAAAAACGGAAAGTGATCAAAACATCTAAAATAATAGTTTGATCTATTGATTAAGACAAAAAGTTATAAGAGAAAAAAGAAATTCAACATTTCATCAATTTTGTGCTACACTTATAAGTGACATTGTGCCCCTATGGTGGCCGCATTTTTTATTAACCCTAGTCTTGAATATCAGCTTATTGACTTTTTTTAAATTTTTAGATAAGTTCCTATCGAACAAACGGGTGACGTGGGATATGTAAGTGTAAGTAGTAAGCCTTTGAGCATTTTATTTTTTTATTTTTCACAAGATACTCTGCCAGTCAAAAGTTTGACACCACCTCGTTTTTTTTTAGACAAGTAAAGTCTAACACAAAAAATATTTATTTTTTTAAATTGTGCTACAGCCATCTATAACCTGTATTTAAAATAAGAAAGTTAATTTTAAAATAACAAAAACAAATGAAGATGGGTAAAATTTATTTAACAAAATTAATTTATGCAAAAAAGTGTCCTAATACTGTCGAAAAATATTTTTAGTATGATTTCAAATAAGTCAACTATAAACAAAAATCGAAAACTTTTTTTTTTGTTTTTTATTAATACTGCAATTTTTTGGAAGTTTGTTTTAAAGTATAGTTGCTCTTAAATCAGATCATTTTGACTCGTTTAACCAATTCTGTAACTCTTACCGATTACGAGATCTCCATCCTGTTCACGATAACTGGGACACCCTGTATATGTGTTTATGTTATTCAGTAAAAATGTATTTTTTGTTTCAACAATATTTTTTTGCCTAACTTTACTTTTTTAGAAAAACTAAAGTGGTTTTAAACTTTTGACCGGCTGTGTACTAGTGTGCACGTTTATTGCATACAATTTGTTTGTCGTAAAGTTAAGCAAGTTTCCCTGTTCAACAACAAATAAGATTAAGAAATTAAAACAAAATCTTGGTTTAAACTTTTGTGTGATGTAATAAATTTTTCTTAACTTCTGGGTTTTACTAAAATGCATTTGTTTGTTACATGCTGGACGCCAAAGTGACTGTATTTCAAAAGTTTAATAATTTTTCTGTCTCGTTTCAGTTCAACTACGAATCGGTGATTCGAGAGTTCGCCAGGAAAGAGGAGGATTACCATAATAGTAAGTATTATTTAATATTTAAAGCCTATAATTAATTGGAAAAGGAAAAATAGCAAAACGATGCATACAATTTGTTTGTAGTAAAGTTCAGCAAATTTTCCTGTGCAATGATAAATAAGATTTAGAAATTAAAACCAAATCTTGGTTTATAGTTTCGTGCGACGTAAATGTTTCTTAACGTTTGGTAAAACAAAATACATTTGTTTGTTATATTCTGGACGCCAAAATGACTGTGTTTAAAAGGTTTAATAATTTTTCTCGTTTCAGTTCAATACTGAATCTCTAAAAAGGGAATTTGAAAGAAAAGAGGCGGACGAGTTCCGTAGCAGTAAGTATTATTTAATATTTAAAGCTTATAATTGTGACTGTCCGTCCACCCATATCAAAAACGAAAATTAAAAAATTATTTCTTGTTTGTTGCCAGCTGCTTTTTTAAATTTAAATCATGGAGTTAGAAACATTTAAAGAAACATTTGTTTGTTGCATGTTGATCCATTAATTAAATTTAATAGTTTAAGTTTCGTCCGGTTTGGATTATCATCAGCTTTTAGTTGTTTATTGAAATTTATTACTAGTTGGCATGTTAACCATATTTTAATGATTGAACATGATATTTAATCACCCTGTTTATATAAGTATGCAGTATGGATCATCATTGCTTTATTTATTTTAGTTGCCAGGCGAATCATCCGTAACCTCGAAATAGATTCGGACATCATTTTAAACAATAATTCCTGCCGTAAGTATTAATCAAATGCCCCAATTTTTTATAGCGTAATAAATAACATCTAATTTGCATTAATATTAATGTTATAATTAACCTTTAATGCAAAAATTGCAATGTACGTCGTATAACAGAAACAGTAGCGTGAGTGAAGTTTTTGGGCCTCCAGTGAAAATGAAGAAAGCCCCTAATTTTTTTCATTTATGTTTGAAAAGTCCTTTAACATATACAACAAAATAAATTGTTTTCTTCTGGCTGAATAAATTCATTATAATCGAAACAGTATTTTTTTTACATCTCACTGAAATATTCTATCCATTTCTCAGCTGGAACAAGATTTAGCTCGTTTCCCTCTTTATAGTCTATTGTGCTGTTTTTTATTGTCACTAAATATCATCACTAAATTACCACGATAAATTGTAAACTCTTCAATTGTAATAATTGGTTTTAGCACAATATAAGCCTGCCCCTAAACAGCAACAGCCGGCGCAAGTTCAAGTGCAGCAGATCGCCGCAGATCAAGTGCAGCAGATCGCGGCAGAGCGATCTGCTGCTGAAATACCTGCAGTCGGTAAGAATATTCCATCATGATACTTAGCACACAAATAATCTGATTTTAAAGTAAAAATGTTGGGTATTTAAAAATGCCAAATACTGGATTTTAATTATTTGCAAATATTTTTTTTGATGTGACGAATTGCTTAACAGATTTGTATGTTTGCATGGATTAAATGAGTAAAATCAGATTTCTATTTGGTTATTAAATAGTTACAAATTAAATTCATCTGAAACAGTATTTTTAACATTTGTAGCACATTGTTCCAAGCGGGGCCAGACACCACCCAGCAAGCCACCCACCAAAAGTGAGTCTTAGATTAATTTTTGATGTAAAGTTTCAACTTTTTCATTATCAATCAAAACTTTTCAAAATTGTTACCAAAATTCTTACAAAGCCTTTTGTTACAGAGGAGTTCTTTAAGCTTGGGACCAAGCAAGCGGCGCTTCGAGGTCGGTCAATATGGCTTGAACCGGATTCGCGCAGCAATTGTTCACCTTCGAGAACAAGGTAAGCTATTAACGAATCATTAGTAAAAAAGTGCTTGCACCATCCATATACCTATGTATGTCCACACATAACGCAAATAAATAATCGGCAAATTGTTTTCACTTTTAACGATATTTCACAAAACCACAATTGTTTGTCATTCATTTTTTTAAGGTATCACCTTTAAATGTTACAATATGCAAAATAATCAAAAATCCTGAAATTCAAAATAATTTCACGTTTTATATTTTTTATTTTTCATTTTGAATTCCAAGAAACACTCAGTATCATCGAAAAATCGAGATTAGTCAAATGTTTAAATTGTAAATAGGTTGATAGAATAATTTGTGAAAGAATAAGTTGGGAATATTTTTAGCCGTATATAATAACGCGATATTCATTTGTTCATACTTTGGTTGATTGTAAATTCGTTTATTTCATTTGATTTTTGTTATTGGAATGTTTTATTTCTTAATACATAATTATAAAGCTATTAATAATTGTTAAAGTAGTAAACGGTTTTGAGAAATATTTTATAAACTTATCTGTATACATAAGTACATTTCCTATTTTTACAGCAATCAGAGCCCATCCAGCCCCAAATTTCTTAGAACTGGATGAAGGGAATGAAAAAATAGTAAACAAGTGTAAGTATCTAGTCTATAACATATTTTTTAGTAGCTCTAAAATTTTGTTAAAACACTGCTAGGTTGCAATATTTTGTTCGACGCTAATTCTCGTTTATAAATCCACATAAACTCGTATGCTTCACTGTCCTGTTGCAAGGATCAAATATAATTGTAAAGACGTGATTAACCGTGCCGTACCGAAATATAATGTTGCTGATACTACCAACCGGGTCTGAGAGACCCAATCTATTTTAAATAGCCGTTGCATGCATAAATAACGAAAACTAAACATCACGCATTGTTGTAACTTTTAAACATTACAAGTTGTTGGTAAATAACTAAATAACTAATGTTTAATTTTTTTTTCAGTTGCCATCCTGCGAAGTCGACTGGAGAATTTTTTTAAATTTTAATTTTGTTTGTTATTTTTTTTAAATGTTATACACATATTTTTTAATTTGTTAAAATGTTAAACACCTCCGGTCTAAATACTTAAGAACTAGATTCTGGCTATATTCTATGCACTCTCACTCGCAACAGGATCAGTCCTCCGTAGACGCGCCGGAGCAAGCAGCACCATTACTCACCAAAAGTGAGTTTTATATTAATTTTTATTATGTAAAGGTTTTAACTTTTACCTTACGATTCAAAACTTATGTACCGAATAAAAAGTAAAGCAGTAATTCTACTTTAACTATGCACAACCAACCTCCAAATATTGGAGAAGCCAACAAACCAGAAATAATACATCATAATTAGGGATTCTGTCCCGGGAATTCCCGGGACTTTCTTAGTCTCGAGTCCCGGGACATTAAGTTCGAGACTCGAGACGAGACTAAATGTTACAGAACACTGAAATAAATTTTTTATACTTCTTATTTTTAAACAAAATTTACTGCCACAAGTTTAGCCAAAATATTTTGTTTCATAATTTTTTATGTTTATAGTTTATACAGTATTTACTTAACTTTATTTAAATTTTTTGCTTGCCATGTTTAATTATTTATGTTTATTTCTTGTGTGCTTTAAAGCTAAAGGATAATTGTTAAGTTTATTAGTAAAAATATATCTTACTTATGCTTGTTACGTTTTCAAGTTTAATGAAAATTGCTGTTTATTTAAAATAGGCATTTACTTGGAAATATATACTTTATTTACTGTAGAATGTAGACTTAATTAAAAATAATAATACTACTCCTATTAGTATACTTTATATACAGGGTGTGTAAAAATTGGCAGAAGCGCTAAACGTGGCGATGTTCTTCGTAAAATTCTAAGTCGAAAATCTTAATACGAAAATGTTGTACCATGCTTGCTATGTCTGCAAGGGGTCCTCAAAGTTTTGACATTTAGTCCTTTAATAAGCGTTATTATTTAATACTTGCACATAAAAAAGCTGCAATTTGTAATAAAAATAAATTTCGAATAGTATTTTTTCCTAGATATTGTGTTTTTCCTTTCAAAAATTGGTGTTGAAAATATGTAAATCACTGATTTGAATGAAAATAATACATATGGCAACATTGTCATTAGCTGTCATCTCTGTTTTTCTCGTAATTATTTCTAGTTTGTGTTTTACGATACCCAAAAGTTTGCAGCTATGTTTACGAACTGAAGGCTTTCAGTTCGAACAAAAATTGTAAATACCTAAGTAAAAATTGTTGATAAAAAAATGTCCAAACGCAAATCATTGTATGCAATGTTGCCAATTTTTTTTTTCTTTAAATGGTTCCTGAGGCCATAGGAAGCATGGTACAACATTTTTGTATCAAGATTTTCGACTTTGAATTTTACGAAGAAGATCGTCACGTGTAGCGCTTCCGCCAATTTATACACACCCTGTATAAAATAAATGCTTCAAAAACAAAATCCGTGAATTTGGTTTAATTTAAAAAAAATATTCTGTCAACTGTCGGGACCGATTCACAATCACGATACGTGCAAAGAAGCAATTTTAAATATGTAGCGGGTGCTTTCAGAAACAATGTCACTGTCAAGAAAGCTTATTTTTTACAGTGAAAATAGCCGATGAATTTTAAGTACATGAATATACCATAATTTTTCTTGCACCTTATAAAATCTTCCGTCATTTTTGATGGGTTAGGCCCCTATTTTTTAGTATGTAAATAAAATTCGCAAAAGTCTCGAAGTCCCGGGACTTTGATAAAAAAAAGTCTTGAGTATCGGGACTTTAAAAATTGTCGAGACTCAGAATCCCTAATCATAATAGACACAAGGGGAAGTAGATACCATGGACCATTTAGTGGCCAATTACAGTTGCAGACGTAAAACAAGAAGATGGCCAGTAACACTTTTTTTCAATACGCTTGATACAGCAGCTTATATTTTTTATGTAAAAAATCATCCAGATTGGAGTAATAAAGATAAAGCCCCCCGAAGAAGATTTCTTATAGAATTAGGAGAACAATTAGTCCACGGACACATACAAAATTGTGTACAACAACCAAATTTTGAGAAAAGTGTTCAGGGTGCTTTAGAGACTGGGATATTCTAGATTCTAGCATGCTAGCTCGAATTTCCTTAGTTAATTTCACTGTGGTGTATGTTCACTTCTTTTAATTGCGGAAAGAGTAAATAATGAAAAAAGATTTAAATAAACCAAGCTTTCAAATTAGTCAGTTATAAACAAAAATCGAAAACATTTTTTTTCGTTTTTTATTAATAGTGCAATTTTTTGGAAGTTTTTTTTAATTCGAATTTTGCACCAAATAATGTAACTTAGCTCCAAAGAAACCTACTTCGTAGTTCTTAAGATGAGCAAGACCTGATGTTTCGGCTTAAATTTGGGACACCCTGTATAAATCCTTGGCTAACAGATCAGATCTTGTGTAGAATGTAAAATTAATCTGTACAATTTGGATTTAAGCACTATGTTTACTAATTATATAATTTTTTTTTGTTTCAGTTTTAAGGCACCTTAAAAGCATGGTGTAACTTTACACATATAATGTAGAGTCATTCGTGAACTGTAAGTACCTACTGTTTTTCTAATAATAATAAATACAGTTTTTCTTGATTTTCTGAGATGTTTTTAAAAACAGATATGGCAAGTAATATTGCATTACAAAGATGAAATAAAGCACATTTGACGGTCCTTTAGAAAAATTGAAAATATAAATATAATATCTCAAAAACGGAAAGTGATAAAAACATCTAAAATAATAGTTTGATCTATTGATTAAGACAAAAAGTTATAAGAGAAAAAAAAAATTCAACATTTCATCAATTTTGTACTACACTTATAAGTGACATGCCCCTATGGTTGACGCATTTTTTTATTAACCCCAGTCTTGAATATCAGCTTAATGACTTTTATTTTTTTATTTTTAGATACTTTCGAAAGAATACAACAAACGGGTGACGTGGGATATGTAAGTAATAAGCCTTTGAGCATTTTATTTTTTATTTTTCACAGATACTCTGCCGGTCAAAAGTTTGAGACCAGCTCGTTTTTTTTTTTAGACAAGTTTATTCCCTTGGCTAACAGACCAGATCTTGTGTAGAATGTAAAATTAATCTGTACAATTTGGATATAGGCACTAATTTCCATTATGTTTACTAATTATATTATTTTTTTGTTTCAGCGACATACCATATGGTCCAATTGACAGAAATTTTTCTAAAAACCATCAATGAATTGGTTAATTGTAAGTACTTAATCTTTTTATATGAGCTATTTTGGGTCCCCTTACAAAAAAAATGGTATTTTTTTGATGAATTGATAAAATTAGAATGGTATATGCACCTAAAATAAAACTGCAATAAATTAACATAAATAACTCAAGAGTTAATCCATTATTTCAAATTGTTATTTACCAATGGTTTGGTTTTGAGTAAGGATCTTTATTCTATCATATTTCAAAATTTGATGTAACGAATTGCTTAAAAGATTTTTTGAGGTAAACACGAGACTGTTATAAACCTTTTAAAGATCAAAGAATAGATTCCCAGGTTTATGTTTAATTCGTTTTTCCATTATTTGTTTCAGGCAAGGACTTCGCTATTTAGAGTTTATTTTTATTTTATTAATTATTGTAATAATTTTTTTTTGTTTTTTTATTTTTTTACTAGAGTTCATTTTTATTTAATTACATATTGTACAGTTTATAGGTTAAGAGTTATATTTTAGTTTTAACTTTGTTTATTTTTTTAATTGTGTTAATTCATTTTTTAAGTATTATACATATGTTATATGTATTAAATGTTTATTTAAAAAAAATGCGTTTTAATTTACTTACATACCTTAACAAATTACTGAACGAAGTTTTGAAAATAACTGTTATCATATTTGATACACCCTGTGTAAAAAATCTCGGGCATAGCTTTTATACATCAGACCTAAGTGTTCTTAAACTGAATTAGCGCGCTAAGTTATTGGATACGGATATGCGCCGCGAGTGGTCAGCACATGTTGCTTAGTTTTTGATAATTAAGATTACGGTTAATTCATCTTAGCAGTTATCATGAGTAAGTGTTTCACACATTCTACTACCTATTTCATATTTTAAAATGTTATTTGTCGGTATTTTGCAATTACTACATTGTAATTTAACTAGCAAATGAAAAGTTTGTGGAATATACTTATTTAATACAATTAATCAATCAGCTGTTAGTCGCAACACGTGTAGAGTAAACTTGCCGGCTTCGATTAAAAAGCCATTTTTCGAAAATTGAAATAGCGTCTTGTGGTAATAAGTGATGAATTAAAGTTTATTTAGTTTTATTTAATTATTATTATTATTTAAGCAAAAGTTAGTGTAATCTTCATTTGAGTGAATTGGAATAAAAAGAAACTTCTTATCATTAATTAATCTTTTATTGAATTAAGATTTACTTAACACACAATACAAACTTATCGATATTATTTTTTAGGACTTATATTTTTATCATATCGTATCGTACCATAGGCCTTTAAAAAATATTAAAGCTGCCTGCCAGTACCTACACAAGCAGCAACACGCCCCCGCAACAGGCTGAGGAGGTTGTTTTGTAAGTATTTTTGGTTGTGTATTTTTGTTAATTGAAAATCATCATCATGTTTCGATGTAATCAATATAAACTGTGTTATCTTTATATTATATTTTTATGTCAATATTGCAGCCCTTTAAGCATTCAAAAGTTATTAAAAGTTTGAAATTATCAAGTAAATTGTATTGAATGTATTAAAACCAGTGTGCTAAATTCTCGTTTTTTATTTTCTGTTTCAGACACGATGCAATAGCTCCTCCTGTTGCTATTGAAGATGAAGTGTAAGTATTTTTAGCTGTGTATTTTTGTTTAAAGACCGTAATCATGTTTCCATGTAGACAATATAAATGGTGTTTTCTTTTAACACTCGTATTTTTATCATATCGTATCGTACCGTAGGCCTTTAAAAATTATTAAACCTTTAAAATAATGATGTAAATTGCTTTGAATGTATTAAAACCAACGTGCAAACTTATCGGTTTTTATTTTCTGTTACAGTGCCTGTACCAGAACCAACACGCCCCTGCAACAGGCGGAGGAGGTTGTTTTGTAAGTATTTTTGGTTGTGTAATGAGTTTATAAAAAAAATTGGGTTGAGCCCCTCTGCTGGTGGAGGGCCCAGGCAACAGTCTTTTTTTGTGCCACTGTTTTCCTTTTTGTTCAATTAGGTGCAAAATTTTAAACAAATTATGATTATGTTTTGTTTTTCAGCCAAATCAAGAAAATCTCGTAGGGGCTTTCAAAAGGGGGCCAACCATTGGTTGAGACGGTAAGTATTTTTAGCTGTATACACTAGAGACTAGACAATCAAAATCTATTATTGACTATATTATAACAAGTCAAGAGAAATCTACCATAGTTAATGATGTAAGGGTTTTTCTAAACTTTTGTTTTTAATATAATTACATAATTTATGCTTGGATCTTTCAAATTTTGGTGAAAGCAATTTCTTGCAGCCTTTTTGCTACTGATTTTTTTAAAGACTTTATTAAATTTCCTTGTCATGGTACAGTAACGAGTTTATAAGAAAAATTGGGTTGAGTCCCTCTGCTGGTCAAAATTTGATGTAACGAATTGCTTAAAAGATTTTTTGTGATAAACACGAGATAGACACTGTTATAAACCTTTTATCGATCAAAGAATACATTCCCAGGTTTATGTTTAATTCGTTTTTCTATTATTTGTTTCAGGAAAGGATTTTGCTATTTAGAGTGTATTTTTATTTTATTAATTATTGTATTTTTTTTTTACTAGAGTTTATTTTTATTTAATTACATCAATGTACAGTTTATAGGTTTAAGAGTTATATTTTAGTTTTAACTTTATGTTTATTTTTTTAATTGTGTTAATTTATTTTTTAAGTATTATACATATGTTATATGTATTATATGTTTATTTAAAAAATTGTGTTTTTATTTACTTACATACCTTAACAAATTACTGAACGAAGTTTTGAAAATAACTGTTATCAAATACACCCTGTGTAAACGCATCAGGCTCTATGTTGATGTCGATAAAAAATCCCTAGTTTTTTTTGTGAAATATAAAATTATAAAATTTCTTACAAATTCAAAATTCATTGAACTTTTTTTTCGAAAACAGCTTTAAGACCTTTTTTATATTTTAATATGTTTAAAGTCAATTATTCTTAATAAAATGTCGTTTGTATTGCCTAACTTCAGATAACGAAAAGGTTTTGATTTTTTAAAACTTATTCAGAGCTTGGCAAGTACTGTCCAAAAATTACTTAGGTCATAAGTACATATGACAACTACTTGGGTCACAAGTACCAGTACAGCTATTTACTGTAAGTACTGATTCTTAAGTACAAGTACTAGCAAAAAGTATTTCTTAAGTACTGTTCAAGTACTTTCTGCAGATATTATTTAGAGACTACAGCATTACTGATGTTACTGTATAAACCCTTTTTGATGTCAGCAACCAGTTAAAAATATTACAGGGTGTGTACATTTTTATTACTTTATAATAGAAAATTATTACAGTTTATTAAAAAAGCAGTTAAACATTTTGCACAAGTAAAATTAAAAATGGATTTTGAACCGTTTTCTTATAACATTTTTCTCTAAATTGTACATTTCTGGCAGTTTACAACGCGAAAATGTATATTCCAATTTTTGAACGCCCTTTGTGTGGTAGACTAAAACAGATTTATTTAAAATTAATTTCCTAGTAAGGCGAAAACTTTTCTTTCTTTTACATTTTTATATGTATAAACTATAGGTACCTCAATTGCCATTTGGGGAGTTATTTTTGTGATACAGTGTATACTGAACGCATAATATATTAGAAGTAGTTTATTAGATGTGCTTATACAGAGCGTCTAGTTTAAAATGAATTATTACATGGGTTACTCGGAAACCGTTAGAAATACAAAATCGGTTAAGTGGGGAAAAAGTTGCGCAATTACATGCGTAACAATAATCCAGTTTTACATTATCAATAATTCATCCTGTTACGTAGTACCACAACAAAAACGAAAAATGTAAATTTTCTTAAAACCTCCATATAAACGTAAGTATGGTAAAACTACAACTTTCCTATAAAAATATGTCAAAAATGTGTAGGCAAACGATAAAATTACAAGATTTTAGTTTTTTCTTTCAATTGTTTCAAATTACCGCTGTCACATTTTTAGCCTACCTGAAAATATTACTTTACCCTAATAATTTACAATAAAATCGCGATATCTCGGAAAATATCAATTTTAGGTGAAAAACAGCCTGGATGTTTTCGAAAGAGAATTAACTTTTCTATAAGATGGTGTAAAAACATATAGGGTGTTGTATTAAAAAAAAAAAAAAAGAGTTATCGATGTTTAAAGTTTCACAAGTTTGACCAAGGGTAAAAAACGTCCTGTATAATATTTTAAAAATGTAGGTGGTGCAAAGTGTTACATAATCTATTGTCAATCTTATCTCCAAGCGAATTTCTTCAGACTTCTCAAAGTTTTTAAATGTTGAAAATTTTTAAAAGTATGTACTGTATTTTCATGAAAATGCAATTTTCACGAAAACGGTTGACCCCTAGACCCATATAACCTTTTACATTTTTTGAAGTAAATTTAAAGAGGAATCCAAAAATGTAAAAATATACAGGGTGTTCCATAAGAAAAAGTATAACTTTGATATGCCACTCTTTTTTGGAGCACCCTGTATGTTTGAAAATATTTTTAAAATGTAGCCCTTATAGACTTACATAATCTAATAGTGACAAAAGTTTGAAAATATATACCGTTTGGCCATCAAACTCCGTGGCGTCCGTCGTGACTCGCCCTACATGAGACGTACAGGAAAAATATACCTACATGGTTCAAATCAGTAATTAACTATACAAATTTTAGTAATTTAGGGTCAAAAATGAAAGAAACGTTTACAATAGAATACAATAAATATTGTAGGATAAGATTTACCTTATAGAGTTTAATTTTTATTTAATAAAATTATTTTCCTTATTACTACACACACACACCATCACACAAACAAACCTTTTCAACTGTAGCTATTCTATGTACCCCAATGCGGGTTGTGTTTAATAAATCTTTAGACAAGTTTAAACAAGTTGAAAACCACAGTTCCTATCCTGTAAAACGTAATATCTTAAAAAGTACTTAAGTACTTTGCACTGTGCTGCAGTATTTTACAAAGTACTTAAGTATTTTTTGTGGTACTGAAGTACTAATACAAGTAATAAGTACCAGTATTTTCACCAAAGTACTTGAGATTCAAGTCCTAAGTAACTAATTTTAAAATATACTGCAGTACAAGTCGTAAGTACCGGAAAAGTACTTAAGTAAAAAAATACTTAAGTAATGCTCAGCTCTGAGTATAGGTAAATTGTGAAACACTGGTCTAACAGTACCTTTTTCTCACAAGTTTTTGTCAACAAACTGTGATTGAAAAGTGTCCTTAATTCATTAGTTCTGTATGTAAATAACTAGATAAGACGTCAAGGCAAGAATCTGGCACAAATTTATGCAGTCGATTTCCTCAGCATTCCGTGCCACTAATGTTTATTTATTGTTTAGCACCGGATCGTAATAATAATAATGTAAAATATGCACCGCATAAAATTTGTAACTAGGTAAAAAGGTTGTCAAGCGGTCGTACCCTACTTGCGCGGACGCAGAGCAACGGACCATCACGTTGCAAGTCGGAAGTGCGCTGTATTGCCATTAAAAGTATAGAATTACTTGAAATTTAAGTATTCGTTAGCTAAACCAGAATACTCGACTCACACGCTCGTAACCGTGTCATTTAATACGCGCAAGGGCCTCGTAAAAGTGACTAATAATAAAAATTTGGGTTGACTAATACGCGGTCGGATGTCAACAGAGATTTGATCAGAATTACATAAGCATAAGAGAGATGTAAGATACGTTCTAGACACAATTAGGGACGTTTAGACCATGTTTATTTACTGATTTAATCACAAACGTTGCAAGGAGACTGCTGCCTGACTAAGCAAGCAACCTGATACTTAAATTTGTTTCACTATTTAAACGTTTTTATTAACGAAAAAATCCTAATTAAAGTAATTGTTGAAATTGTCCCTCGCCTTGTTCAATGCACAAGTTAACGCGCCTCCTCATGCTATCAAAAGCATTTTGCAGCACTACTGGCGTTATGATTGCACATTCTTCAAAAAAAAAAATTTCCTCTTGAAAATTTGCTGCAGGAGTTTTGAATATCCTATTTTTTAAGTGAAGGAACACAAAATAGTTCATAATGGTCAAACAAGGTGATCTGGAAGGCAGGGCCAGCCAAGCACATTCCACCGATATTCACCGCGCTCAAAATATTAAAAATATAAATACAGTGCAACCTCTATAATCCGAACACACTTTAATCCGAATATCCACTAATCCGACCTTTGACATTCTAAAGTCATAGTCCGAACGCACCTCGCTAATCCGAACTATGCAAGTATTTTTCTGCATAAACGTAGCATTTATGAGCATCTACTTTGATTCTCTTATTACAACTTTTAGAGTGCAACGGTGTAGTAGTAGCTCGACGTAAAAAGTATAATAATAAGTGCAAAAAATGTCGAGAAGACAACATAAAACTTTAAATTTGCAAGAAAAAGTTGATATAATAAATGGAATTAAATCTGGAAAACGTTTTTCCAGTATTTCATTAAAATATGGTGTCGGAAAATCGACTGTATGTGTGTAATAGCATACAGAAAATGTTGTAGGGTTGTAAATTATATATTTTTTTATAAATCCAATAATCCGAACAATTCACTAATCCGAATTGACCCTTTGCATTTAATTGTTCGGATTATGGAGGTTGCACTGTACAATGTTTATTAATATCATAGAAACAAAAAGCAATTCTCTATCATATCACTTAAAAAAGTTATTGTTCATTAGTGAAATACTAAACTTAATAAATAAGCTATACCACAGTAATAATAGATTATTTATCAAATAATGTAATCAAATCGATTAACAAAAGCTTTCGTGAAATAATTCCAGTTGAAACGTTTACGGAAACGCAAAAAGTGAAGCAGAATCTTTCGCTACTCAAATGAAAGTATGGTATCTTTAGTTTTCTGGCATGATTTGGTTTTCCAAGTGAAACCTCAGATCTGTCTTCGGGAATACTCACTTTTGAAAAATTGTGCAAGTGACTAGGGTGTACCGAGAAAAACGTTTTAAAGATGTATCAATCGGTGCAAATGATCTTGCAAAAGATTCAGATGTTGTTCCAATTGAAACTTTTACGGAAACACCAAAGGTAATTTGCATACGAATCCTCAGCCGACCCTGTTGTTGATGCAAAGGAAGCATACAAAATAAAGTTTAAATCAAGTGTTACACAAACCACTGCAGTCTCTTCAACCTCGATTTAAACAATTAAAACAGACCAATGATTTATTTTTATGGACATTTCTCAATCAATCCAAAGAGACTATATTAAAATGTGCTGCTGATTTACAAATTGCTTTAAAATACGGCGAATCGGTGGACTTAAATGGATTCATGTTGGCGGAAGAAATAGAAGCTTTAAAAGTAACTATTCCACAAAGTTGTTGCAATCCTTTAAATATATACATATAAATATTTGGCTTGTAATAATCGTCCAACCTCGTTTTCAAGTTTATTTATTGTACTAAGGATCTTCTTTACTATACCGGTAACAGTCTCTGCAGACGAAAGAAGATTTTCAAAATTAAAATTAATTAAAACGTATTTATGATCCACTATTTCTGAAGAACGTTTAAATTCATTGGCAATTATGTCAACTGAAAGTGAGGGAGATGGACTTCGACAACCTATTATCCACATAAATGCACGATACCTAGCTTCGACAATCATTTTAAAATCCATGAGCACCCTTGACCAAGACCAATTTTGACATCACAGCAATATTTAAACAAAAAACCCAAGCAATGAAAGACTAAAAAGTTGAGGTAATCTGTCTAGCGTGAATCATTCTTTTGGTTTAATAGCACGTCCCGCGACGGATGTTAATTTCATTTGTACTAAAACAGAGTAATTACCAATTTGCAGAACATAAATATTCATTAACTAGGTTTGAAAGTGTATCACCTAACAAGCTAAAGTATTAGCCAAAACTAGACCAAATTTTCCTTGGCATCGGTAATTCATAATTGAATAACAGTGATGAATATACGCAGTGTTTTTATTAATTCGTCCAAAGGCTACACGCTCTCAATAACAACTATAACAGTAAACGCTAATAATAAGACAGATAGTGAAAATTCGAGCAGGAACACAATAAGAAATACGCTCAACATTACAGATTATTATTATTTTAATTCGACCCCGTTTGATATAGACGAGCTGTAACGTAATACTTATGCAAATACTTACATTTTTTAACTGTTAGAGAATCATTGCTCGCCCCGAATCTAGAACAAAATATCGTGGTTAATTATTTAATTCGCTAGATTTTGCAGTTTGCTGGACCAACAAGCGGTTCATTAGAATGGCTCCAGGACAATCGGCTTCGTTCCCTTGAGGCGGTTTGTCGTTAAAAAATGCCAATCATGATCAGTTATATACAGGGTACACTACTTAATTCAAGCCCTTAAAAAAGGGGTTCTAGACTAGGGGTCCCAAGGGGTACCATTTTCTCTTTTATTTAACACCTTCTAGCACAAATGCCTTTTTTTTAACTCGCCAATCAACAGAATTCTTTACTTCTATAATCAAACATTCATAAATATTGATATATTTAGTCTACCATTTCATTCATTTAAACATTACTCTAAAGTAATCCTATTTTAGCCGAAAATATCATGTCAGAAGCAACACATTGGTTTCAAAGTAACAAACTATTGCTGAAGGAAGGGAAAACAGTCAAACTCCATTTTAATCCAAGCCGTGTAGATTGTCAGACAGAAATAAAATCTGCAAAATTACTTGGAATACGTTTGGACTCAAGAATAACCTGGTCTGCACATATAACTGATATGATCCCCAAGCTAAGCTCTGCTACCTATGCTATCAGGAGAATTAAAGATATTGTGAGAACCGAAGAAGCCATAATAGCATAATTATATGCAATGTTTCATAGCATAATGTCATATTCTATTGAAATCTGGGGACTCAGTGCCAGTGCAAAAGATGTTTTCATAGTTCAAAAACAAGCAGTGAGAGCAATCGAAGGCGCAAAAAATAGAAAACATTGTAGACCTTTCTTCCAAAACCTTGGTATTTTGTCTATGCCAAGTGTTTACATATATAAACAACTCATCAAAGCTAAAAAAGAATCTTCTAATATTGTTACCCGTGGAGAAGAAACCTCATGGAATTTACGAACTGGCCAAAACCTCTCAGAACCCAGATCGAGAATAAAATCAACAGTGGCCCAAAATTTTCACATAAAGCTATTTAACAAACTACCAATGGATTGGAGAAATCTCCCAGAAAAGAGTTTTAAGGTCAAAATGAAAAATCACCTAATTAGTGCTTGTTACTACAACATTGATGAATTTCTTAATAATAATATGTAACTCGACACCAAAGGATAAAGAGATATCCCCTCAGTCACCAATTAATTTTGTAAAATTGACTTATTATACTATACTTTTGCATCTTATTTTGTATTTGATATTTTGTATAATATTAATAAACTACTACTACTACTACTTTTAAATCGATCATTTACTTTACTATCTAAGTATATAAATAACAAAAACGAGAACATAATTTGGGCTCGACTTGTTTTGTTCTGTTCTGTGTAAATAAAACTAAATAAAAATCATATGCACCTGTTAAATAAATATACTCCTATATCGCATAAATGGATGATAACACTAATACTGTAAAACAATATCCCGTACAATACCTAGAAATTTATTGAAGTCATAGTGCTAAAATTACGTGGGCCTGTTTAGCTACCATAGTCAAAGCCATTTTTGTCAATTTTAGCAAAAGACACCCAAGCGTCGGTACCTCTTTTGCAATGTATACTACATAAATGAATAAAACCTTAATACCGTAGGACAAGGCCACGTATAAGAAACAATAACTAGATTATTATTAAGGTCATTGTGCTAAAATTATCAGGGTATGGTTAGCTAAGATAGTCGAAACCGTTTTTGTCAGTTTTAGCAAGACGCCCAAGCGTCAGTACCTCTTTTGCAATATATCTAACGAAATACTCTTAACAGGTTTTGAAAAATTTTTGCTTCATAAATATCGAGTCTACGTACTATCGAAAGCAACGACAAGCTATGCCATTTTCGAAATGCAATTATAATTCAGAGCAACATTAATTAAACATTGGAATAATCAAGAATGCTGCCGGACAAGATTACATAAACGAAATTAACATACATTCTAGTCGCTGTATAAATATCCCTGAAAAGATACGTACAAATCACACTGATCTCGAAAAGTCCGATACGAAACTTATTGAAAGAGCTACTTCTGTCTAGACCAAGTTATTAGTATGAAAATATCGGCGTATTGAACCACTAACTCAAATAACAGCTAAAAATTGCTCGGTTTGAGTAACAGACTCTTGAACAGCCTGCAGAATAATTGCATAATATAATTACAGTAGTAGACTATTACCTTGCAGACCGCTTTTTGTGATTATTAGCGCTGTGGCTGGTATGTCAAGAAATGACGGAAATGTTGATAATTGAAAAATCGTTCAGCGAAGTATTCGCAAAATGCAAAATAAATGCTAGGACTGTGCCTTCTGTTGCAAGAGCTGATTGGTAATTTCCTGAAACTGCACACAGCTCGGTATTTCTTGTGAAATGGTAGTTTTATCAAGATGTCGGGGCAACCATTGTTGGTTCTTTCAAGTGTCGTACTTGGAGATTTATTTATTTATTCGGTTACAGCTGAAGGACTTGCACTAAAATCGGTTTAAATGTTATTTAAATTATACCAACAGTACCTCAAAATTGCTTTACATTTCGTCTTCAGTAAAGAAGCAACAAGTTAGAAATTATTCCTACTAAGACAAAGTTGCGTTAAGTAATGTAAACTAAGTTTGACACTTCGCAATTGAGGAAAAGCGTGAATTTTTGATGTGGTGACCTAAAAAAGTTTCATTACTATTTGAAAATTTTCGTATTTTTATGGATCAAGAAAAGTAGTTTGTGTGCACTAGTTAAAAGCGTCTAAGCTTGGTATGTAGGGTAACTACTATAGTTAAGCAAAATTTCATATTGCAAGTGAGATAATTAATTAATTTTTCTATCTTAAAATATAGCCCAATAAACTTATTTTCATATTTAAAATTCGAATTTGATGTATCATGGTAAAAATAAATTATTTTTAAAAGGCAACGCAGTTTGTGGTTATTGGCAGGTCTTTCGTAGTTATGTTGACCCTGCATTTACCAATTATTGGCATTTAAAATAGTTGTTAATTCCTTTGAAAATATCTCACAAAATAACAACAATATTTATTGTTTTCTTGTAACTGTGCATTTAAGATACCAGATAAAATAATTCCTAATTAATAAATAGGGTTTAGGTAAACAACATTTTATTTTAACTAAAAGTAAATTCTATTATAAACATGTAGTTTACATGAAGACAAATAATGTAACTAAATATATCATAGTTGATCACTGTAAAAAATAAATTTTATTTTGCTGATCACTTAGCGAACATCTTCACACCTAATGAGATACATGTGAATAATTTATTGGAGGAAGTAAATAACCCAAGAACAGAAAATATTACTCCCGTTACCTCAAAAGAAGTAGTTGAGGTAATAAAAAACAAGTTAAATTCAAAAAAGGCACCTGGATTTGACTTGATCACAGGTGAGATATTAAAGCAATTGCCCAGAAAAGACATAGTCATGCTTACTTATTTGTTTAACGCAACGTTTAGGTTAAAACACGTTCCTAGTAGTTGGAAAGTAGCGGAAGTAATCATGATGCCCAAACCGGGCAAACCACCGAATGATGTCAAATCATATAGGCCTATATCTCTACTACCGATTATTTCAAAATTATTCGGAAAACTTCTCATAAAAAGATTAAGACCGTTAATAGAAAATAGTAAGCTAATTCCAGACTACCAATTTGGCTTTAGACAGAAACACTCGACTATCGACCAAGTACACCGCATAACTGATGTAATTGAACGAGCCCTCGAAGGAAAGCAAGTCTGCTCTGCAGTTTTTTTAGACGTTGCTGCAGCTTTCGATAAAGTATGGCACAAAGGACTGATACATAAAATTAACAAAACGCTTTCTAAGCAATACGTAGATATCTTAACATCATACATCTCTGACAGACTCTACAGAATAAAACAAGAAGATGAATATTCCGACTTAAAGGAGATAAAAGCAGGCGTACCACAGGGTAGCGTCCTTGGTCCTGTCCTTTATTTGTTATACACTAGTGATATACCAGTACTAGAAGAAGTTACTGTAGCTACATTTGCAGACGACACTGTACTACTTGCAGTAGGCAAAGATCAATAAACATCCACTAGAGAGTTGCAAACAGCCAGTAACGTAATGCTCAACTGGACCAAACAATGGAAAATTAAGCTTAACAAGTCTAAGTCCATCCATGTAAATTTTACAAAAAAAAGGATAACGGATCCACCGCTACTTAGTATAAATGGGACTATAGTGCCATATGAAAATCAAGCGAAATATCTTGGCATGGCCCTTGACGCAAAATTGCGATGGAAAGAACATGTTAAAAAGAAAAAAAAATGAACTTAATCTAAAAAACAGACAGTACTTTTGGCTTCTTCGAAGATATTCCAAATTATCAATTTATAATAAGATCCTAATATACAAACAGGTCCCGAAACCGGTGTGGCTTTACGGTATTCAACTTTGGGGTTGCACCAAAGACAGCAATATTACATATTACATCTATCCAGACTTTCCAAAACAAAGTGCTACGTAATATGGTAAACTCTCCATGGTACGTCCGCAACAGTGATCTTCATTGAGATCTTGGTATACCAATGGTTAAGGAAGAAATCAAAAGGTTTGCTGGTAAACACGAAGCCAGACTCCACCATCATGAGAATGCAGAAGCTCTTCAACTGCTGGACAACCAACATCTTGTCCGAAGATTAAAGAGGACCAAGCCCTTTGAACTTGTGTAGTGTGTTTTGTGTAAAAAGCAGAGCATAGTGCGCGAGTGAGAGTGCATAGAATATAGTCAGAACAATCTAGAACTGCGCCATTTCTCACTTGCGCCTGCAACCTGCTCCAGGTAAGTATGTTTGTTATTTTTGTTACCAACATCATAACAAAAAAAAGTAAGTAGTTTTAAACATAAATGATTTAACTTTGCAAACTAACAAACAAAATCCCCTAAACTTATTAAGAATTATTTTATAACATGCGATTAAATTCAGACTATGCCAATAACTACATAAAGGCCAATAACTGTAGCTGTTACGCTATATTAGTAATTATTCAGAAAATAATACTGATAGTGTTTTTTGCAATAATCTAACTTAATATGTTAAGAAATTGCTTTGAAACAGTTTTGTTTTCACTTTAACTCTCATAGCCAAAAACAGATGCAAGCTTTTAAAATGTTGTCCATTTTAATTTTTCTTGTAGTTTTCTTAGCAAAATGGGAAATAATGTTTTGGGTTTTTATTGGAATTAAATTCCTTAAATAACTTTATAAAACTTTGCTAGTTAACCCTGGGTCTATTGTATATTTTATAGCAGCATTGCATTTCGGTAGATGCAGGGTTAAAACAATCTTTAGGCTCGAAATGGTCTATCATTATCTCTAGTTCGACCGTTTTGCAAATTATAAAACATTTTTCAAGCTACAAGAACTCTCCTAAGCAAATCTAGTCCCATAAAAAGGCCATTAACACCATCGTGGGCGCACGGCACCCTAGATTACCTCACAATCCAGTTAAAACTGTAAGAACACAAGACAACAGCGCATACAAATCGCAACATATCAGGGCAATACACAATTCAAATTCACAATAGAATGCAATTCCCGTTCCTTCTCGTATTATTCAGCGTTTGTATCGGAATTTCGCCGGAACGATACGCTAGCCTCGCCGGGAGAACGCGTTAATACTCGATAAACACCTTTTGAAGCTGCTAGTAATGGCTGGAATTAAATACCGATACAGTAATACACTATCGCCCGGGTTCACGATCACTGAAAGTTCAATCGAAGTGGGCGGTTTCATCCGCATAGCGCTGCCCACAGATTCTGCTTTCTTACCTCACGATGCGATCCGTATAAAACAATTGCATCGGCCTTGAATTTATAGTTATCTTGTTTATGCCACGCTTGTTATTGCCAAAGTCAAAGAAGAAGAAAAAAGGAACAAATGAAAGAAATCAAACAGAAGAACCTTCAGAAGAGATGGAAATTATTAAGAGTCAAAACGTCACGGAATCAAGGAGTTGTACAACCAGATATATCTCTTAGTACGGAAAATCTGGCAAGCATAACAAATGCCAAAAAATTGGGAAAATGCCACTATAAACCCCATATTAAAAAATTGAGATGACATGTAGCAAAGATTACAGTTGCTGGGTCATATCGAAAGAATGGCAGATAGACGAACACTAAAAACGATAACCTGGAAAACACCAAATTACAAGAAGAACAAAGGCCGACCAAGAAGACCGTGGAGAGAAGCAGTTCTATCAGACTTAAAAGAAAAGGGTATAGAAGACTGAAATGTGATTTGTTTTTTCTCAGCCTCTTATACCCTTTTCTTTTAAGGTAAATACTATTTTCAAAGAAGCAACAACTATAGACAATGTAATAAATGCCAGAAAATACAATGGCTAGGACATATTAAGAGAAGGGAGGACCGCAGAATAATAGAAGAGATAGTGTGGAAATAGCCTACATACAAGAAAAAATAAGGAAGACCAAGAAAAAGATGGAGAGACGCTGTGGAGGCAGAAATAAGAGAGAAAAACAATGAATTGGAGGAAGAAAGCGGAAGAGAGAAGAGCGTGGAAGAACATTACCGAGCTCTGGACCTAAACGACCTGCAAAATAGCTTCTATATGTAATAAGACACTGGAAGATCAGAGCCCAAACTAAAAAAGAGTTGAAAAGGATCACGACACTGTGGGCCTAGACCTGTAAAAGAAGCTCTCTCTATATATATTTATATAAGATTGCAGTGCACATAACTATTTTCAAAAGGAAGCAGCCTACATTATTGTCTGTCTACTCCAGTTTTCTAAACCTTGCATAAATTTATCTTGCTGCATAAACGAATATCGCTTTTATTTTAAACAGTACTTATCCATGTATATTTTAATATCGAATCATACGGTTATTCCGCCTTTTAAGGTGTTCATTATCTCTATTTACAGTTGAATAACTACAGTTCTTAATTATGTATATGCCTTTTAATGCGTGTCGTTTTGTTATTTTCTCTTAATGTTTATATTAACCGACATTTTATGAACAGGAACAGCAAATGTAATTTATGCGCAAGTGTCGTTAATATATTGCGGTATTAAAGTGCAAATTATTTCTTGCGTTGACTTTTAAAGACTTGTAAATTGCAGAGATATTATTTCCATAATCTAATTAAAATAAATAAAGGTATTTAGTCTACTAACGGAAGCTGGAGTGTCTCAATTAGTAGTTGCAAAGAATTAAAAACAACAGTAAGTAAGAGGGGGGCACTTTAAGTCTACTGCTTTTTATAATTTCGATGGATAAAATAATCAGGGAGTGCAAATAGAATACTAAGAAAGTCTACAGGGGATGGAATAAACTGAAACCAAATTTTTAACAGTACAGTCCTATGTAGACGATGTGGTGTTATAAGCTAAAATCGAAAAGGACTTTAACATAATCTGGGCAGAAACATTAAGATGACACAATATGGGCATTAACATAAAAAATACAAACACTATGGATTAGGGATTCTGTGTCGAGACAACCCGGGAATTTATTCCCGGGAATTCCAAGACTCTTTGGTGTCTCGTGCCCCGGAAATTTCAAAACAAAATTCCCGGGTTCGAGACTTTCCGATTCAAATTTTAGATGTATATTTTTTAATAAAGCCCTAAATGAAACTCGAAAAATTATCAGATTGTTTTGAAAAAGTGCATTAAAAAACACGATTTTACAAAAACATGTGGAGAGCGAATTCTATGTTGAGCTTAATTTATATTAAGACCAGATAGGTATCCTTGATTCTCATGATCGACAGATTTTTAAAACTACGAAATTTCATTAAAAAATTCCCGGGACTTTTCAAAATTTGTGTCTCGAATTGAAAAAACCCGAGACTTCAGAATCCCTACTATGGATAGGACGAATAACCCTGAAACGGTTTCAATCGGGCTAGACCAAGAAAGGATAAAACTGGTATCAAAAAAAAGGAAAGTTTTCGTGTTTTTTTTTTAAGTTAATAGACAAGCCATTAATAATAGAAATAGATTTTCATGTCGTTTTAGCACAGGAAGTGAAATTGTCTCATTAATTATGCTAAGAGATGTATTTAGTTTGCTATTTGAAGCAAACCAGATGCATCTCTTTTTTTTTTTGTAAGAATAACGGCTCGAGCCAATCTAGAAAATGCTGCAAGAAAATCATTAATTGATGTTAAATTGTGTAGAAATATAAAAATCTACGTTAAAATGCAATTTGCTACACTAAAATTAAGTTCACGGTAAATAAAAACGTTGCTTTTCTAATTAGAGGCTTATATAGCAGTTGATTTTTCACTCTAAATGCAAATTTCAAAAACTTGACTTTCACAATAAAAAAAAAGGTTAATAATGGTGACTGTTAACAGCTTTAAAACAAGTGTTATATATGGATGTTTCTTTTACATATACCTGTAAATATTAAATGTACTTGATGAGCGTTTTTTGTAACTTTTGCTTACGTGGAATAAAGAAAGTATCTTAAATATTGTTTTTGGGTTTGGAATACCCAACCAAACAATAACACTGGTCAACAATGAATTTTCATCAGAGATTAATTTGTCTTGCCTTTATAACATTTTTGACGCTGATTTCAAAACTGTAATCAGATTTTCTCCAGCACGTATAGTTTTTATGATGAAAGCATTTATGTAAATACACAGATGTCACCATTTTATATAGTTAAAGAACTAATGTTTTCAACATTTTATCGAATTATCACAGTATTTACACACACACAGTATTTTATTTTGAAAGCAGTTCTTATGCATAATGGAAATGTAAACCCATCCATCCCTATTGGCCATTCTGCCAATCTAAAAAAGACATATGATAATATGGATATACTACTTAAGGCAATCCAATACGATAGGCATCAATGGAACATCTGCAGAGATCTTAAAGTAATAGGAATGTTAATGGGTATGCAAGGAGGATTTACAAAACATTGTTGTTTCCTTTGCCTGTGGGACAGTAGTGCCACAAAGGTGTTCAAATACCAAATGTAACTGGCCACTAAGATCTACATAAGTTCCAGGGACAAGCAGTGTCCAGTCTGTCCCTTTAGTTGATCCCCAAAAGATCTTCCTACCACCTCTCCACATTAAACTTGGTTTAATGAAGAATTTTGTTAGAGCAATGGGTAAAGTCAATTCACAAGGGTTTCAATACCTTTCTAAGAAATTTCCGAGTGTTAGTGCAGCAAAATTGAGGGAGGAAATATTGGTTGGGCCACAAATCAGGGAGCTTTTAATGGATATTGAATTTGAAGTCCACTTGAATTGAATGCTTGCTGGCTTTCAAATGGATATGCGCAAACTTTTTGAGAAATACCAAGTCCCATGCATATAAGAATGGAGTTGAGAAACTCCTCGATGCTTATAAAGAAATGGAGTGTCGAGTGTCTTTGAAAATGCACTTCCTACATTCCCATTTGAATTTCTTTCCCGAAAACCTTAGTGCAGTGAGTGAAGAGCAAGGGGAACGATTTCACCAAGATATTCACACTATGGAAGTTCGCTACCAAGGAGTTTGGAACGAAAGCATGATGGCTGACCACTGTTGGATGTTGTATCGTGATTATCCAGACCAAATGTTTAAAAGAAAATCGTACTCTCAACGCTTTTAAGATCTTGTAATGTTATATAATGTAAATATGTTGCTTGCATTTCATTGCGTTATATTAATTTAGTGTTTGGTGTATATTTGAGTTCTTTAAAATAAATGATTTGCATTAAATGCGATTTATTACAGCCTACATTTCCATAAAAACCATACAAATTTTCGTAAAATACAAAAAACCAAGTAATTCAAAAACTATACGTGCTAGAACAAAACTGTAACCGGATTTGGATTCAGCATCAAAATTACATTCAGAAAAGTTTATTTAAGTCTCTGATGAGAAAAAAGTTTCATTTTGTTAACCAGTGTTATTATTTGCGTCAAATTTCTGTTTTAAAATAACGAGTGTTAATAAAAATTGCATTATTGTTTATTTCTTTCGCGTAATTTACTGCGTTTTTTTTTTAGTTGTCCATGTTCAATGTGCAATGGACCTTTCTTGATGAGGCTTCAAGCTTAACCAGCCAAGCAAATTTACGAGTTAAAAAGTTTTTTAAAAACAGTCTTTCAGAAATGCTGGATGGATTTAGGTTCTAACATTTGATAATTTTAATAACTTTAGAAAAAATCTTATATAGGTACAGGGTGTCCCCGGAACTTTATAACTTTTTTGATGGACAGTTCTAGTTAGGTGGCTATGATGGCTACCCGGGAAACTGAATGTGTGTTACTTAAGCGTCAAATTTTCAATTTTACTGGTGCTAATATTATTTTTGTTGTTAATAACACCAAATATCGTTTTAATATCTTTTGTTCTGTTGTCAAAACATGTTATATATGTCAGGAATACGCAGATATTAATTTTTTGTATGGATTTTGTAATGGATTGGCAGCGAGTAGGGAATACCAAGGAGGTATCCTCAAAGAAGTTCCAAAGTTTTTAAAACTTTACGTAACTTATTTATATGCAATTTTACAATTTATTTTTACGTTTGCTGGTTAGGTCCTTAAAAAAATATTAGGGTTAGTTTTGTAGAGTGTTTTTCAAACTCCATAAAAAGGGTTGAAACTGATGACTACGATATACATATTATGAATAATGCCGATGCTACAGTAATTTTAGGTTTAAAACATTATTTCTCGGAATTTTTTCTTACTCTGTTCCTTATTTTCAGCTTTTCCAAGAAAACTTACACTAGACCAAAGTTGAGGCCCGTTAAATTTGCTACCCGAAATGGGCTATCCGTTTGTTTGTACAACCTTTCGTTTTAAAGGTACAGCTGTTGCAAAGTCTAAGAAACATTTAAAGTTTTTAAGTTTTTAAAGGTTTTTATGTAAAAACTGCTTTATAACTTTTAAACCATTGCCTATAACGATTGTAACCAATTTTGAAGAGGATTGCATGCTCTACTAGAAAGCTTTAAGGTATTTTACGATAAAATTTATATTTTCGACGACAGAGCCTTTTAAACGCAGAAGTGTAAAAAAATCAAGTTTGTGTTGATGTCTGCGTAGCATTTTATTTTAGGAAAAAGTTTACTTGACATATTTTCTTAGAAAAAGGTCCTTTATCACCACTTAAAATATTTGCGCGATAACGGGGATGCCCTCCATAAAGCAAAAAAAATATGCAATGCTATTTCTATGGACACGAACCCAAATTAAATTTTAATTGTTTCAAGTCAACGAAATTGCTTCACCTTCTCATGAAAACCAGATGTTTTTTGTGGCTATTTAATGTAGCCCCAAAGGAAATTAATAAACAAAGCCTGGTTAAGTTTTTTAAATCCTTCTTATCCACACACAATACAATTCCTCGCGAACGATCCTAAGACAACTTAACTATCTGTGAAATGACTTCTTCGACATTTTATTCGGTTGTTAGCTTTATTCATCAACATTCAGTCAATGTAAATTGGGTTCCCAAGCTTTCGAAAGACACCTAGAACCGTTTAACTCGATTCAAGTTCAACACAAAGCAGGCGTACGGTGCTGTACTGTTCAAGAAAAAGCAAACCAAGTCTCATTTTATATTTCAACAATATTTTAATTCAACTTTTTTAGTAAAACCGAGGTGGTCTTAAACTTTTGACCGGCAGTGCAAAAAGTGTTATTACTAAACTGCTTGTAATAAGCCCGATAAGCATCGCACTATTACATAAGCGTTAATACAGTTGGAATTCCTCTGCAACAAATTGCATAATCCGGCATTCAAAACACTTGTATTGGAAACACCTGTGGGTTAATGAAGCACAGAGCACAGAGCGTTACCGGAGAAGATGCAGACTAGGAAATAGCTGCATAAAGATTGAAACAGTTAGGAGGTGTACCGACAATGCTTGAATCGCAAATTATTCCCAGACACGGTTATTGGTAGCTTATTGAAACCCATTGTACTTATAAAACGCTTACTCATGCTGGATGCTTTCATTTTTTTGCCCGCACAGAACGGTTATTTCGTGAATTGGGCTCTCTTAGCTTTCATCCGTGGCCACTATTTCGCACTACGGCTTTTTTGCCGCTCCGGAATTCGGTCACGACTGCTATTATGAATGAACGAAAATAGGTTTGTACTTTCAGCTACCAGATGAATAACTTTTTCTTTAGATACGCGATAGTCATTTATTTCGATGCGGATGAGCGGTTGTAAGTAATAACTTGCATTGGATCGTTGAAGAATCATTTGAGTTTGTTTTTGAGAGGCTGTTACAATCCCTAATGCTAATAAGTGCCGGCGTTTAAAAATTGTCAAGTAATTTACAATAAACACTGTTGCGCCATTGCATTTAGAGCTTCAAGAATTAATTTTATTTTTTTGTGAAAAATTAAAAAATCGCAGAGACTATAATCCAAAGCTCTTTTTTTAACGAAGTATATATTTTTCTCAGACCTCTTCCCTTACAAGGTCAATAGAACTCGGTTTGGGTACTGTGTTGGCCAAATCGTGTTGTTTAAAAGATCTTCAGCCTCTTATTTTAAATAGCCTCTCCACAATTTTTATTTGTATTCAAGTTCTTTATTTTGTTACATGGTGAGCCCTTCGCCTACTGGCTGTAGCCCAGAAGGTACAGAGTTGACTTTATTAAGCCGTACCATCCTTATTGTAAGTATCGTTTGATGTCAATAATTCAGCAATTGCTCGTAATTATTCCGCAGAATCGCCTATATCGTCAACAAGTTTATTAATGGTTATTTTGAGTGCCAACTCGTGTTAGTAGTAGAGTAAAAATGCCACAATCAAATCGATGGCAATTATGGAATCCAATTAAAACGAGGATTATCTTGCAATTATCTGTTTGAATTTTTCGCTTTTCTTCTATTTATAAATCATAGCCGTCTTGCTTATTATTCGCTGGTAGCTAATTGGTCGTTTATCACACAGAAGACAGGCCTCTGCAAATCAGAGCGTAATAAGCATTTGTTTTCTGTTTATTGTGTTTCTTTTTTCAAGAGATTTCGATAGTGTTGACCATGAGATACTGCTAACGAAATTAGAACACTTTGGTATACGAGGGACCGCCCATAACCTTATATAATTTTATCTCTCGGAAAGAAATCAATATGTTGCCGAAAAAGACTCGTTAGGTAAAATTATAAAATCCAACAAAATCAAAATCCAAAAAAGAGTCCCGCATGGATCAATCTTAGGCTCCCTCTTATACACACTGTACACTAATGATCTTCCATATAAGTATCTATATTAATTTACAGAAGATAATAACCGTAAGTGATTTTAATTAAACATTATTATTCTAAACATTATGAATCACTTAAAACTTGAAAATATATAAACAAAATTAAATTATTTCATTGTATATTTAAATTATTTAAAAAAAAACACAGAGCATCTAAAGTAGCACTAGACAATCTATTTTTTTTTGTTACAAAATCGTTGGCAACAAAAATTTCGGTCGTTTTGTGTCGATGTAGGCTTTATTGTGGATAAAGCATTACTGAGTTCTAAATTTTTGGTTCCTATACCTGATGATTGAAATGTATTAAATTCTTGCTTTAATAGTTTTATTTTTGTCATTTACACTATGTTTCACTTGAACTTCTCTTACACTTTCTGTTACCGATAAGTTCAGTTGTTCTTGGAGACCATTCTTAATTTTTATTGGACCAGATCTGCATCAAGAAAAAACCCTAAATTTCTGGAGAAATGAGAAATTAAAAAAAAATGCTTTTTCTCGAAAAAGGATTTTCGAGAAGAAACATCTATCACAAAGAGTCAATTCTGGTATTGCACTTCTACAAGATATCCTTCGCATGAAAATGTAAGTAATTTTCAATTACCTATTTATGTTAAGACTAGTTTAATTGCGTATACAAGACTTTTACCAATTCTCGTTGTCTCATGATAAATTTGGGTTGCAAAAAGGTTAGAAGAATAGTAGAAACCATTAGTAAGTCTGCTAGATGCCGCGCGATAGTAATTAATACCGAGTTCCCACATAATTTCTTGCTGATTAAGTATTGGGACCCATCGGAGAGCCGAAGAAAGTTGTAGACCTGTTGCATCTTTAAATTAAAATGTTTGCGGGAGAAAGCTGGTCAGATCGTACGTTCTCTGAAATCTTCCCATCACAGTATTGTTCATTTGGTGTCAAAAACGTGTCTTCACTAAAAAGTTTTCTTGTCTGCAGCTCATTTCACTACAATTAGCCATAACAATTTTTGACGAAGTACATAATGAAGCTATTAATTTTTTTCTTGGATTTCATAGCACATCAGATGATAACTGTTGTTTGAGTCGTTAATTACGACGGTTGTAGCGGTTGCCCATGGATAAACTGCTACTGATTGCATTACAGTGTTTTTGCTCGATAGGATATAGTTATGTGAATAATTGCCGCGGAACAAAAGGCAAAATTGCTAGAGGTACTTACTTAATAAAGCTACGGACTTATAAATATTCATATCTTGTTCAATTTGCACCGATTACAGCTATAAGGGGTTGTTACGTGTTACGACTGCTCCTTAAGATTTTTTTTTTTTATTATTTAAATTTGCAATGCACCTAATCCTATAGATTAATAAACATTTTAACTTCAACCTAATTTGCTGCGTTTATTTTTGAATCTGGATGACACCAATGGCCAATCCTAGCACGATTACAATCTAATCACTACACTACTGTGACTACATAGCACTGTACTCTGCTTTTGTACACTTTCAGTCTACACAAGAAGCGTTTAATCTTAATCCTTTTGAGCCTACTAGTTTTTGATTATCGAGAAGTTGGAGCACTTCAATGTTGGAATGTCTGTGGCCTCTCCTCATGGCTTTTGGCAGCTTTTTTAATATCTTCCTGGACAGATTCAACCTGGAGTTCCCGGTGTAAATCGCTGTTCCGAACATACCAAGGAGCATTAACAACTATGCTCTTTAATACACAGTTTTGGAATTTTTGAAGACACTGTAGTTGCTTTTTTTGGTACAGCCCCACAATTGTAGGCTATATGTCCAAACAGACTAGAGCACCTGTTTGTATAGGAGCAGTTTGTTTTGGATAGGAAGCAGGGAATTTCTTCCTATCAACCAATACATATCTCTATACTTTATCTTCAGCTGTTCCGTTTTTGACGTGTTCCTGCCATTTTAACTTGACGCCTAAGTTTAGGCCAATATATTTAGCAGTCTTTTTGCAATGGATTATATTATTATTTAAATACACTGGTAGGTAGTTTATTCTTTTGTTGGTGAAATTAACCTGAACAGATTTTTCTTCGTTAATTTTTACTAGCTACTGTTTTTTGTCCATGCACATATTTTATTAATTGCCTTTGGAGATTTTCTGTTCTTTCTTCTATGGTTGTTGAACCAAGTTCTCAGATTCTTCAACCACGAGATCCTTTTCCGTCCCGGAACTCTCTTGCCTTCTACCAACCCCCTAAAGCATCAGTTGCAACAGTCTGTACGTTTCTGGATGTTTCCTTGTGTGACCCAAGTACTCCAGCTTTCTCCTTTTAATAGTATTCACAACTTCTGCCTTTACTTTTAATCTCCTTAGGACCTCTTCGTTGGTGACATGGTTCTTCCAATGGTTTCTAAGTATCTGTCCATATCTCGAACGCATTTAGTTTTTCGTTGTGGCTTCTGTTAATGTCCAAGAACACCGGAAAAACGTAGCACTTCACCAATCTACGCTTAAGTTGGAGACTCAGACTGTGGTTCTTTAAAACTGTATTTACTTTACGAAATGCTGCTCTGGCCTTTTCTATCCGGCATATTATTTCTGCCCAATGGTCCCATTCTGCATTCAGTAAACTTCCAAGTACCTACGTGAATGTTTCTACAGTTTCTATTTTTACATTGGTAAGGAGGCGCCTTCCCGTGTTTAGTAGGATGTTTTTATTAATGACCATGCATTTAGTCTTTTTGACATTTAGTTTGAGACCATGTCGTTCGCTGGCTGCTGATATGCTGTTCAAGAGCTGTTGCAATGCTTCCATGGAGATTGCAAATATGACAACTTCGTCAGGATATCATTATGTTGTTCATATATACACAGTATCTAGGACCGTTTCAATTACATGATAATGATACAGTCTTAGTGTTTTTGGAACAATATTCAAAGTACACAAGTTCTTTCTAGATGTGTTCAGATAGATTTAGTGCGAATTTAGTATGTTTAGGTCTGAACACTATTTTCAATCGCCAGTTGTTTTTTTTTTCCTTCACTCAAATCAGGTTGAATATAGCTTTCACATAACACACGTGTTTAGAAAATATCAAGAGGCATTCCGCCAATCTACCATATTAAACGTATCACGCATAACTACAGCCTGTATTTTAGCCATAAAAATAATCTGATCTCCAATATCTGCGCAACGAAATCACTCTCAAATGACCCGCTACACTTAAACATAATGTTTATAAAAATTGCCCGGTTCAGTTATGTCTAAAGTACATATGCGTTGCAGGTGAGAGGCGTATAAATGTGGCAAAAATATTATTTTAATACTCAATAGAAACCGCTTTTATTGAATTTTTAGAAAGCAGCGCTCGTAAACAACTTTTATTGACACTAATTATACTAAGTTAATTAACTTTTAATGGTATCTATCAATTCGCGTCGAACTGTAGGGAATACATACGTCGAATTCTTTGAATTTCGTTAATTTAGGACGAAGTGCTGATCTAAAAATAGAAGAGAAGATTTATTGACAGAGACTTGAGGTAACAATGGGAAATAAAATATATGGTTTTTTGATTATATCCTATTAAAAGGTGATAATTTTTATCTTTAATTTTTTTTGGGAAATGTAAAGACCACCACATTTTCCATCCTATTTTCGCGTATCTACTTTCTGGCATGCGTAGTATATGTCCAAGCCATCTTAATTGATTCATCTTTATCTTTTTCTTAGTATCTATTACTCCTAAACTGAGTCTTAGGAAGGTTTAATTTTACGAACCAAGTTTAAAAAAAGTAAAAAATTACCAACGATTTACGAGAATTGCAAGATCATTTTACAAAATTCCAAAATTGCTAACTGTTTCACTTGTTTTAAATATTTTAAACAAGTTATTATCAATAAAATGAAAATCTGGGTAGAAGCCAAGATGTATTATGTTGTTCTTTTAACATTACCATGTTTTGCTTTTTTTTCTGTAAGCCATAAAACAATAACACAAAAAAAAACTAAAAGCGTTTTATTATCTCGTACGGTATTTACCCATAAAGACCGTGAGAAAAAAAAGTTTGCGAGAAGCGTCCGACAGATTAATGCGTTCCTACATTTTCTGGGACACTAATATTAATTTGGAGATGTAAAAATACACTCGGTGCAAATAAAATAACAACTTTCACACATCATCTTTCATGCGAGGATGAATTACGTTGAAAACGGTATCTTGAAAAAATGTCAGCAGATATAATGGATTGCTCGATCTTCGGTGACCCTAAACCGCTCTTAACTATACGCCTACTAATTTCGGTATGTGCCGATCGGTGTTTTGTGATAAACAAAGATATGAGTTCCATGGCAGTGGCTTCATTACATACGCGACCTGTAAGGCAACTGTGTAATGCGTAACACATTTATGATTATCAAGATTGTCTCGTTCTACTTCTAGTAATGCTTGAGTTCAGAATAACTACTAGAGTTTAGCCATTTTTTAACGACTTAGTGGGATGATCCGCAGCAAAAATCCTTAAATTTATAGTAAACTTGCAGGTGTGCAAGCCCTAATTTTTTTAAAATCTAATATAGCGCAGTTTTAGTCGGGTAGCATTTGTTACAACGTTTTGCAATGGTCTTTATCTTTTCTAGAATTGTTAAAAACACCCTTAGGAATTTAAAAACTGCCTAAAAGGATTTTTACACCGAACTTAAAAAAAAAAAACAATTTTATAGTAAAGCATTTTATACTGGAAAGCATGGGGATCTCGCTTATTATAATAGCTTGGATATAGGTTTAAATTGTGCAGAGTTGCTAAATATTGTGCTTATTGATAATCCACTGTTCTTTTATGTTTTGTTATACTTTATCACATGCTTTACACAAATTATACTTAACCCTTAAGACGATATACTTTTCATTTTCAAGATATTAACCCTAACTTCACTTTTTTTATGGGCTGTCACGTTGGCTGTGGAAAAGTTCGATGTGCTTTTTTCCCTTCTCCATTGGTCTTTTTAACTTTAAAGGAACTGGAAGAGATCACAGGCAGAATGGCAGCACAAAAAATGGGATTAAGGATAAACGAAGATAAGACCAAGCTAATGAGATTAAGACAACAAACAATAGAAGACTAGTGGTAGGGGAATTTGAGGAAGATAATGAATTCGTGTACTTAGG
The DNA here is from genome assembly GCA_947652605.1 of Elmis aenea. NCBI lineage: Eukaryota > Metazoa > Arthropoda > Insecta > Coleoptera > Elmidae > Elmis > Elmis aenea. Next base: position 30,658,972 of record OX393583.1, on the reverse strand, counting down.
GACACTACTCTTAAACAAAATGGAAGAAGAAAAAGACAAACATGAGAATTCTAAAAACCAACATAAGTGCAAGAGCTTTAAATAACCTAATAAGAGCAAAACAGTTATCTATCTATATCTATACACAAAAAAAAATGATGAAGACCCAGAAAAAGATGGAGAGAAGCTGTGGAGGCAGAACTAAGAGAGTAAAACATAATGAATTGGAGGAAGAAAGCGAAAGAGAGTAGAGTGTGGAAGAACATTACCAAGCTCTGGGCAAAAACAGGCTGCAAAATAGCTTTTATATATATTAGTCTTTCTCCTCCTTTTCCCTCCTGCCTTTGCTCCATAAACGTCTTGACAACCTGTCTTCTCTTATTCGAAGTACATGTCTAAAACAACTCAACTGTGTCTTCTGGATGGTTTGCTACATCTCTTCATTTTAAGCGCTTTTGCTACATTTTTTTATCCAAATCGTATGTTAAAATTGCAATAAATAGCCTAGTTAATGTAATGCATTGAAACAAATCTATTTTATAGGTTTCCACACTCGTTGTTAACCACATTTCATCAAAGAAATAACAAACTTACGTCTAGAAATGATTGCATAGGCCTACTTGCATTTTTCCTACATGCCGGAGTCATCTATAAACCACTAATTTGTCCTAACGACCGGTCGCGGACGGCCTGTGCGTACTATCGCCTCCTTTGATGTTGCTTATCTAGCAAACGCACACGATATCTCATACAATTATAAGCGTGCATAAAATGCAAAAGACTAATGTTAATGATCTGTTTCGAATGGTCAGTTATAATGTACTGCAAGGGCACAAAAGAATTCCTAGCGATATTTTAAAATTAACATGATATTATGTAAGTATTGCAGCATTGGAATTTAAACTAGTTGCATTCCGCAAAACGTTTCAAATGAAACCAGTTTCGTTGCGTTGATAAATGGCAAAAACTTGCCGTATATTTCTAAATTAACTATATTATAACAATCATCATAGAACTAGTTGCAGCACTAAATCATGGAATAAGATGGGAGGAGCATCGGGTTTGCTGGTTCAACTACATTTTTAAATCAGATGTTGAAGTTTGCAAGAGGTTAACATTTTAAGACTATATAAGTTGTTTTAAGGGCATTTAAACGTAGATAAAGTAAAAGCTTTATTATTCATATAGTTACAGAAAATATTCGATCTTATCTTCACCCAACTGAAATTTTCTTCGCACAATTGTATGCTTTTGAAATCCAAAAACAATTCAGTAAACTGTTTTCTTTTCCAGAGTTTTCGCCCCATTTGCAATAATTTAGTTCATTCGAGTCGAGTTTCAAAACAAGCCACATCACTTTTTGGCCACTTTTCAGATTATCGTATTTTTGCAAAGTCCAGACACCTTCATAAAAATGATCGTTTAATGTTAGCCATTGCAACACAAGTAAATAGTAGAACTAACCTTACACTAAACCAGCAGCGCCTAAAAATTTCTTAATATTAAATTGCCATTATGCTAAGGTTACAACCGTTACGGTTCCAATCTAGACAGTGTAAAACTAGTTGTTAGTCAGCGTATGACACCAGCTACTCGTTATATGTAGAGCATAAAATGTAAGGTTACTTATTACACAATGCCCGCACAGTTGATGGCACTCTTTGCATAACATTACACGCTGAAATTAGCGCGTCACGCTCGATTTTTATAAATAATCATTCGTTTCTCATTACGAATCTAGGTAAATGCCGCGCGGAAAAACTATAATAAAAACGGCCAACCGCAGAGATCTATCAGAATTATCGGAAGCAGTGAAGTGCGACGCAGTAAACTTGACTTAAATGTTCGAAACTAGAGGCGTTGGATGAAAAAATCGAGTTGGCCGTGAAACGGTTTGAAAAATAAGCTCAAGTGTTTTGCAATACTCTCCGATTATTTATGGTATTAATTCCCCTATTAAGCAAAACACTTGCTAGGTAATCAGCTTTTTCATATTAAGGAAACTTATTTCACGCAAATGTTACATGTGTGCTACATTTTGGATGATACCAGTAAATGAACCACGTTTAAAATGTCTTCAGATATCTTGAGAACAGTGCTCTAAGTGAGGCCGACTCTTAGGCCATCGCTGCACAGATGGTGTTTTAAAAGTAAAACTCAAAAATTTAAAAAATGCAAATTTATATTTATCAAACCATTACAATATGTGCGCGCAAAGTATTGCAATAATTAATTGATTGAGCATATAATTATGAAATTAATGATCATTCATTAGTAAAACAAATTTTCTATGGCTAGAAAGTGAAATAGGTAAACACCACAAGTTTTTTCGGATACAATTACTAAACGTATGCGACACCATCGAAATTTTTACGGTTTCTAGCTGTTAAACAGCCAAATTTCCCAATAAACTGTAATTTAAAACACTTCTACAAAATACATATGCAAATTTTGCTCTTCGTCCAAGAGCATCACATCCAAAACATTTGATTTATCGCGATAGTTCTTTGATATTTCGGAAAAATACACGTTTATTAAATAAAATTTATCTTTGTCCCTGAAGTAAATGTTATTCAGATATTCTAATTATGTAAGTATTTTATCATAATTGCGTAAAGCCGTCCGTTTTTTTTGTGAGCCTTGCTTAACGTGTGTAAAGGTTGTTGGTTTTGCGTTACTTTTCGTGCATTCTTGGAAATGAATCAGAAGACTTCCTCAATATTTGTACCGAGTCGGCTTTTGTGATTGTGTTGGGTGATTAATGCATTGCTCATGTTGTTTTCAACGCAAGTTTTATTCAATATTTTACAAAATAGTAACACAGAGTCGGTTTTATAAGCAAAGAGTACGAACAATTTTAGTAATATAATCCAAGTTACAGTTCTAACTGTGAATGCGCATTTATTCCTAAACCAGCTGGATACCAAACAATTTTTCTTGATTATTTTTAATTCGTTATCAAGATTGTTTACAGTAATTTCAAAAAATATTATTCATACCGTAATAAGCTAACTCTAGCCGCAGACTGCTTCGGTCATTACCCTCCTGTAATTGTCTAAGACCTCTCTTAAATGCTCCTCCAGTGACTCTCATTATAATTACGCGTAATTGGATTCGAAGTATGCTGTGAAAACAAACAAAACACACTTAAATTTGTTTACGTATTTCAATATAACCGTGGTAACCTTGATTGTGGATCGTTAACGCGGCTGGACTTTTTTTCTATTAGCGTTATTTATTTCTGGTACAATTAGAAAGTAGTACTGCATTACGAAGGAATCAAGTTTAATGACAAATACTATTTGGAATATTGTTTTTGTGTTGGATGCTTGAACGTAATGATACATAATGATGTAATTTAGGGATCTGAAACGTGAAGTAGGCCATTTTCGGCTTGTTTTTGCACAGTAAGCAATTGAAACTCGAAGAATTGTGGAAAAACTTTGGAATTTGCAAAGAAAAATCGTTATTGTCCAAAACTAGAACGATTTTTAAGTTGGAAAAAAACTATAAAGGCGGAAAAACTCAGGAAAACAATCGAAGTAACGTCTTCCATCTTTTTTTCTCATTTTATAATCTTTTACTCTTAGAGTGGAAACCGTTTTCGTATCTTCTTTGGCCACTTAGTTTCCTTCGACCGGTTTCTGTGGCCATACCATATTAATTTCCGCTTTTGTATCTTGTTATTTTTTTTTCCCTATATACATACATAAACTCCCTGATAGTTTCTTTGCTGACTCTAATCTAGTTTTTAGGCAGCTTTGTCTTAAAAAGTCAATCTATAATTTCTTTTTTTTTATACTTAAATCTCCTGCATCTAGCTCCATATATCTTATCACACTTAGGTTTATAGATAAGTAAATGCTTTTCTTTATCTTGTTTTAATAGTTATCTCCTCATCGCGCTTTTTTCTCCCGCCATATTTTCTTTACGGTAATGCAGATGCACATCTTTGTTTAAACAACTGTACGCTTGCAAGGTTGGTACTGGAGCGTATCGTCCGGATAAAATTCTCGACTTTTATCACAGCGAAACGCTACGAAAATACCAATCAAACCAGTAGACGTTTCTGCTACATTCCTTGACACTATCTTCCGCATTGAGATTGATGTATTGAAGCATCAGGTACTTTAGTTTTTTAAAATGCTGGCGAAACGAGCTGGTTATTAACAGCACAGACGCGCCGACAGAATATCATAAATATATATGAGCATTTAAATGCGATTTAAATCAAAATTATAGTATTTATTTCATATTAATCGCTTGTGCTAAACTGTAAAGTACCTATACTTGATGCTGAACGTCAAGGAATCTGTCAGCGGTATTTACGATTATTAGAAAATATCGCTGCGAACAGTTGGAAGATTTTTTAAGTCCGTAATAAATTTTTTCGATTAAAATACTCCTTTTCAGTCCAAACATTAACTTTTCTTGATCGCAAACTCACACCAACAAACGAATGAATAAAAGAAGGGAAGCAAGAATGGGATTAACTCATATCCAGAAAGCACAAGACAACATAGCTACAGGTCGAAAAAAGTTAAAGTTATTAAAAAAAGTTGACGTAGAAGCTTTCTAGCAAAAACCCTAAAAAAGAAAAAAGAGAATCTGATAAACTAAAGCCGATATCTTTCCATAATCTTTTAAATATACTAAACTAAACATTTAAAAAATCATGCTTGATTGTGTGTTTATTTATTTTGCAACACTTCATTTACCAAAGCCTGTTCCAAGAAACCTGATTGGTGACACACAAGAATCCAAAATCGTATTACCACGGTAAACGTACGCATTTACAAGTAAATTCGCCAAAAATCTCAAGGCCCTCCACCTGTGCGGCAATTTAAAATTGAAATTTAAACGAAAACCTGACGAAAAGGTCGGGCAATTGGCCTTACGTGTTATTCAAGATGGGACACTCAAAATCAAAACATTTGATAAGAACACGTTTTTGAAATTCTGTCTCGACAGACCGGGTCGAAAGTTTGAAGTAACTTGGGGTAAACCAGGGAGAGATGGTGATATTGGGTGCAACGGTGAACCGCGTTATTTCTGCTAGCTAGCGCTAAATGGCCAGTTTTATGCCGTACATCTGTTATACATAAACAGCCATTAGTTGTGCAAGTGAAATGTCCCACATTTGTTTGAAAATTAGTAAGTAAATCAAAAAATATTATTTCAAACCCCTAAAAACATTATACAGTGATGTGTTTCTGCTTGTATGAATGGTTGAAATCACTCGCTTGCAAATATTTCGTTATATGCATGATCATTGGAGTATAAAGAGATAACATCACCTCCAAAAATACCGAACAACCTAGCAGGTTAAGAGTGATGCCGTTTACCATATCTCCCTTGCAAATGAGATTGATGATGGTGAATGTGTCTATGGTAGAAATGGGGACTAGTTGTACATGTGCATGTACTTATCTACAGCCACAGAAAATATGCAACAAAAGAACACTCCCTCTCCGAGACCAGGTTGCTCCAAGACTGTAGAAGGAAGCTTTTCGAATTTGACAAGCGATGATATTACTCCTGGAAAAATTTCTCCGGTACTAGTCGCGTCTCAAATTGAAAAAGTTCGCAAGAATGCAAGAAATTTAGCAAGTATTCTGAATACTGAACATAATGTTAAAGTTTTGAGAAATAAATCACTCGAAAAACAAAAACAAAAACTCTTGCAATCATCAGGCAACCAAAATAAAAATAACCTTTCAAAAACTAAAAATTTCAAAACGAAGAAGGGAATCTTATCCGATACGTCACCTGAATCGTGTTCTGAACCTAAACAGCAAGACGAAGAAGATGGTGATGAACATGAAGAATGTTGTGCTTATGGCTGTGGCGAAGAATACAAGGAGACGAAAAAGACAGATGACTGGCTTCTATGCCTGATTTGTAAACGTTGGATGCACGAAGACTGTAAAAAGTTCTCTAATTTATGCCATCTTTGCGGCAAATTCGAGTCCAAAAAATAATAAAAAATTTTAAAAACATTTCAGTACCAATTTCACAAATCGCCGTCTCACCCATATAGCATTCATCAACTAACCGTTACTGGCATGGATGAGATGGTGATTTGATGAAAATAAAAGATGCAAATTTTATTTTGTTAATCTTTTCAGTTTATTTTTAAAAAAAAATTCGTTGTATTGGTTTTGAGTTAAGGAATTATGTATTTATTTTAGTCATTATTAATTTTTTAGAACTACGAGCCATTTAAATTTGATTCACCATCTCACCCTGGTTTACCCTACAGGATATGACATGAAATTTGATACTGGCAACGTTTTTGGCTTGTAAACTGGAAGTTTTGTTTAAAAAAAGGCTTTACTTAAAGCTCATGTAAGATTCAAAATTGGTTTTCTCTCAGTGACAAGATAAAAATACGTGCAACATCAAATTCAGAGACGTGACCTGAAAAGTAATTTAAACAGATTATTGTGCTAAGTCTTCTAGTTTGCTGCTTCTAACTTATCGTTGGATGAATAAAAATAAAAGTTTAAAAAGAAGAAAATTGCTATAAGTACAAGTCGCGGTTGAAAAAACTCGGAGTCGTAAACAAGAAAGGAATTTTATGTTTTATATAAAATGAATGCGCTGTATCCATTACTATATTATATTAAATATCTAACTGATATCGAGTTTGCATTTAAGAAATGCAACTTGTGGAATTTGAACATAACGACATTAATCGCCACATTTTCTTTATAGTAATGTATATCCCACGACCACCTGTTTGGTTCTTAGTGAGAGCGGAATGAGAAATATCGAAAGTATCGGTAATTCGAGAGTGTTATTGATAGTAACACAATATTGCGAGCGGAGTGGAGGATTTTTCAACAGTTTAAGAAATTTATGATCTGTCTTTAAAACCAGGCTTTTGCTGACAACATTCAAAAATAAAAAACTTTTGGAACCATTTTAATAACAATATACAGCAATTAGTTTTCTGGATCTACAGCAGGCTTTTGATAAAGTATGGATAGATGGACTAATTTACAAGCTAATGCAACTAGACACTCCGGCTTATTTAATTAAAACAATAACATCCTTCCTAAAAAACAGAACGTTTGCAATTAGAATTAATGGCACGTTTTCCGAGAACAAACACGCAAAGGCGGAAGTACCTCAAGGTAGCATACTAGGCCCATTGTTATTTAACATCTACGTTCACGATATTCCAGTACCACGAAACAGCATTCTGGCTATTATTGCCCAGCAGGAGAATCTTGTTACAGCCGTATCTTACCTTCAGGGCGCAGTTGATACATTAAACGGTTGGATCAATAAATGGAGGATAAATATAAATACTCAAAAGTCAGAATGTAAAATATTTACTTTAAGAAAAATTGTGAATCCACCCAAAATAAAAATAAATCAAAACGAAATAGAATGGAATCGCAGCGACTCGTCCATTAGCTACTTGGGAGTATACCTAGACCAGAGATTAAGATGGGGATACCACACAAATAAAAAATTAAATGAATGCCACTCCAGACTCGCACTGCTATATCCAATCTTCAACAGAAAATCCTCACTTCAAACAGACTGTTCGCTACTAATATATAAAAGTATCCTTCGACCAATCTTTCTTTACTTATTGCTGCGCAATCTGGTACAGTGCTCCTAAAACACAGTTCTCTAAACTGAAAAAGTTCCAAAATAAAGTGCTTCGAATTGTAGTTCAATCCCCATGGTTTGTAAGAAATAAACAAATTCACGAGGAACTTGGAATAAAAGACGTAACAAGCTATGTCAAAAAACTAACGAAAAATTCTTTAAAAACTTAAAAACGTGTCCAAGTGCTACACACTATACGCTGGGCCAAAAAAATATACATAAAAGACTCCGGAAACGTTAAAGGGAGGTATCAACATTTGAAGTTTTTCTCAGTAGTAAAGTAAAATTCGTCCGTGCAACATCGTGTACATTGGCGCATTTATAGCCCATTCAAAGATGGTTTAAGGTATGTTTTAGTATTATTAGTTTGTTATGTTAAGTTTCAACAACAGCTTGCAAATGGCGAAGATTCTTGACCCATCCTGTATAAAAAATTGTTTTTTGTAGAAATTGTTGCTTGTTGTACGTAAGGACAATGTAGCTGTTGTACCTAGGGACGTTGTTGTCTAATGGATTCATTTTTGACGAAGAAGCAGAAGTTTTTGCTATCCTTGAGGAAGACATAGTCTTCAAGCTTCCTCTTCCCGTGCCCACTGGAGGCACAAGTAGGAGCAAAAATAACGTGAAATTTCCGGTAGAAATTGGCGGATATTTCTTGGGTTGAAGAGAAGTTGACAAGTCTTTAGTTACATGTTTCTAATTTTTTATGGCAGAGTTATATTTTGTTTTTTGTATTTTGAATTTATTTATTAATATATTATTTACACGACCAAGCGTAAAATCAAAGTTGTTACCCTCATTTTCGATCCTATATTTTTATTGTAGCCCTATGTCCCTAGGTACACCCTGACATGTCCCTAAGGAGAAGGGTTCTGTGATGAACCTTCCACCTACTGGCAGACCACGTTCGGCTCGCAATGAAAAAAATATTGAACGAGTTAGAGCCAATATTGAGGAAGAACCAGAAACATCAACGAGGAGACGTTCTACGGAATTAGGAATGTCCCGAACATCCTTAAGGAGAATTTTAAGAAAATATTTAATGATGTTTCCATACAAAATACAGTTAGTGCAGGAACTGAACCTACGGACCACGAACAGCGCCGAAATTATGCTATTCGCATCCAAGAATTAGCTAGAGAAAACAATGAATTTATTCATCAACTTATCATGTCTGACGAAGCTCATTTTCAGTTGAATGTCTTCGTCAATAAACAGAACTCTCGGTTCTGGGGTACACACATCAGCGCCAACTGCACCCTATCAAATGCACGGTTTGGTGTGGTGTGACCTCGCAGGAAGTTATCGGGCCTCACTTCTTCGAAACTCAAGACGATGGCAGTTTGACAATTAATGGTGAGAGATATCGGGATATGATTGATAATTTTTTACGTCCTGCAGTGGAAAATCATCCGGAAATGTGGTTTCAGCAGGATGGGGCAACCGCCCATACAGCCAGGGCTACAATGAATCTCCTGAGGCAACTGTTCGGTGAGCAGATATTTCAAAAAATTCCCATAAGAATTGGCCCCCGACCTCACAGCCCCCGATAACTTCCTATGGGGGTATCTTAAGGAACGTGTGTACGTCAACAAACCACGTACACTTCAGCAGCTTAAGGAGAATATCCGTGCTCAAATTCGAGCCTTAAATCCTCAGACATTAACCAATGTTATGAAAACTGCAGTCGAAAGAGCACGACTTTGTGAGGCCGCAAATGGAGCTCATTTAAAGGATGTTATCTTCCATACATAATCTCCATATGTAAAACTTTCACTGTTTGAAATATCAATAAAATTGGTTTATAAATAAAAAAGTTATTTAAATGTTAAATCCTACTCTGCCTTCTGGCCCACCCAGTATAACAATAATAATTTTCTTGAAGTATTTATTATCTAAATGTAAAACCAGCTACAATGCTTTTGTCTTTTAAATCAAGTGGTAGTTTTATTTAAATAACTTCAATCCAATTACATTCTACCATTCTTGATGATCCAACTGTAATAAAACCAGATTAATTTTTAATTAATAAATTTCCAAGGAAAATATGCTAATAAAGCATCGTCTGCAAGACAAAGTATACCCATCCTTAATTAATATTGCAATCCTGTATGCTAATTGCGATACAATGGATATATACCCACCAAAATAAGTATATTGTTTACAACAAAATGCAACAATAGAGAAATTTTACTGGCGAAATGAGGAAGTGTTAGCTATTTGTTAATAATCGAATTGCTTTATATGTGCACATCTCAAGCATATGTTAGCAGAAAAAAATACTCCTATATATTGTGTACTTAAATGCAGTTAAAAATGTAACCAACAAAGTGTTTTGTAACTTTTCTTCTCATAAAACTCGTATTGGAAGTGTTGCTAAACTTATGGCTTGCCCTGTACATCGTTGTACAGTAGCATTTAGACAAACAGGTGTGTTACTATTTAAAGCTCAAACGTCCTATCTTTTTCAACCTAGCGCAGATGGCGTACAATTTTGAGATTTTATCAAATTTGGTCTTTACATGTTTGCTATCAAACAAAATCGGATCCCCAACTTTGATTTATGAGTTAATGAAAACCTTCATATCGTATTTATAACATACGCTACACATTTACCCTTTTCTTCTTTCCTGTTTACTGTATATTTTTTTATCTTTCTGCTTTCAATAATATTATTTCCGCGGAGATAGTCCTGCTCCGCGACCTATTGGTATATTGTACCCTCTGGTTATAGCCCCTTAAAGGAATCCTGTGTTTTTCAAGAACTCCAGGATTTTTTTGAGGGTGCTTTTCTTAACTCTTCTTGGTTGGTTTTTTCCATCCCTAGAAGTCTACGCCGATAGTGGTATATTACGTGAAGAGGAGTTTCCTTTTCTTCACCACATCCTTTGCATAAATTGGTCTCTGAAAGCCCTTTTATGTACAAGTGTGTAGCGCACAGTGTCCTGCAAAGAGTCTGCTCATCACGAGATTATTTTTTCATTCTGCTTTCTACCTTTCTCTTTTTTATTTTACTTAAAATCTATTTATTCCCCTACCTTATAACTCCTTGATTATTTTCTTTTATTGTTTCTATTTTTGTTCTCAAATTTTTTTCCTTTACTTTTTCACGGTATCATCTTTGTGTTTCTGCTTTATAACAAACTTTTCTGCCACCTCTAACGCTGGTAGAAAGTTTATCCTTCCTTTTTACTCAAAAAATTGAAGAAGAATAATAAGAACGAAATCAAATCGGAAAATTCTCTTAACGAACAGTATTTAGGTCATGGATATAATGATGGTAACCTATTAGTGGAGAATATTGGCAAAATTAATGTCACTGGCTCTTTCTTGATGTATGCAGGACTTAATACCATTCTTCTTTACACCCATTCGGAGTATTACATGCGTTTTAACATATCCATTGTTTAAGACAACCATCTAGCAGCAGATATAATTAAAATAATCACTTGCGCTTGGAATGTAAGTAAAAAACAATTTTTTTTACAACTCTATGGTCTCACGACGTTAACGGGCCGTATGCAGCTCTTGTAATGATTACCGCGGGTGCACTAACCTTGCAACTGTTTATGCTAATTCTGCCTAATTTAATTTGCATTATCATTGTTGTTGTAGCTACGTTTTTCAGGAGTACTGTGTCTTCCTGCTTAACTGTTGTTATGGTAGGTTGGATTTAGGTCGGTAAGGCATATTAGGGAATTTAATTCCCCGGATTGGCGGATGTTGACTTATAATACCTATTGATTTTTGGTTTTCCAGTGTGTGAAAATTGAGAAAATTGCAAAACGCAGTTTTGACAAGAATCTGTACTGCCTTGGAATAATTATGCTCTGACAACTGCAAACAGCAATTATAGTTTTTTATTTAGCATTTTGAAGTGTTATAGAGCAATTTGGTATTTTTTTTTATAGAATTTTGGTATTTTATATAAATAAAGCATTTTAGTACTTTTTTTTGTACGAAAAATTGGGTTAACCCATTATCAGTCATTGTCCTATATTTAGGGCGCTTGATTTTTTCTGAATATTACAAAATAATTTCTAATATCGCGACTTCTATTAGTCAAAGTTTGTTAAATACATTACGTTTGACATATATCTATTAATAACTTTAAGGTTATAAAAAGCTATTTGGTTGGATACACCTGGTTGGTAAGTTTTACTTTAGCAATTGGCTTTATAAAAATAGTGTTTTAATTTGGCGGTTTTTTCGCAAGTGATTTTTTGTATGTGATCCCGTAAAACGTTGTTTTAATTTATATTAGTGGAGATAGAAAAAAAAACAATCACGGGTGTATTTATCCATAGTTAATTTTTTTGTGTCCAAAAGACAATGGCTTAATATACTATATACATTTGAGATTTGAGGCCTTCGAAAGTGGTGGAAAAAAGACAACTCAGGGGATATTTTGACTTCCAAATACATCCAATGAAATTTTGATTGTAAAATGGAATGACAACAAACCAGTGAGCGTCGCAACGAATTATACTTCAATCGAACCTCTTTCATCAACGAAAGATTCTCCGCCAGAAAAAAATATTAGTTCAAATTGGTGTTCCAAAACTAATAAGCGATTATCTCGATTGTCGATTAACTCGACAAGCAAATATCTTTATACAGAATAAGGATAAGATCAAAAAAATGGTGGTAGTCATTATTTACGCAAATGTTAAATATAGCTTTGGTAAATACTTGGAGACTCTATCAACTCGTATACCCAGAGGAAAACGTTTTCCTATTGGATGTTAGAAGCAAAAAATTACTTTAGCTTATTTATCAAAAGGTTCAACATCTCGTGAAAGGCAGGTCCAAAAAAATCAAAAATACTAGAAGGAAGGGTCAGCTTGAGTGTAAGATTTGATCCTGGCAACCATCCAATAATACCTATAAAATGCCAAAGGCGATGTGCAGACTGCAGAAAAAAACAACAAGAATTTGCAGTAGATGTAATGTACCTTTACATGACAATTATTGTTTTGCCCCATTGCATACCAAATAATTAATAAAATTTTGTGTATATTACTTAACCCATTTCTGTAATATTAACCCAGATAAGCCCACTGTCCTTTTAAAAGGACACCTTGTCGAACACTGTTTTAACGATTGTAAAGTAGACTAAATTTGTCTGCCGTAAGATGGAGTCTGACTCATTTTCAAGTTAAAGGTATAAACCTTTAGTAACAGCCAGATTAGGGGTTTCTTTCAGTAGTTTTTATTGTATATTTTTGTTGTGAAAAGAGGTTATGGATCTCCATTACGATTTTAAAATTGACAGGTAAGTTATTTTATCTCTGTATTACTCAAATACAAAAATATATATAGGTATATTATTTAGAAAACCTTTATAAACAATATTCAGTTACTACAACTTGTAAATGTTGTGTAGTTTGTTTTCTATAAATGGAATAAATTAGGTGTCCTTTTAAAAGGACAGTGGGCATATAAACATTCTTTTTTCAGAGGCGTGACACTTGCTGAAATACTAAGTCTAGTTGAAAATGATGATGACGAAATCGGCGAAGGTCCTGTTTGTATTGCAATTATGCTACCTCTTAACGCTTGTGACGACGTAACGGACGAGGATTCTGGTAATGAAGACATCATCGATATCAATAATTTACCCGCTTCTCAACTTAGAGCAGAAGCTGAAATAGAACTTATAGATGAAGAATGGGAACCTGAAGATTTAGTTCCTTTATCTGAAATTCGTATTTCTTTACAAAAAGAGAAGAATCTTTTGGAAATTAAAAATAAATCGTTTAGATGGAAAAAAGGAGTGTTGAAAAATTCAAAAGTAGACTTTCAATGGCCACTTGTTTATTTTACACCGAACAACTTATCTCCTACCAAATTGTTTGAAAATTTTATCGACAAAGAAATTATTGATATGTTAGTCACATTCACAAATAATTATGCTACTACTAAAAATAGGAGAGCAGATGTTACATTCGAAGAAATTAAAATATTTCTTGGAATATTGCTCCTGAGCGGCTACATTTCAATTCCACGGCGTAGAATGTTATGGGAAAATCCTCCAGACTCTCAAAATTCACTTGTATCTGCAGCTATGTCACGCAACCGTTTTGAACATATTTTAACAAATTTACATTGTTGCGATAATAACAATCTTGATAAGCACGATAAATTCGCTTAAGTTCGCCCGTTTTTCAAAAAATTAAATACAAAATTTTTGGAATTTGCTTCTTTTGAACAACATCACTGCGTAGATGAAGCCATGGTGCCTTATTTTGGTCGCCATGGCTGCAAACAATTTATCAAAGGCAAGCCCTTGAGATATGGATATAAGTTATGGACTGGTGCTACTGCGAGCGGATATATTGTGTGGTATGAGCCTTCAGGGTGCTAAATCTGAGATTCAAAGCCAGTACAAAACTTTGGGACTTGGTCCTTCTGTTGTATTACAGTACACAGATGTATTATGTTCTCATAACAATCTACCCTACACCCTTCATTTTGATAACTTCTTCACAACACTTCCATTGGTTAGTGAGTTGTCAGAAAGAGGTATCAAGTGTATTGGGACTATAAGAAAAAATCGACTGAGAAATTGTGTTTTAACTCCAGATAATGAATTAAAACAAAATCGAGGAAGTTGTGATTTTAGAGTATCTGAAGATAAGACTATAATAATTGTCAAGTGGTCAGACAATAATCTAGTGCACGTAGCATCTAATTATTACGACATATTACCGTTTCATCATGTAACCCGTTACTCCCAAAAACAAAACAAAAAGAATTACAGTCAAGCAGCCGCAAAACATCAAAAATTATAAACTTTACATGATCGACTGGACCACTTCGTAGAAGAACAAGAGAAACAAACACGGTGCAGAGTTTGTCATAAGAAGGTTTCAACTAGGTGTCGCAAATGTCAAGTCGCACTTCATGTTAGATGTTTTATTGCTTGCTTATCACACAATCAGTGACTTTTAATTGATTCTTTCTTATTCTGTACCTTGTGTCATTTCGTTTTATAAACTGTGTTTAATGTACGTTAATATTAATAAATAAAACCTCTACTTATTTTTGAAAAAAAAAGGATGTGTATATGCCCACTGTCCTTTTAAAAAGACACCAATTTTCAAAGAAAGTAAAAAGTAAAAATTTTTTTCATTATTTTTCAAGTAATTGTATATTAATAAGAAGATATATAACACAAAATTTAATTGAAATTCAAAAAAAATAATCGCTGGGCATATCTGGGTTAATCGGAGAATAGTTACTACCATTTTAAATGCCATGTTTGCCCATAAAAATGATGAAACTATAATAAAAAATGGATGTCTCGCATTATGTCGGTTCAAAATACCTCAGGATGTGGTAAGTTTTCATACATTTAAAGTAGGGTCTCCATTTTCGTGAAGGTCATTGTCAACAGTTTTTGCCAAGACACATTAATGTCACATCATTTTTAAAATAGCGGGCAACTTTGTACGTTAATCGCCAGTTAATATCACTTTTCAATTTATAATAAGAGCTACTATGGAGTTAACACTAAATTACTCAAAGATGGGCGCCCTCGATTGGCTTAGACGCTATCTATTTACAACTTATGCTTGGTTACAATATTTAGGGGTCTCAACAATGTTATAGCAATTCAACTGATACCAAAATACAGAACAGTGCATTCACGCCAAATATTAAATCACACCAGTAACGACAGGTAGAGCCAAACCGCCCTTTATGACATTTCAACTCGAGAGACGACCCCATAAAGTTCTAGATATCAGCTTAAATACTAGCCCCAGTTATTGTGTTGGGGCGAATAACTGTAATTGAACAAATAACTTGCAAAATTGTTAAAAACTTTTATTTGTGATAATACTATATAAAAGTCTGTAGGTACTCTGATCTCAGTTTTTTCGCACTTTTCAGCTGCCGAGTATTGTCCACTTTTAGAAAGTGAAGGGGGATTAGGAGTAATCAAAGAAGTTATGGATACCATGTCTCCACAACAGAAAATTGAAAAACTGGCTTCTATTGTGCTAGGCAACTGTAAAAAGTATAGGGAGCAAGTTTGATTCAGACCACCAATTTTCAAAGAAAGTAAAAAGTAAAAAAAAATTCATTATTTTTTCAAGTAATTGTATACTAATAAGAAGATATATAACACAAAATTTAATTGAAATTAAAAAAAAAAATCGCTGGGCATATCTGAGTTAATAGCATTAAATTTCATTCCAATTTTACGGTAAACATATTTAGTTTACACAAATGATCAAGATAAATAATTTACGTAGGTATTTATTTAGACGAATATATACTTTTTCTCTTTTTTTTTACAGACTTCGTTTACGTGAATAATTACCAATTTTCAGAAGATTGCTATTGTCGATGTCTTCTGGTATATAAGTACGTTTTAAAAATCAAATCTAGCAACTAAGGCTTCGTATATGTACCCAAATAACACATAATGAAACTATAATAGAGTCTCAATTGTATCCTGTATTTCTCTTAATTACTAATTTCCTCAAATTCTTAACTATAATTTAAATAATTCCTTCCTTTTTCTCGGTTTTCCTTTCGTGATATGTGATAAATAATAGTGCATAAGAGCAACTGGTACCACAAATTCTATATTTCAAAATAATATAACCTTAATTGCAATTTTGGAGATAATTTCTATCGACCACTTCATAAACCACACAAAACATTTAATTAAAACATCCCCTGAAGTTATTTTTTATCCATAATTCATTCACGCAAGGAATCTGTCGCTACTCAGCTTTGATATATCCAGAGGTCGCCCATATATCATGTCACCCATCCAGAATATATTACGATAAGTTACTAATGTAATTCAAAACACTAGCTAGCTTGGATTTGTGAAGGCAATGCATGAGTATTTACTATGTTATACAATATTGGTTCGTTCCTATTATGGGAACTAGTTGTTGTTAGGAATACGAAATTAAAATTTAATTTATTAGCTCGAGTCCTTTTACCCGTTCTTGTGGGATTAGTCGAGATATTTCGAATAGCGGAAGATCAGGTATTGCGTTATTTCTTTGTGGGTTATGCAGAATTTACGATAACGCCCATGGGTAGGTCCACAAAATTTAGTAAAATCTAGGTACATGCATAAATTTACAATATTTTGTCCACAAAATCAATTACCTTTATTTAGTTTTTGTATCATCGGAAAAAGATAGAAACAGAAACGAAACATATACAGAACAATTGAAGATGGAAACAGTTGAAACAAAAATACAAGAAAGACAGCTGGGATGTTTGGGTCACATTTGCAGGATGAAAGAAGAAAGGTTAACCAAAAGAGCCCATAAGGCAAGATTACAGGCAAAAATGAGACAGACAGAGAAAAACCTGGCAAGACCAAAATAAAAAAGCAGCAAGGGAGAGAAACATCAAATGGAACGACATAAAAAAGCTAGCACAAGAGAAAAACATGGAAAAAAGTCAGCACAACACAACTCAATAGTCCTACACCCAACAGTAGAAGGACTCATGACTAAATAAATAAAATCATTTCACTAACAAAATATGTTAAAAATTGTTGTTTTTTTTTTTAGGAGAATTCTGGACAAATTTACATCGTACAGTAACTTCATGTACGATATTATTGTTATACAGTTTTATTCTAAAAGGATGACAATAAAGGAAAAATTTTTTAGTCTTGGCTCAATAAAAAAAAACATTTTTTTTTAATTGGGTACATATTTTAAACACTGTTTTAGAATTAAAATAAATTTCCTTGCCAATTCGTAAAACACAGGAGTAAAGTGCATAGGAGTTAAAAATGTAATGAAAAATAGTTGTTTAAATTTCAAAACTATCCCTAACTATGTATGCAACTTCAAATTTTATCGATAAAATAATAAATAATATCAAGCAATAAACCTACAGGACAAGTAAAGAATTTTAAATGTGTAGATGTACCTTTTGCAAACACATAGTTATTGATCCATGCCTAAGATTTTGTTCTGGATTTTTGCAATATATAAAAGATGTAAACCGAAGCAAATGCATTTTGTATATGTTGCAATTTCATTTAAATTTAAGTGAATACCCCAAAACTTCACTGACTTCAAAACGATCAAAAATTTTGTAAATAAAAAATTACATCTTGATGTTAAATTCTTAGGGTGTTTTCAAATTCTTCAAGAAATTATTCCTAGCAAAAGTACATCTTCAAAAATTTTATTTGGTAGTTACCAAAAACTATAGAGCTTAAACTTTTACGTCTGATATTTATTAAGATATTTCAGCAATTTTTAGCTAATTACTACAACCACATAGGCTAGTAAAATTTACCGCATTTTAGAAAATTCTGTTTAGTCGAAATGTATTTAAAAAAAAAACTGTAGTAAAAATATTTGCATCTTGATATTAATTTCTTGTTTTTTTTAACATTCTTTAATAAATTACTGGTACCAAGAAGGTTTTTAAAATAAATCACATTTTCATTAATTCTTTAGATATTTCCAAATTTATTACAATTTATGTGTAGTACTTAAATATTTTCACATACTAAGTTTGTTCGTCATAGTTTTCAGGTTTTTTTTTTTAGGAAATTACCGACATCAAAAACCAGGTTCTCAAAATTATTCCTATACAAAAACAGTTCTCGAAAAAATACATTTTCAAAAATTTTACACTAGGTTTGACGACTTGATGTAAAAAAATTTGACACCTACCTACAAGAATCCAAAAATATTCCTTTTCAGACACTTAGTCCTAAAAAAATCCTACACACAAACTAATAAACTAACCCATCACAAACATGAACCAGAAAAAAACACGTCGGTTTAAAACACCACTTTAAAAGTCTTTTCGAAGTTGTTTTAACGTCGAGCACTACGCCAGCGGTATCACGGTTCGGTGGTCCTGCCTTCGTGAAACACCTGTTGCTACTAAAAGAGAGAAAACAAGTAGGCTGAGTAGAGCTCGCAGGTGAATGGAAGCCTGTTCGCGTATATCGAAGTCTGTGCTTGGATTATTCTCGAATGCTTTTCGGAGCGCGTGAGGTTTGGTCTAACGCGGACGGTTTTAAAACGATAATTAACATATTTTTAGGTGTGTGTGTGTGATATTTAACTATATTTTTTATGTTTTAGCTTCTTTTATAACAGTATTTGTAAACAAATTGGGTTATGATTAGTAGAATCAAAGATTGTGGGCGAGAAGATGGTAAAAACGTAATTGAAACGATAAAAAAGTTAAAAAAATAATGTTTCTTAATTTAATGTCCTTTTTCTTAACCCTTGTGTGCTTACCATGGTCTGGCTGGACAAATTTCAAGTTTGAATGTATTTTTCTCATAGCAAAAACTTCGTAATGACCTCATATCAATTTCATGATATCCTCTACGAACTTGTTTTAATGTATTTCGAAACAAAAGAGAAATCCAAGAATACCTAGCTGGCCTTTCAGTAACAGAAGCAAGCGCGATTACTCCCTGTGGAAGGCGACGAAGAAAATAAAGCAGCCACAAAAACCCATACCCCCTATTAGGAAAAACGATGGTACCTGGGCAAAGGACAACTACGAAAAAGCATATACTTTTGCCGACCATCTGGCCAAGGTGCTCGAGCTGTTTTTATCACAGCTTACAGCTGAAGAAGCACAGATTCACCATGTACTAGAAGCGCCGTTTCAATTGGAGATACCGATAAAAAGATTCAAAGTCAAAGATGTTGAGAGAATAGTCATAAAACACCCTCTAAAAAGGCTCCCGGGTATGACTTAATTACCGGCAAGATCTTACAAGAATTACCCCCTAGGGTGGATCGCTCTTATATGGGATTTTTTTTTTCGAATTTCGATTTCGGGGGGTGCGCGATAGATGCCCTGGTATCTTTTGATTATTCATGCAAAATATTTAAAAAAAAATAATAATTGGAAGTATGTACTACCCCAAAGTCGTCAAAGTTTTCGAGAATTTCAAAAAAGTTAATTTAAATTAAAATGTTCTATTTTCAACAACGAATTTCACGACTTTTTGGAACATTATCACAGTTTATGCCTTTAATTATTAAAATAACAATGTAACACACCGTTTTTCTTACTTTCTTGGGTAATTTTATTGTCACGTGCGCGTGTAGTGCAGCGGATATGTCATTTAGCATCCCTTCGCTTTATAGTTTCAATTTTTTTCTGAAAGAGATCACGTTTCATTCTGATTTCGAATATTTGAGAATTGATAGTGTGATATTTTTGTAATAAAAGTACAAACGTTTACGTAGCAGTGATACAAACTGTTCTATATTTGGTGTTGGCAATTAATTCCTAAATAGTTTGTTATCGACGCATGAAGGCATAAAGGCATGATAAAATATTTTATTTACGTCTCGCAAACCTTAGAAAACGATTCCAGGATTGGGTAAGAGACACTAGTAAAATAGTTACTACTGACATAGAACAAATCTGGAGAACAGCGTCCTTACCTACAGTAGAGCATCGAACAATCTTAGCGAAAATAAAAACATATCACGACAAATACCGTGCAATACTAAAGCCCTATCAATGTAGAAAGAATAGTGACAACTACAGAAACAAATTGGAGAATTTTAAAATGGAAGCCAGGACTCTGTTTGACATTGCCACTTGCAAATGTAGTTCGTTCGAGACTAGTTCTTGTGACGAATCGCGGAAGATACTCTTTAAAGAAAGAGAATTCTTGTTAGACCAGCAAGGTCAAAGAAAAATGATGATGTGTTCCTTAGATAGAGAGACTACAAGGAAAAACGAAACCAATATTTCCAAAAAATTGCAACGAAACTTTTATGAAGAAGCTTCCCAAACATCAAAGTCCCAAAGATCCACGTCTCAAACTAAGGGTTCAAATTCTAAGCTCTTAAAAGCAAATGCTGATATGCAGGAAAAGCAATGAGGACTATCGCAGAAAAGTTGTGTTCAAAGAGCACATTAGTTTATTGAAAAAAACTGGCTCACAATACATTGACCATATTTCTATGAAATCTAGTGACGCAAAAACAATTGCCAATTGACTGTTCGCATCATTTCCGAAGCCATCGCAAATCTGGACAAAGTCGAAATTGATATTTTACCTAAATTTTGTTTGAAGCCTTGCCACACACACAAACCACTGAAAGATGTGTCAAATTGGTGACGGATCAGAAATAAATTAGAATCTTGTCGTATCATACCAAGAAAGACTACAAAACCAAGTTATTAGCTTAATTTTGGAGTGATCTTAATTTTTTTTTAAACTGTTTTTGTGTGAATTTACATTCTGTTCTATTTTCTTATTCTTTTAATTGTCCAAAAAAGTTAAAAAAATTTTGTAGCCTAACCTTGAATACTTTTATTGGGCATAAACTATAACCTACATTCAGCAATTTTTTTTCAAAATTCAGCAGGCTTGGGGTAGTACTTTCACTAATAATATTAAAATATTGTCTTCATGACTTCTGGCTGCATCTTTTCCGCACCCCGCCAGAAAAAAAATATAAAAAAATAAAAGTCGATCCACCCTATTACCCCCACTGGCCTTCCATTTTATTACCGTTATCTGCAACTCAGTCATTAGACTAGGCTATGTCCCATCTCAGTGGAAAGTGGCACAAATTATACTGATACAAAAAGCCAGCCAAAGAAGTGACCTCATATCGCCCAATTAGCCTGCTGCAAGTGTCTCAAAAATCTTTGAGAAACTTCTTCTGCAAAGATTACTACCTACGCTCGAAGCCAAAGATATTATTCCCAAACCAGTTTGGGTTTAGGCAAAAACATTCGACGATTGAACAAGTGCACCGAGTCACTAGGAAAATCAGACACGACCTGGAAACAAGCAGATACTGCTCAGCGGCGTTCCTGGATGTTTCACAAGCCTTTGACAAGGTGTGGCACAAAAGTTTGTTGTACAAAATTAAAACACAGCTGCCATATAACTACTACCAAATATTGCAATCTTATCTAACAGACAGATACTTCATGATAAAATGCCAGGGCGAGCTAACAACTCTGGTACCGATCAAGTCAGAAGTACCCCAAGGCAGCGTCCTTGGGCCAGTACTATACCTGCTATATACTGCAGATCTCCCAAAAACTAGGCTGACCTCGATTGCCACGTTTGCTGACGACACAGCAATTTTAGCCTCGCATAAAGCTAATAAAATAGCCTCTCAAAATTTACAACGGCATTTAAATGAAATAATACAAAAGTGGCTCAGATACTGGCGCATAAAAGTTAACGAATCGAAATCAGTGCATATTACCTTTACACTTAAGAAAAATAATTGCCCGACAGTGCAGCTTAATAACCGCGATCTACCACAGAAAACCACAGTGAAATATCTGGGAATGCACCTAGACCGGCGACTTACATGGCAGACTCACATATTAACTAAACGTAAACAACTTGGTCTTCAATTTTCCAAAATGTACTGGCTTATGGGTCGCAAATCCCAGATGTCGCTAGAAAATAAAGTGCTGCTATATAATACAATCCTAAAGCCGGTGTTGTGTATGACATTCAACGCTGGGGCTTTGCAAGTGAATCCAATATAGCCATACTTCAAAAATTTCAATCGAAAGTGCTACGTTCCACCGTTAATGCTCCATGTCACAAACGCAGTGCTACACCGCGACCTCCGAATTGAATCAGTTAAAAGTGAAATTAAAAAAGTTAGTGAAAAGTATAAAGACCGACTCCAAGAACATCCTAATGAGTTAGTTAGAGAGCTGCTTAAAATACCTGGCGATAGAAGACTAAAAAGACTAGATCCCCTGGATCTCCCAAACAGGGAATAACAAGTGCACTTTATGTCCATGTGCAAACAAGTATTAACATTGTTGTGTTAAGCACTTAAAGGAGGTAGCCAGTGGGCTACCTCCTACTATGCTATTTTTACTATGCAAATTTTACTTATTGTTCATCAGAGAACAGATCGTAAAAATACATGGATGTATAAAAACAAAAATGTAATCAATATAAACCGTGTTACGTTTATATTATATTTTCATGTCAATATTGCAGCCCTTTAAGCATTAAAAAGTTATTAACCGTTTGAAATTATCAAGTAAATTGTATTGAATGTATTAAAACCAGTGTGCTAAATTCTCGTTTTTTATTTTCTGTTTCAGACACGATGCAATAGCAATGGCTCCTGTTGCAGAGGAAGTGTAAGTATTTTTAGCGGTGTATTTTTGTTTAAAGACCATCATCATGTTACCATGGACAATATAAATGGTGTTTTCTTTTAACACTCATATTTTTATCATATCGTATCGTACCGTAGGCCTTTAAAAATTATTAAACCTTTAAAATAATGATGTAAATTGCTTTGAATGTATCAAAACCAACGTGCAAACTTATCGGTTTTTATTTTCTGTTACAGTGCCTGTACACCACCGCAACAGCTGGCGGAGGTAGATTTGTAAGTATTTTTGGTTGTGTAACGAGTTAATAAGAAAAATTGGTTTGAACCCCCCTTTTGGTAGATTGGCCCACGCAATAAACTTTTTTTGTGCCACTGTTTTCCTTTTTGTTCAATTAGGTGCAAAATTTTAAACAAATTATGATTATGTTTTGTTTTTCAGCCAAATCAAGAAAATCGCGTAGGGGCTTTCAAAAGGGGGCCAACCATTGGTTGAGACGGTAAGTATTTTTAGCTGTATACACTAGACAATCAAAATCTATTATTGACTATATTATAACAAGTCAAGAGAAATCTACCATAGTTAATGATGTAAGGGTTTTTCACTATAATACTTTTTTTGTGCCACTGTTTTCCTTTTTGTTCAATTAGGTGCAAAATTTTAAACAAATTATGATTATGTTTTGTTTTTCAGCCAAATCAAGAAAATCCCGTAGGGGCTTTCAAAAGGGGGCCAACCATTGGTTGAGACGGTAAGTATTTTTAGCTGTATACACTAGACAATCAAAATCTATTATTGACTACATTATAACAAGTCAAGAGAAATCTACCATTGTTAATGATGTAAGGGTTTTTCACTATAATACTTTTTTTGTGCCACTGTTTTCCTTTTTGTTCAATTAGGTGCAAAATTTTAAACAAATTATGATTATGTTTTGTTTTTCATTTAAGTAGAAAAAATCCCGAAGGGAATGCCAAAAAGTTTTGGCACCATTTAAGCCGATGGACAAACTGCCTGTGCCCAAAAAACAACAGCCGGCACAGGTACAAGTGGAGCAGATCGCGGCGGATATCGATTTTAATATCGATATTTCGTGGTATGGGCAACAAAACTTTGATATGTCGATACATCGATATGTCGATATTACGATATCGAATTTCGATATCGCCCACCCCTATGAGCAACTGATTTTATTTCTTCTTCTGTAAAGTGATCTCTGTCTGAATTTTTACAAAGCAGTTCTTTTTGATCTTCTGTGAGCATCTCACTGAAATATTCTATTCATTTCTCAGCTGGAACAAGATTTAGCTCGTTTCCCTTTTTATAGTCTATTGTGCTGTTTTTTGTTGTCACTAAATTACCACATTAAATTGAAAACTCTTCAATTTTATCTTTTTATAATTTTTAGGACCATCTAAGAAAAAGCGTACGCCAGCGCAGGAAAACCAGACAACACCGCCTCCAATCGGTAAGAATATTTCATTAAATGATTATACTTAGCAGACAAATAATCTGATGTTAAAATAAAAATGTTAAGTATTTAAAAATTATGAACTCTTTAAATTTGGTAACATCTTTAAATTTTTAGGACCATCTACAAAACAACAGCCGCAACTGGTCCCACCACAAAGCTCTCCGGAGCAGGCAGCACCCGATGAGCAGGCGACACGTGCACCAACAAAGAAATCAAAGCCAGCGCAGCAAAAGCAGACAACACCGCCTCCAATCGGTAAGAATATTTTATTAAATGATACTTAGCAGACAAATAATCTGATTTTAAAATAAAAATGTCAAGTACTTAAAAATACAAAATAGGTACTGGATTTTAATTATTTGCAAAATTTTCTTTGAGGTAATAATAATTGCTTAACATATTGCATGTCAACGAGGATTAAAAGAGTGATTTCTAGAAGACAGTATTGATAATTGAAAGTATCCATTCAGCCAAATGCTTCCAGCTACAGAGAGAAATATAAAATATACTTATTTCTTCAAACCAACTCATATTCCAAGAGTGCGCACGATGTGTTGCTGCAGGAGCGCGCACTTTGCCACAATAGTACGCACCGTTGCTTCATGCGCACTCTTGGTACCGTAAAACTTTTGCTTAATCAACCACCTTTTTATTTAATTATAGGTAGATGGGTGGTTATAAGCGAAAAACTGACAGAAGTCTTCGTTTTACCCCTGAATTAATGGAGCAAATCAGAAACAAATTACAAAGTGGACAGTCAAAGAGATCTGTTGCAAAAGATTTAGGTGTGGCAGATTCGCCATTACGGAAACGTCTAAAATCGACCACCATGCCAACGTCTCTTGGGCGTTTCAAACCCACTTTTTCTGCGGAAATGCAGGCGGCTCTTAACTACGCATATTAACAAAATGAATAAGTATGTTTTACGGTATAACTCTTAAGGAGCTCCAGTCTATAGTTTACCAATACGCCGAGCAAGCTAAAGTAAAGCATCCCTTTAATACGGAAAAGAAGCTTGTGGGGAAGAAATGGCTAAATGCTTTTCGTAATCGCCATAACATAGTTGTGCGGACTCCAGAAAAAACAAGCTTAGCTAGAGCCATCGGGTTTAACAAACCCCAAATAAACATATTTTTTCAAAATCTAAAACATTGCATAGAAGCATATGGAATTCAAGCGCGTTCAATCTTCAACATGGACGAAAGAGGAATGTTGATCGTTCCGAATAAGATACCGAAGGTTTTAGCTTCCAAAGGGCAAAGAAATGCCGGAAAGGTTGTTTCTGGCGAAAGAGGGACGTTAATAACGGCCGTTTGTTGCATGAATGCCGCAGGATTTTACGTACCTCCTTCAATGATTTTTCCACGAAAGAGGGAGAAAAAGGAACTCTTGCATGGTGCACCGACTGGGACAATGCTGATGGTATCTGACAGTGGATTTATTAATACAGATCTATTTTTGAAATGGTTGCAGCATTTCAAAGAATATGTCAGACCATCAGAAGACAATCCTGTTTTATTAATTTTGGACAATCATTCCTCACATATTAGCCTACGAGCAGGGGCGTAGCTAGGGGGGGGCAGGGGGGTACATATGTCCCTGGGCGCCAAAATGAGGATCGATTTAAACTAATTGCAAGTTGTGAGCGGTCTTTCAGCAAACTAAAGCTTATTTTATCATATTTACGTGCTTCAATGGGACAAGATCGTCTGTGATCTTGCACTCCTTAGCATCGAAAGACAAACCCTTGATTCTATTAATTTTGACAACGTAATTGATTAGTTTGCGACAGTCAAATCAAGGAAGATCAATTTATAGTAGAATTCCAATTCATATATACTACACATACACACTCACGGACCAGTACAATAAATAAGTATAGAATTTAGTTTTTATTAGTATTTAGTAATTTTAATAATTAAGTAGTATTTATTTTAGTATTTTACTGTTTATTAAATAAATTGTTTCAATCCATAAAAAGAATTTTTAGTTTTTATTCTATTTATGAACCATAATATAAACTGAAAATAACAATTTTTTGGGGGACCGGCCCCAGTGAGTCTCCAGACTCTCGATACGAGAAGGGGCGCAGATTTTGTGTCTTGTCCCCGGGCGCAAATTACCCTAGCTACGCCACTGCCTACGAGCAATATTGTTCTGCAGAAACAATGGTATTCAATGGTATACCTCCTCATAGCAGCCACAAATTACAGCCGTTGGATGTGGGCTTTTTTGGTCCACTTAAGAATGCATACGCTCAAGAGGCTGATAAATGGATGGTATCTAATCCAGGCAAGATGATCACACAATCTGAAGTTGCTAGCCTCTTTGGAAAGGCTTATAACAGAATTACATCTCTTGAAAAAGCAACGAAGAATTTCGAATCTGCTGGAGTGTGGCCATATAATCCAGATAAGTTTGGAAAAGAGGAATTTGATCCTGCAACCGTCACAGATAAACCCAACGGTGTAGAAATTATTACCGAGGACGGCGAATTGTTGCAGCAGTTAGGAACATGTACTATTGCAAAAGTACTCGCTCTGGGCACCATACCTAATTCCGAAGTTGAAATAGTATTGCAAGTAGCAACCACTAGCTTGGATCAAAAATCTCTAAAACGGGTATTCAAAACTAACGTTTCTACAGCTACTGCCATAGAGGAATGTAACAATGTAGATATTGTTATTAAAGACCCTGAACTTTTACAACAATTAACACATACGACTGATACTGCCCCAAGAGTACCTGCTGCAGCCACCAAAATTGTCACCTTACACGTTGCACCAAAGCTTACCACGTGTGCCATTGTGAACAGAGAATCTTCAAATACAGCGGTCGAAACGGAAATCCTTGCAGCTGCACCAACAGCTCCAGATACACACAATGCAGAAGTATCGTACCCTCTCCCTCTATCCGAACCAGGACCTTTATTAAGAAATACTAGCTCCAATGAAGACAAGTTAAAATTTTAAAATTTACTTTCCTCGTACATTTTGATTTTAGGTAATCAAAATACAAGTTCCAATGCTTCCAGCTCAGGTGTACGTTTAGATTTCTTGGAAACCCTAGAAAAGATTCGCCCCTCGCTAAAATGCAACAGAGATGATGCAAAAAGAAAGAGGATGTCCAAGAAATCTGAAATTTTGACGAGCTCGCCATATAAAAATGGCCTTGCTGAGAAAACGAATTCCCGCCAAACTAGAAGGTCAAGAAAACTGTTTTTGGGCCAAAAGAAAAGAAAATCGGGAGGTCGTGGGTTCGAATCCCCCGTCTGTCATCGTAGAGGTTTCAGGTGGTTCCCTCTACCTACTATAGGCAAATGCTGTGACAGTACTTCCACCTACCCTTACCTTACGCACCCTTTACTTGTTCCCCACCCCCTCCTCCAGGACGCTAGTGACCACAGATGTCGAAGCGTCCTTAAACCAACAATTAACAAAAAAAAGAAAGAAAAGAAGCCTTTCAAGAAGTCTACTTAATTGTGTAATAAACCTGAAAAACGGAGCACTGAGGGAAAGAAACTATCTACTACCACCACAGAAGTTGCAGGGGTTTGCGGTACATGCATGGAGTCATATTAGGACCCTCCCGAAGTTGACCTCATTGAGTGTCACATGTGCAAGTTATGGTTTCCCGGAATCTGCACCAGCTACACAGGTGTAGGTCTTTTTAGGTGCGATTCATGTTGATTATAGTGGTGCGCACTCTTCGTTTATACCTACGGGTACTCTTAAGACCCGTTGGTTCCAAGAGTGCGCATTTGCAGAGTTTACATTTTGTTCATTTTTTATACAAGGTGTTTCACTTTTCGATGGGCCACTATTGCTATCTCCGTAAATAATGAAAATACAAGGTTGGTTAAATAGGACAAAAGTTAGCTATTTAGGTGTGTATTTCAAAACAGATCTTGTTTTGTTTAAAAATTCCATGGCTTCCGTGATATAACGAAAAAACCGAAATCGATCAAAATTTTTAAACTTAAATATCTCGACTATTGTTGCGAATACACAAAAACGTCAAAAAAAAATTTTTTTGTAAATTTTGTTGTCTATAAGATGGCGATAGTCAATTTTTTTTAAAATAAATTATCGTGCAAGATATTTGACAAAACAACTTTTTTTTAAATGGCAGTCGTAGTAGGTGATGACTTAGATTTAAAGGTAATTTTTTTCTCTTTACAATGATATAATATTATGTATGTCTATTTTCAAAAATAAGCGAAATAACTTTAAAAAAATGGTGTCTAGGACAGCTGGGGGAAGCCCCTACAACGTGGCATCACTCGACGTAAGAAAGGGCATAGTGCTCATTGGAAAAAAGTTGCAGGACAAACCCATTCCAAGGCTATCCTGTCAATGGTCTCTAAAGAAAAGACAGAAGAAATGCTCAGGATGAGCAGTGCAAACATCAGAGCAGCCACAGGACTCGTCACAGGACACTGTGGGCTTAACAAACTTTTCTACATAATAGGGCTCTCAGAGACCGATATATGCAGAGGATGTGGTGAAGAAGAAGAAGAAGAAACCCTCATCACGTAATATGCCAGTGTGAAGGATTCACACCCTATCGGAGTAGACTTCTGGGGATGGAAAAAGCAGACCAAGAAGAGTTAAGAAAAACATTCTTAAAGAAAATCCTGAAATGCTGATTATGTATTTTAACGTATGCTTAGGAAATTTCCATACCTCTACAATCTACTTACATGATACATCAAATATATTGTTTACAGGGATAAAATTTGTGTACAATTGTTGAAGACAACAATGTAAATAATATGAATTATTATTAGTGACATTATTGCTATAATCTAGATAATTTTAACATAATTTAATTTTTAGGTGTTACAAGCAACCCATTGCCGGCATTCCAGACCGTCACTGCTAGGATCGTGCCTGCTGTGTGATCATGAAGGCTTAGAAACATTATTTGATATTTGTCTGAAGTATATTTTACATCGAATTAGTACGATTTGCGTGTACGAGGCAACTACCGACCATTTTCGCCTTCGCGACGACGAGCCGATTTTTGTGAGCAATTATTGAGTGCTTATTTAGGCAAACATTTAGTGACATTATTGCTATAATCTAGATAATTTTAACATAATTTAATTTTTAGGTGTTACAAGCAACCCATTGCCGGCATTCCAGACCGTCACTGCTAGGATCGTGCCTACTGTGTGAACATGGCTTAGAAACTTTATATAATACATGTATTGGTGTTATTTTAAATCGAATTAGTTCTCTTCGCCCGCCATTCAACGATCAGCTCAGAACTGGCACGAACTAGGGGAATCCGACTGTGTAATTAAAACAAAGCATTGCGATGGCCCCTGCGGGTGTTGACGCAATGTGATTTCTGCCCAGTGCTCTGAATGTCAACGCGAAGAAATTCAAGCAAGCGCGGGTAAACGGCTGGAGTAACTATCTCTTAATATATATATTAATAACTGGAGACCCATAACAATTGGGTCCATTATATCGAGAGCTTTACATAGTATCCTGGCCAAAAGATTGAATAACGCAACTAAGCAAAACATAAACCAGCGTGGTTTTACAAATATCGACGAAACACTGGCTAACACACTCATCCTTGACCACTACATCAGGTCTAGGACAGACGGGGGAAGCCCCTACAACGTGGCATCACTCGACGTAAAAAAGGCTTTTGATTCAGTGTCTCGCCACGCCATAAAAAGAGCTTTAGACCGCCTGGGAATTGAAGACAAGACAACCAGTTACATCATGTTCAACCTGCAGAACGCCACTACGAAAATCAATATCGGAGGCTCCGACACAAATCCCTTCAGTCTAAGGAGGGGAGTAAAACAGGGTGATTCCCTAAACTCCATCCTATTTAATATGGTCATCGACGAGCTTTTGACCGACATCAACGTGGGTGCCAGAGGCGGATCAGTTACCTAAACAGTGAAATGCGCCGCCATTGCCTTTGCCGATGATATTGTTTTACTTGAAGACAACAGCAGAGCCATGCAAATCACATTGAACCAAGTTAGCAAATTCTTCCTAGAGCGAGGGATGTCCCTAAACAATAAAAAATCGAACGCAATATCTGCAGCAACAGTGCCTGCCAAGAAGAAGGTTGCAATTCTACCAAACTCAACCTTCTCAATAAGCGGTAAAAAGATAAACCAAATTACACTCCTAAATAGCTAACTTTTGTCCCATTTAACCAACCTTGTATTTTCATTATTTAAGGAGATAGCAATAGTCCCATGGAAAAGTGAAATACCCTGTATATATTAAACCAGAACATTAGATAGTGATGAACTATTTAAATTTCCATTAATTTCTTTTATTCTAAAAAAAACTTTTCGGGACAACTTTGTATATGTATATAGTATTCACCGAGCTTGGTGGCTGGTTGGTCTGCAACCTAGCGAGTAAAGTCGGGAGGCGTGGGTTCGAATCCCGCGGCCGTCTGTCATCGTAGGGGTTTCAGGTGGTTTTCCCTACCTACTATAGGCAAATGCTGTGACAGTACTTCAACCTACCCTCTACCCTTACCCACCTAATCCTAGTTCCCTCCTCTTCCACTTCAGTGATTAGCCATAGCAGCAAAAACATGCCGAAGCAAAATAAATCAGATAAAAAAAAAAGAAGGTGACATTAAAAAACAGATATTATAAAAGAAAGAAAAAAACTTAACCTTCGAATGGACGGACAACAGGGGTTCTTGTGGACCCCAAGCCTTTATTTGTGTTGATAGTTATTTTATTTTTTATATCTGTAATTAGTGCCTTTAGGACATCTTTCGTAAGTGACTTAGTCATCTTTCACTGCATTAATATTTGTTGTAAATCTTACGTAACAATTATTAGGCTAACGCAAACACAAAAGTTGTGTTACTGGACATTCGGGGTTCTTAAGAACCCAATTCATGAAATCGAAACCATCTAAATATGGAATTAAAATTTGGTGGATTTTCGATGACGAGGAATGCCTATCCTCTGAAAGGACAAATCTACCATGGAAAACAGCCTGGAGAACCACGAGAAGTAAATCAGGGCGAAACAGTTGTACGTGACCTATTATCTAAATGAAACAATTCTGGAGAAATGTCGTACCGGACACATTTTTTACAATTATTCCACTAGCAAAATATTTACTTAAAAAAATAATAACTATAGTGGGAACAATGAGACGGAAAAAAAAGGAAATACCCCCTGAAGTACTCCCAAACAAAAATTGAGAAATAAATTCTTTGTTGTATGGGTTTTTTTGATAAACCAACATTAGTGTCTTTATGTACCGAATAAAAAGTAAAGCAGTAATTTTACTTTAACTATGCACAACCAACGTCCAAATATTGGAGAAGCCAACAAACCAGAAATAATACATCATAATAGACACAAGGTACATACCATGGACCATTTAGTGGCCAATTACAGATGCAGACGTAAAACAAGAAGATGGCCAGTCACAATTTTTTTCAATATGCTTGATATAGCTTGATATAAAAGCTTATATTCTATGTAAAAAATCATCCAGATTGAAGTAATAAAGATAGAGCTCGTCGAAGAAGATTTCTTATAGAATTAGGAGAACAATTTATCCACGGACACACACAAAATTGTGTACAACAACCAAATTTTGAGAAAAGTGTTCAGGATGCTTTAGAGACACTGGTATATTCTAGACTCTAGTCTAGACATTGCATGCTTTCTGGAATTTCCTTAGTTGATTTCACTGTGGTGTATGTTTACTTCATTTATTTGCGGGAAGAGTAAAGAATGAAAAAAGATTTAAATAAACCAAGCTTTCAGTTATAAACAAAAATCGAAAAAATTTTTTGTTTGTTTTTTATTAATAGTGCAATTTTTTGGAAGTTTTTTTATTCGCTTTTTGCACCAAATAATGTAACTATGCTCCAAAGAAACCTACTTCGTAGCTCTTAAGATGAGCAAGACCCGATGTTTAGGCTTAAATTTGGGACATCCTGTTTATTTCCTTGGCTAAGAGACCAGATCTTGTGTAGAATGTAAAATTAATCTGTACAATTTGGATATAGGCACTAATTTCCATTATGTTTACTAATTATATTATTTTTTTGTTTCAGCGACATACCATATGGTCCAATTGACAGAAATTTTTCTAAAAACCATCAACGAATTGGTTAATTGTAAGTACTTATTCTTTTTATATGAACGCCCTCGTAGCTCTGAGAGGCGAATATCGTTTAACCAAGAATGGCCAGCCCCAAACATCCCTGGGCGACACGAATAAAGAGGCCAGAGGTTGCCCGGTACCAAAACAATGGCTGCCAAATTTTAACTGTAATGGGAAAAGTTAACGATAAGTTAAGCGATTTAGCTCTAGATACTGGATCAAGTAAGAATGTACTTAGTAAGATTGCGTTAAGAAGAATATATATACCATTAAGTAAGCCCGAGATACAACAAACTGCTGGTGGTCATAGAGTAGCTGTTCTAGGAGAAGCGCATTTGATGTTGAACATTGGAGGAATGGATACCCAATGCAATGCACTGGTGATAGGAACATCACCAAAACCCCTAATCCTACTGCTGGGTTGAAAGGTTTTGTTTGATGCTAATTCTTGTTACAAATCCACAAAAACTCGTATGCTTCACTGCCCTGTTGCAAGGATTAAATTTGATTTTAAATACCTCGTAATCAAAATTCTTACAAAACCTTTTGTTACAGAGGAGTTTCTTAAGCTTGGGGTGAAACAAGCGGCGCTTCGAGGTAGGTCTAAACAGCCTAATGCTACTCCGCCGCAACAGGATCAGTCTTCCCTGGACGCGCCGGAGCAAGCAGTACCTTTACTCAACAAAAGTGAGTGTTATATTAATTTTTATTACGTAAAGGTTTTACCTTTTGCTTTACCAATCAAAACTTTTCAAAATACCTAGTTATCAAAATTCTTACAAAGCCTTTCGTTACAGGGGAGTTCCTTATGAAGGAAGTGGCGCTTCAAGGTAGGTCTAAACAGCCTAATCCTACTCCGCCGCAACAGGATCAGTCCTCCGACGTGCAAACTATCGTTCTCTATTTTCTGTTACAGTGCCGATCTTTGTGAAAAACAACTAGTAGAAAGTACGATTCATATAGGTAAGACATACAAATTCGTATACTTTTTTGAATATTGTACAAAGCATCCATTCTTAACAGGATCGGTCCTCCCTGGACGCGCCGGAGCAAGCAGCACCATTACTCAACAAAAGTGAGTGTTATATTAATTTTTATTATGTACTCGTAAAGGTTTCAACTTTTGCATTACCAATCAAAACTTTTCAAAATACCTAGTTATCAAAATTCTTACAAAGCCTTTTTTCAGAGGAATTCCTTTTTCGCAGAATGAAGGAAGTGGCGCTTCAAGGTAGGTCTAAACAGCCTAATCCTACTCCGCCGCAACAGGATCAGTCCTTCGACGTGCAAACTATCGTTCTTTATTTTCTGTTACAGTGCTGAACTTACCGATAAGCAGGCAGTTGAAAGCACTGTTCATAAAGGTAAGACATACAAATTCGTATACTTTTTTGAATATTGTACAAAGCATCCATTCTTAACAGGATCAGTCCTCCCTGGAAGCGCCGGAGCAACCACTACCTTTACTCACCAAAAGTGAGTGTTATATTAATTTTTATTAGGTAAAGGTTTTAACTTTTGCATTATCAATCAAAACTTTTCAATTTCTAGATCCCAAAAATAATTTCAGACATATATGATAAGCTGAGAAGGTGATTTCATCTGTTACTTAGAAAAAGAAAATTCGAGTATGCCAATTATATAAAATTAATATCGCTGGATGTGTACAAGTGGTGCACAACGATTATGATAATCGTCTTTATTTTATTCGTATCTTAGTTTCTTATTACTCAGGTATAACTAAAAATGTTTCTTTTACAGCAACTGAGGATGGCTTGAACCGCATTAGCGCCGCAATTCTTCACCTTCGAGAACAAGGCAAGCTATTAACGAATCATTAGTAAAAAAGTGCTTGCACCATCCATATACCTATATATGTCCACACATAACGCAAATAAATAATCGGCAAATTGTTTTCACTTTTAACGATATTTCACAAAACCACAATTGTTTGTCATTCATTTTTTTAAGGTATCACCTTTAAATGTTACAATATGCAAAATAATCAAAAATCCTGAAATTCAAAATAATTTCACGTTTTATATTTTTTATTTTTCATTTTGAATTCCAAGAAACACTCGGTATCATCGAAAAATCGAGATTAGCCAAATGTTTAAATTGTAAATAGGTCGTTTTTTTTTTAGACAAGTTTATTCCCTTGGCTAACAGACCAGATCTTGTGTAGAATGTAAAATTAATCTGTACAATTTGGATATAGGCACTAATTTCCATTATGTTTACTAATTATATTATTTTTTTGTTTCAGCGACATACCATATGGTCCAATTGACAGAAATTTTTCTAAAAACCATCAACGAATTGGTTAATTGTAAGTACTTATTCTTTTTATATGAACGCCCTCGTAGCTCTGAGAGGCGAATATCGTTTAACCAAGAATGGCCAGCCCCAAACATCCCTGGGCGACACGAATAAAGAGGCCAGAGGTTGCCCGGTACCAAAACAATGGCTGCCAAATTTTAACTGTAATGGGAAAAGTTAACGATAAGTTAAGCGATTTAGCTCTAGATACTGGATCAAGTAAGAATGTACTTAGTAAGATTGCGTTAAGAAGAATATATATACCATTAAGTAAGCCCGAGATACAACAAACTGCTGGTGGTCATAGAGTAGCTGTTCTAGGAGAAGCGCATTTGATGTTGAACATTGGAGGAATGGATACCCAATGCAATGCACTGGTGATAGGAACATCACCAAAACCCCTAATCCTACTGCTGGGTTGAAAGGTTTTGTTTGATGCTAATTCTTGTTACAAATCCACAAAAACTCGTATGCTTCACTGCCCTGTTGCAAGGATTAAATTTGATTTTAAATACCTCGTAACCAAAATTCTTACAAAACCTTTTGTTACAGAGGAGTTTCTTAAGCTTGGGGTGAAACAAGCGGCGCTTCGAGGTAGGTCTAAACAGCCTAATGCTACTCCGCCGCAACAGGATCAGTCTTCCCTGGACGCGCCGGAGCAAGCAGTACCTTTACTCAACAAAAGTGAGTGTTATATTAATTTTTATTACGTAAAGGTTTTACCTTTTGCTTTACCAATCAAAACTTTTCAAAATACCTAGTTATCAAAATTCTTACAAAGCCTTTCGTTACAGGGGAGTTCCTTATGAAGGAAGTGGCGCTTCAAGGTAGGTCTAAACAGCCTAATCCTACTCCGCCGCAACAGGATCAGTCCTCCGACGTGCAAACTATCGTTCTCTATTTTCTGTTACAGTGCCGATCTTTGTGAAAAACAACTAGTAGAAAGTACGATTCATATAGGTAAGACATACAAATTCGTATACTTTTTTGAATATTGTACAAAGCATCCATTCTTAACAGGATCGGTCCTCCCTGGACGCGCCGGAGCAAGCAGCACCATTACTCAACAAAAGTGAGTGTTATATTAATTTTAATTATGCACTCGTAAAGGTTTCAACTTTTGCATTACCAATCAAAATACCTAGTTATCAAAATTCTTACAAAGCCTTTTTTCAGAGGAATTCCTTTTTCGCAGGATGAAGGAAGTGGCGCTTCAAGGTAGGTCTAAACAGCCTAATCCTACTCCGCCGCAACAGGATCAGTCCTCCGACGTGCAAACTATCGTTCTTTATTTTCTGTTACAGTGCTGAACTTACCGATAAGCAGGCAACTGAAAGCACTGTTCATAAAGGTAAGACATACAAATTCGTATACTTTTTTGAATATTGTACAAAGCATCCATTCTTAACAGGGTCAGTCCTCCCTGGACGCGCCGGAGCAAGCAGCACCATTACTCACCAAAAGTGAGTGTTATATTAATTTTTATTACGTAAAGGTTTCAACTTTTGCATTACCAATCCAAACTTTTCAAAATACCTAGTTATCAAAATTCTTACAAAGCCTTTTTTCAGAGGAATTCCTTTTTCGCAGTCTGAAGGAAGTGGCGCTTCAAGGTAGGTCTAAACAGCCTAATTCTACTTTACCGCAACAGGATCAGTCCTTCGACGTGCAAACTATCGCTTTTTATTTTCTGTTACAGTGCCGATCTTTGTGAAAAACAACTAGTAGAAAGTACGATTCATAACGGTAAGACATACAAATTCGTATACTTTTTTGAATATTGTTGTACAAAGCATCCATTCTTAACAGGATCAGTCCTCCCTGGACGCGCCGGAGCAACCACTACCTTTACTCACCAAAAGTGAGTGTTATATTAATTTTTATTAGGTAAAGCTTTCAAATTTTGCATTATCAATCAAAACTTTTCAATTTCTAGATTCCAAAAATAATTTCAGACATATATGATAAGCTGAGAAGTTGATTTCATCTGTAACTTAGAAAAAGAAAATTCGAGTATGCCAATTATATAAAATTAATATCGCTGGATGTGTACAAGTGGTGCGCAACGATTATGATAATCGTCTTAATTTTGTTCGTATCTTAGTTTCTTATTACTCATGTATAACTAAAAATGTTTCTTTTACAGCAACTGAGAATGGCTTGCAGCGGATTCGCGCAGCAATTGTTCACCTTAAAGAACAAGGTAAGCTATTAACGAATCATTAGTAAAAAAGTGCTTGCACCATCCATATACCTATGTATGTCCACACATAACGCAAATAAATAATCGGCAAATTGTTTTCACTTTTAACGATATTTCACAAAACCACAATTGTTTGTCATTCATTTTTTTAAGGTATCACCTTTAAATGTTACAATATGCAAAATAATCAAAAATCCTGAAATTCAAAATAATTTCAACAAACATTCCTGTCACCAGATTTTTTTTAAATTTGTTTATTTCATTTGATTTTTGTTATTGGAATGTTTTATTTCTTAATACATAATTATAAAGCTATTATTAATTGTTAAAGTAGTAAACGGTTTTGAGAAATATGAATTATGATTAAGTTTTGTTTTTCAGCCAAATCAAGAAAATCCCGTAGGGGCTTTCAAAAGGGGGCCAACCATTGGTTGAGACGGTAAGTATTTTTAGCTGTATACACTAGACAATAAAAATCTATTATTGACTATATTATAACAAGTCAAGAGGAATCTACCAAAGTAAATGAAGTAGGTGTATACGCCTTTTTTCAGAGGAATTCCTTTTTCGCAGAATGAAGGAAGTGGCGCTTCAAGGTAGGTCTAAACAGCCTAATCCTACTCCGCCGCAACAGGATCAGTCCTTCGACGTGCAAACTATCGTTCTTTATTTTCTGTTACAGTGCTGAACTTACCGATAAGCAGGCAGTTGAAAGCACTGTTCATAAAGGTAAGACATACAAATTCGTATACTTTTTTGAATATTGTACAAAGCATCCATTCTTAACAGGATCAGTCCTCCCTGGAAGCGCCGGAGCAACCACTACC
Source organism: Elmis aenea (assembly GCA_947652605.1). Taxonomy (NCBI): domain Eukaryota; kingdom Metazoa; phylum Arthropoda; class Insecta; order Coleoptera; family Elmidae; genus Elmis; species Elmis aenea. The sequence continues at coordinate 30,621,316 of OX393583.1, read as the reverse complement.
TTTACTCACCAAAAGTGAGTGTTATATTAATTTTTATTAGGTAAAGGTTTTAACTTTTGCATTATCAATCAAAACTTTTCAATTTCTAGATCCCAAAAATAATTTCAGACATATATGATAAGCTGAGAAGGTGATTTCATCTGTTACTTAGAAAAAGAAAATTCGAGTATGCCAATTATATAAAATTAATATCGCTGGATGTGTACAAGTGGTGCACAACGATTATGATAATCGTCTTTATTTTATTCGTATCTTAGTTTCTTATTACTCAGGTATAACTAAAAATGTTTCTTTTACAGCAACTGAGGATGGCTTGAACCGCATTAGCGCCGCAATTCTTCACCTTCGAGAACAAGGCAAGCTATTAACGAATCATTAGTAAAAAAGTGCTTGCACCATCCATATACCTATATATGTCCACACATAACGCAAATAAATAATCGGCAAATTGTTTTCACTTTTAACGATATTTCACAAAACCACAATTGTTTGTCATTCATTTTTTTAAGGTATCACCTTTAAATGTTACAATATGCAAAATAATCAAAAATCCTGAAATTCAAAATAATTTCACGTTTTATATTTTTTATTTTTCATTTTGAATTCCAAGAAACACTCGGTATCATCGAAAAATCGAGATTAGCCAAATGTTTAAATTGTAAATAGGTCGTTTTTTTTTTAGACAAGTTTATTCCCTTGGCTAACAGACCAGATCTTGTGTAGAATGTAAAATTAATCTGTACAATTTGGATATAGGCACTAATTTCCATTATGTTTACTAATTATATTATTTTTTTGTTTCAGCGACATACCATATGGTCCAATTGACAGAAATTTTTCTAAAAACCATCAACGAATTGGTTAATTGTAAGTACTTATTCTTTTTATATGAACGCCCTCGTAGCTCTGAGAGGCGAATATCGTTTAACCAAGAATGGCCAGCCCCAAACATCCCTGGGCGACACGAATAAAGAGCCAAGAGGTTGCCCGGTACCAAAACAATGGCTGCCAAATTTTAACTGTAATGGGAAAAGTTAACGATAAGTTAAGCGATTTAGCTCTAGATACTGGATCAAGTAAGAATGTACTTAGTAAGATTGCGTTAAGAAGAATATATATACCATTAAGTAAGCCCGAGATACAACAAACTGCTGGTGGTCATAGAGTAGCTGTTCTAGGAGAAGCGCATTTGATGTTGAACATTGGAGGAATGGATACCCAATGCAATGCACTGGTGATAGGAACATCACCAAAACCCCTAATCCTACTGCTGGGTTGAAAGGTTTTGTTTGATGCTAATTCTTGTTACAAATCCACAAAAACTCGTATGCTTCACTGCCCTGTTGCAAGGATTAAATTTGATTTTAAATACCTCGTAACCAAAATTCTTACAAAACCTTTTGTTACAGAGGAGTTTCTTAAGCTTGGGGTGAAACAAGCGGCGCTTCGAGGTAGGTCTAAACAGCCTAATGCTACTCCGCCGCAACAGGATCAGTCTTCCCTGGACGCGCCGGAGCAAGCAGTACCTTTACTCAACAAAAGTGAGTGTTATATTAATTTTTATTACGTAAAGGTTTTACCTTTTGCTTTACCAATCAAAACTTTTCAAAATACCTAGTTATCAAAATTCTTACAAAGCCTTTCGTTACAGGGGAGTTCCTTATGAAGGAAGTGGCGCTTCAAGGTAGGTCTAAACAGCCTAATCCTACTCCGCCGCAACAGGATCAGTCCTCCGACGTGCAAACTATCGTTCTCTATTTTCTGTTACAGTGCCGATCTTTGTGAAAAACAACTAGTAGAAAGTACGATTCATATAGGTAAGACATACAAATTCGTATACTTTTTTGAATATTGTACAAAGCATCCATTCTTAACAGGATCGGTCCTCCCTGGACGCGCCGGAGCAAGCAGCACCATTACTCAACAAAAGTGAGTGTTATATTAATTTTAATTATGCACTCGTAAAGGTTTCAACTTTTGCATTACCAATCAAAATACCTAGTTATCAAAATTCTTACAAAGCCTTTTTTCAGAGGAATTCCTTTTTCGCAGGATGAAGGAAGTGGCGCTTCAAGGTAGGTCTAAACAGCCTAATCCTACTCCGCCGCAACAGGATCAGTCCTCCGACGTGCAAACTATCGTTCTTTATTTTCTGTTACAGTGCTGAACTTACCGATAAGCAGGCAACTGAAAGCACTGTTCATAAAGGTAAGACATACAAATTCGTATACTTTTTTGAATATTGTACAAAGCATCCATTCTTAACAGGGTCAGTCCTCCCTGGACGCGCCGGAGCAAGCAGCACCATTACTCACCAAAAGTGAGTGTTATATTAATTTTTATTACGTAAAGGTTTCAACTTTTGCATTACCAATCCAAACTTTTCAAAATACCTAGTTATCAAAATTCTTACAAAGCCTTTTTTCAGAGGAATTCCTTTTTCGCAGTCTGAAGGAAGTGGCGCTTCAAGGTAGGTCTAAACAGCCTAATTCTACTTTACCGCAACAGGATCAGTCCTTCGACGTGCAAACTATCGCTTTTTATTTTCTGTTACAGTGCCGATCTTTGTGAAAAACAACTAGTAGAAAGTACGATTCATAACGGTAAGACATACAAATTCGTATACTTTTTTGAATATTGTTGTACAAAGCATCCATTCTTAACAGGATCAGTCCTCCCTGGACGCGCCGGAGCAACCACTACCTTTACTCACCAAAAGTGAGTGTTATATTAATTTTTATTAGGTAAAGCTTTCAAATTTTGCATTATCAATCAAAACTTTTCAATTTCTAGATTCCAAAAATAATTTCAGACATATATGATAAGCTGAGAAGTTGATTTCATCTGTAACTTAGAAAAAGAAAATTCGAGTATGCCAATTATATAAAATTAATATCGCTGGATGTGTACAAGTGGTGCGCAACGATTATGATAATCGTCTTAATTTTGTTCGTATCTTAGTTTCTTATTACTCATGTATAACTAAAAATGTTTCTTTTACAGCAACTGAGAATGGCTTGCAGCGGATTCGCGCAGCAATTGTTCACCTTAAAGAACAAGGTAAGCTATTAACGAATCATTAGTAAAAAAGTGCTTGCACCATCCATATACCTATGTATGTCCACACATAACGCAAATAAATAATCGGCAAATTGTTTTCACTTTTAACGATATTTCACAAAACCACAATTGTTTGTCATTCATTTTTTTAAGGTATCACCTTTAAATGTTACAATATGCAAAATAATCAAAAATCCTGAAATTCAAAATAATTTCAACAAACATTCCTGTCACCAGATTTTTTTTAAATTTGTTTATTTCATTTGATTTTTGTTATTGGAATGTTTTATTTCTTAATACATAATTATAAAGCTATTATTAATTGTTAAAGTAGTAAACGGTTTTGAGAAATATGAATTATGATTAAGTTTTGTTTTTCAGCCAAATCAAGAAAATCCCGTAGGGGCTTTCAAAAGGGGGCCAACCATTGGTTGAGACGGTAAGTATTTTTAGCTGTATACACTAGACAATAAAAATCTATTATTGACTATATTATAACAAGTCAAGAGGAATCTACCAAAGTAAATGAAGTAGGTGTATACGGAGGACCTGAATGTGGTTCAAATCACTATCTAATAACAGGAACATTCAGACATATCAGACAGAACAAAATCAAGAAGTCTCCAATGAAGAAATACTAAAGATTGACGAAAAAAAATATAACATCGATAACTGCACTCGTAATGTTAAATTCTCCATAATGACGTCACGCTTTGTCGTTACGACAGCGGATATAAAGGTACCTAACAAATATTCACTTGCATTTTTGCATGTAACTTTTGTTGCCATGCAACCGACTTATGTGATTGTAACTAACCAAAAGATTTTGACGTTTTGTTAGTTTCTATTTGAAGGTTATAATTTATTCGTGCAGTTATCGTACCGAATTACACTCGAGCTTTGTTTTTATCCTGGACAAACTTGCTTTTACTAAACTCAAGTTTAGTTGCTATTAGGCAGCTCTTTACTCGACAACTGTCAAAGATAAAACGAGTCGTCCTACGGACTCGTTGTTTTATCAGACAGTTTTGTCTCGTCGAGTTTCCTAATAACCAAACTTTCGTAGCAATGCAAGTTTAGACGGATAAAAACAAAGCTCTCGTGTAATTACCCCCGAAAACTTTAAAGAAGAAAGTATTAGATATTTATACCAACAGCGGTTAGATCCAAAACTAACTGAAACTGAATTTAAGGACGTTGAAGAAATGTACGGACATAAATACAACAAGCTATACTCGAAACATCAAACGAAGCCTTAGGTGTAGTAGAGGATAAAAAAATAACTATCAAGATATTATCGAAGAAGAAGTCATAAACAAAAAACAGACATATTTTAAGTGGCTCAACACTAGGGTAGAGGAAGACAAACAAACGTCCTTTGAGAAAAGAAATGTAGTTAAGAGACAAGTGTAAAAGAGGATAAACGAAGAACATGAGACGACAAATGCCGGGATATAGAAATGTATATCGGAGAACGGAGATGTACAGAAAGAAGCCTGGAGGTTTGTCGAAAATGTACGAGCTGACAAGAAGCAAATACCATTGGAACGAATATCTGCCAAAAAATGGGAAGAATATTATTATGGAAAACTACTATCTGAAGATAGGTCCCAATTTAACGAACAACACACACCTAATAGGTATTATTATAGACAGTGAATATTCCAAAATAATGGAAAGTAGGATGTATGTCATCTATACTGAAAAAAAGAGATTCCAGAAAGTGTGAAACCTACAGGGGAATAACGGTAACGTCAACATTCAGCCGACTGTATAGTTGAGTATTGAGGGATTTGGTTGAAGCGGAACATGCGACATTAGAGAAGCAGAGGAACAAGGTGGTTTTCGTGCAGGCCGATCGTGTATGGACAACTTATTCCACCTAAAACAATTAATAGAGAAAAAAATAAGTACAGGATAAGATCTACATTTACTTTTCATAGATCTCACAAAAGCCTACGATAGCGTGCCTGTCCAGGAATTATAGGAAGCATTAGAAAATAAAACCATAAGTTGTAGAGTAACTAAAGCCATCCAAGAACTATACAGACACTAAAATTAAAATCAGAATTGGAAGATCGACATCGAAAGTATTTGATACATCGAAAGAACTGAAACAAGGATGTTGCTTGTCCCCGACACTATTTAAAATATACATTGAACACTCCTTGAGAACATGAAACAAAAATGCAAGGGCATGGGGATAATTATGGGAGAAAGCAAAATACACACTTTCCAATTTGCGGACGACCAGGAGCTTATAGTCCAAGATAAGGATGACCTCCATCCAATACATGACAACGAAAATTAAAGAAGAATAGGAAAAAGCGGGGCTTTTAATGAATATGGAGAAAACTAAATACCTTTGTATTGGGGGAGAATCCGCTGACCTAGAATTAGAAAAGGAGAGAAAATATCTAAATACAATGGCTACCAATACCTGGGTGTAAAAAGGTTAAATGAAATACTACTCTATTTTGTGTAAAGTATTGAATATCTCAACACCTACAGGGTTTAGACATAGCACATCCCCTATAAAAATCGAAGAGGAGAAAAAAAGCTATCGCGTAGCGAAATTAAATAGGGGTGGTTACATTTGAAAAAAATGAGTTATGTCACTTTGAAGTTTGGAAAATTTGGCATTTTTTGTGGACACCCTGTATCACTAAATTTAAATTTTTTATTATTAAAATGTTGCCCCCTAAACGGACTAACATCATTGCTATAACTGATTTCTTGTTTCGATGTAATCAATATAAACTGTGTTATCTTTATATTATATTTTTATGTCAATATTGCAGCCCTTTAAGCATTCAAAAGTTATTAAACGTTTAAAATTATCATAGATAAGAGAGAAAATAGATACTACACTCCCATACAATGCTTTTGAACTAAATTGCGCCATCTGAGCGGCTTGGGGTTCACCTAAATTTGCACGCTTGTCATAGAATTTACAGTAATCTGTAAATACGACCGGATATAAATAAATTATAGGAATTCAAAATTTATACTTATATTTATTATTTATGGATAGAATAAAAGGATTAAGATGCATTTTAAAATGAAAAATGTTTATTTATATGAAATACAAAATATTTATATAAATAAATATAACCAAAGGTCTATTTCTTTACAAGTAATTATTTTGTTGTAAACTTTTGTTGGGGTGCCATCCGTCCCGGTTTTAAGTACTGTCCCGGTGTCCCGAAAAATGAATTAGTCATGTGAACTTGCGTCTGTATGATTATTATTAGTTTTTAATAAATAAAACTAAATTTATATTTATAGTTTTAAATTGAATTACTTTTCAAATTATATTGTTACTTAAATTAGACAACAAAAACTGTATGTACAAAAAATTGTGGTATTTGGGTCGTTACTTTTTTGTAGAGAATGTGTGTTCCAACTTTTTTTTCAATAATTCGTAACAGAAAATCATTAAATTTATACTTCCCATTTACGAAACAATGGCATAATCAAAGGGTAAGGAAAAGTAATTTCTATTTCACCTATTACCACTAAAAATATATATTACTTCTATTATTATTCAAATTTTATGACTTTGTTTATTACTTTTAAAATGATTATTTAAAAGTTATGTTACATATTTAAATATTTTGATGTTATATTTTGTAACAATCTCGGACCCGGAGTTCGTCAAGATCTTTTTTTACTACTTCCATCTATTTCTTTCGTAGTCGTCTCCTTCTTTTTGAGTACGCTTCACTATCTAGCACTAGTTTTGTTACTCTTCCTTCTGGTAATCTGGTGATATATCCAAGCCATTGTAATCCTTGGATTTTTGCCACAGTTTTTATATTAGTTTGTCCATATATTTCCAAAATTACTTTCTTTGACCGTCTTCTCCATATATCTCCCTTCTTAATTCCCCCATATATTCTTCTAAGTATCTTCCTCTCCCATATTTCTAGTTTGTTTTCCATATTTCTATTATGAATCTACGTCTCACAAACATAGAGGACAGTCGGTCTGATAGCTGTTACACTCTACATTTTGCGTGTAAGTGATACCTTTTTTGATTTCAGCATTATTGCTAACACTCCGGCACTTTTACTTCCTTTGGCTATTCCCTTATTTATTTCTTCCTTTTCTTCATTTCTGTTAATGTTACCCCCAGGTAGTCAAAATTGTTCACTATCTCAAAATTATATTCTGCACTTGTAACTTATTATTATAACACAAAAACAATTTAAAATATTGAACGGGCCGAACTGAGGAAAATTTGTCAGTTCGTTCAAAATTATGATATATTTTCTTTATCTATGATTATGACATTTCAAAATATTAAAATATTTATATTTTTATTTTGACTTTTTATAGCCAAACGGGGGTAACCATAGATAAAGGGTACGCAACTATGGAAACCTTCATTCATAATCCGCTACGCAGCGTATAATGAATGAACCCCAAGCCGTGTAGGTGGCGTGTATGTCTGTTGGATTATAAATGAAGTTAGTAATGAACGCAACATACACGCCACCTACACGGCTTGGGGTTCAACTATTTTCAATGAAACAAGTATTCGATTCTGCCCATAAGAGTGCAAACACCGTGAAAATTATCAAGTAAATTGTATTGAATGTATTAAAACCAGTGTGCTAAATTCTCGTTTTTTATTTTCTGTTTCAGACACGAAGCAGCAGCAATAGAAACAGAAACTGTTGAAGAAGAAGTGTAAGTATTTTTAGCGGTGAATTTTTGTTTAAAGACCGTTATCATGTTTCCATGTAGACAATATAAATGGTGTTTTCTTTTAACACTCATATTTTTATCATATCGTATCGTACCGTAGGCCTTTAAAAATTATTAAACCTTTAAAATAATCATGTAAATTACTTTGAATGTATCAAAACCAACGTGCAAACTTATCGGTTTTTATTTTCTGTTACAGTGCCTGTACACCACCGCAACAGCTGGCGGAGGTAGATTTGTAAGTATTTTTGGTTGTGTAATGAGTTAATAAGAAAAATTGGTTTGAACCCCCCTTTTGGTAGATTGGCCCACGCAATAAACTTTTTTTGTGCCACTGTTTTCCTTTTTGTTCAATTAGGTGCAAAATTTTAAACAAATTATGATTATGTTTTGTTTTACAGCCAAATCAAGAAAATCTAGGAGGGGGTTCCAGAAGGGGGCCAACCATTGGCTGAAACGGTAAGTATTTTTAGCTGTATACACTAGACAATCAAAATCTATTATTGACTATATTATAACAAGTCAAGAGAAATCTACCATAGTTAATGATGTAAGGGTTTTTCTAAACTTTTGTTTTTAATATAATTACTTAATTTATGCTTGGATCTTTCAAATTTTGGTGAAAGCAATTTCTTGCAGCCTTTTTGCTACTGATTTTTTTAAAGACTTTATTAAATTTCCTTGTCATGGTACAGTAACGAGTTTATAAGAAAAATTGGTTTGAACCCCTCTTTTGGTAGATTGGCCCACGCAATAAACTTTTTTTGTGCCACTGTTTTCCTTTTTGTTCAATTAGGTGCAAAATTTTAAACAAATTATGATTATGTTTTGTTTTACAGCCAAATCAAGAAAATCTAGGAGGGGGTTCCAGAAGGGGGCCAACCATTGGCTGAAACGGTAAGTATTTTTAGCTGTATACACTAGACAATCAAAATCTATTATTGACTATATTATAACAAGTCAAGAGAAATCTACCATAGTTAATGATGTAAGGGTTTTTCACTATAATACTTTTTTTGTGCCACTGTTTTCCTTTTTGTACAATTAGGTGCAAAATTTTAAACAAATTATGATTATGTTTTGTTTTATAGCCAAATCAAGAAAATCTAGGAGGGGGTTCCAGAAGGGGGCCAACCATTGGCTGAAACGGTAAGTATTTTTAGCTGTATACACTAGACAATCAAAATCTATTATTGACTATATTATAACAAGTCAAGAGAAATCTACCATAGTTAATGATGTAAGGGTTTTTCACTATAATACTTTTTTTGTGCCACTGTTTTCCTTTTTGTTCAATTAGGTGCAAAATTTTAAACAAATTATGATTATGTTTTGTTTTTCATTTAAGTAGAAAAAATCCCGAAGGGGATGCCAAAAAGTTTTGGCACCATTTAAGCCGATGGAAAAACTGCCTGTGCCCAAAAAACAACAGCCGGCACAGGTACAAGTGGAGCAGATCGCGGCGGATATCGATTTTAATATCGATATTTCGTGGTATAGGCAACAAAACTTTGATATGTCGATACATCGATATGTCGATATTACGATATCGCCCACCCCTATGAGCAACTGCTTTTATTACTTCTTCTGTAAAGTGATCTCTGTCTGAATTTTTACAAAGCAGTTCTTTTTGATCTTCTGTGAGCATCTCACTGAAATATTCTATTCATTTCTCAGCTGGAACAAGATTTAGCTCGTTTCCCTTTTTATAGTCTATTGTGCTGTTTTTTGTTGTCACTAAATTACCACATTAAATTGAAAACTCTTCAATTTTATCTTTTTATAATTTTTAGGACCATCTAAGAAAAAGCGTACGCCAGCGCAGGAAAACCAGACAACACCGCCTCCAATCGGTAAGAATATTTCATTAAATGATTATACTTAGCAGACAAATAATCTGATGTTAAAATAAAAATGTTAAGTATTTAAAAATTATGAACTCTTTAAATTTGGTAACATCTTTAAATTTTTAGGACCATCTACAAAACAACAGCCGCAACTGGTCCCACCACAAAGCTCTCCGGAGCAGGCAGCACCCGATGAGCAGGCGACACGTGCACCAACAAAGAAATCAAAGCCAGCGCAGCAAAAGCAGACAACACCGCCTCCAATCGGTAAGAATATTTTATTAAATGATACTTAGCAGACAAATAATCTGATTTTAAAATAAAAATGTCAAGTACTTAAAAATACAAAATAGGTACTGGATTTTAATTATTTGCAAAATTTTCTTTGAGGTAATAATAATTGCTTAACATATTGCATGTCAACGAGGATTAAAAGAGTGATTTCTAGAAGACAGTATTGATAATTGAAAGTATCCATTCAGCCAAATGCTTCCAGCTACAGAGAGAAATATAAAATATACTTATTTCTTCAAACCAACTCATATTCCAAGAGTGCGCACGATGTGTTGCTGCAGGAGCGCGCACTTTGCCACAATAGTACGCACCGTTGCTTCATGCGCACTCTTGGTACCGTAAAACTTTTGCTTAATCAACCACCTTTTTATTTAATTATAGGTAGATGGGTGGTTATAAGCGAAAAACTGACAGAAGTCTTCGTTTTACCCCTGAATTAATGGAGCAAATCAGAAACAAATTACAAAGTGGACAGTCAAAGAGATCTGTTGCAAAAGATTTAGGTGTGGCAGATTCGCCATTACGGAAACGTCTAAAATCGACCACCATGCCAACGTCTCTTGGGCGTTTCAAACCCACTTTTTCTGCGGAAATGCAGGCGGCTCTTAACTACGCATATTAACAAAATGAATAAGTATGTTTTACGGTATAACTCTTAAGGAGCTCCAGTCTATAGTTTACCAATACGCCGAGCAAGCTAAAGTAAAGCATCCCTTTAATACGGAAAAGAAGCTTGTGGGGAAGAAATGGCTAAATGCTTTTCGTAATCGCCATAACATAGTTGTGCGGACTCCAGAAAAAACAAGCTTAGCTAGAGCCATCGGGTTTAACAAACCCCAAATAAACATATTTTTTCAAAATCTAAAACATTGCATAGAAGCATATGGAATTCAAGCGCGTTCAATCTTCAACATGGACGAAAGAGGAATGTTGATCGTTCCGAATAAGATACCGAAGGTTTTAGCTTCCAAAGGGCAAAGAAATGCCGGAAAGGTTGTTTCTGGCGAAAGAGGGACGTTAATAACGGCCGTTTGTTGCATGAATGCCGCAGGATTTTACGTACCTCCTTCAATGATTTTTCCACGAAAGAGGGAGAAAAAGGAACTCTTGCATGGTGCACCGACTGGGACAATGCTGATGGTATCTGACAGTGGATTTATTAATACAGATCTATTTTTGAAATGGTTGCAGCATTTCAAAGAATATGTCAGACCATCAGAAGACAATCCTGTTTTATTAATTTTGGACAATCATTCCTCACATATTAGCCTACGAGCAGGGGCGTAGCTAGGGGGGGGCAGGGGGGTACATATGTCCCTGGGCGCCAAAATGAGGATCGATTTAAACTAATTGCAAGTTGTGAGCGGTCTTTCAGCAAACTAAAGCTTATTTTATCATATTTACGTGCTTCAATGGGACAAGATCGTCTGTGATCTTGCACTCCTTAGCATCGAAAGACAAACCCTTGATTCTATTAATTTTGACAACGTAATTGATTAGTTTGCGACAGTCAAATCAAGGAAGATCAATTTATAGTAGAATTCCAATTCATATATACTACACATACACACTCACGGACCAGTACAATAAATAAGTATAGAATTTAGTTTTTATTAGTATTTAGTAATTTTAATAATTAAGTAGTATTTATTTTAGTATTTTACTGTTTATTAAATAAATTGTTTCAATCCATAAAAAGAATTTTTAGTTTTTATTCTATTTATGAACCATAATATAAACTGAAAATAACAATTTTTTGGGGGACCGGCCCCAGTGAGTCTCCAGACTCTCGATACGAGAAGGGGCGCAGATTTTGTGTCTTGTCCCCGGGCGCAAATTACCCTAGCTACGCCACTGCCTACGAGCAATATTGTTCTGCAGAAACAATGGTATTCAATGGTATACCTCCTCATAGCAGCCACAAATTACAGCCGTTGGATGTGGGCTTTTTTGGTCCACTTAAGAATGCATACGCTCAAGAGGCTGATAAATGGATGGTATCTAATCCAGGCAAGATGATCACACAATCTGAAGTTGCTAGCCTCTTTGGAAAGGCTTATAACAGAATTACATCTCTTGAAAAAGCAACGAAGAATTTCGAATCTGCTGGAGTGTGGCCATATAATCCAGATAAGTTTGGAAAAGAGGAATTTGATCCTGCAACCGTCACAGATAAACCCAACGGTGTAGAAATTATTACCGAGGACGGCGAATTGTTGCAGCAGTTAGGAACATGTACTATTGCAAAAGTACTCGCTCTGGGCACCATACCTAATTCCGAAGTTGAAATAGTATTGCAAGTAGCAACCACTAGCTTGGATCAAAAATCTCTAAAACGGGTATTCAAAACTAACGTTTCTACAGCTACTGCCATAGAGGAATGTAACAATGTAGATATTGTTATTAAAGACCCTGAACTTTTACAACAATTAACACATACGACTGATACTGCCCCAAGAGTACCTGCTGCAGCCACCAAAATTGTCACCTTACACGTTGCACCAAAGCTTACCACGTGTGCCATTGTGAACAGAGAATCTTCAAATACAGCGGTCGAAACGGAAATCCTTGCAGCTGCACCAACAGCTCCAGATACACACAATGCAGAAGTATCGTACCCTCTCCCTCTATCCGAACCAGGACCTTTATTAAGAAATACTAGCTCCAATGAAGACAAGTTAAAATTTTAAAATTTACTTTCCTCGTACATTTTGATTTTAGGTAATCAAAATACAAGTTCCAATGCTTCCAGCTCAGGTGTACGTTTAGATTTCTTGGAAACCCTAGAAAAGATTCGCCCCTCGCTAAAATGCAACAGAGATGATGCAAAAAGAAAGAGGATGTCCAAGAAATCTGAAATTTTGACGAGCTCGCCATATAAAAATGGCCTTGCTGAGAAAACGAATTCCCGCCAAACTAGAAGGTCAAGAAAACTGTTTTTGGGCCAAAAGAAAAGAAAATCGGGAGGTCGTGGGTTCGAATCCCCCGTCTGTCATCGTAGAGGTTTCAGGTGGTTCCCTCTACCTACTATAGGCAAATGCTGTGACAGTACTTCCACCTACCCTTACCTTACGCACCCTTTACTTGTTCCCCACCCCCTCCTCCAGGACGCTAGTGACCACAGATGTCGAAGCGTCCTTAAACCAACAATTAACAAAAAAAAGAAAGAAAAGAAGCCTTTCAAGAAGTCTACTTAATTGTGTAATAAACCTGAAAAACGGAGCACTGAGGGAAAGAAACTATCTACTACCACCACAGAAGTTGCAGGGGTTTGCGGTACATGCATGGAGTCATATTAGGACCCTCCCGAAGTTGACCTCATTGAGTGTCACATGTGCAAGTTATGGTTTCCCGGAATCTGCACCAGCTACACAGGTGTAGGTCTTTTTAGGTGCGATTCATGTTGATTATAGTGGTGCGCACTCTTCGTTTATACCTACGGGTACTCTTAAGACCCGTTGGTTCCAAGAGTGCGCATTTGCAGAGTTTACATTTTGTTCATTTTTTATACAAGGTGTTTCACTTTTCGATGGGCCACTATTGCTATCTCCGTAAATAATGAAAATACAAGGTTGGTTAAATAGGACAAAAGTTAGCTATTTAGGTGTGTATTTCAAAACAGATCTTGTTTTGTTTAAAAATTCCATGGCTTCCGTGATATAACGAAAAAACCGAAATCGATCAAAATTTTTAAACTTAAATATCTCGACTATTGTTGCGAATACACAAAAACGTCAAAAAAAAATTTTTTTGTAAATTTTGTTGTCTATAAGATGGCGATAGTCAATTTTTTTTAAAATAAATTATCGTGCAAGATATTTGACAAAACAACTTTTTTTTAAATGGCAGTCGTAGTAGGTGATGACTTAGATTTAAAGGTAATTTTTTTCTCTTTACAATGATATAATATTATGTATGTCTATTTTCAAAAATAAGCGAAATAACTTTAAAAAAATGGTGTCTAGGACAGCTGGGGGAAGCCCCTACAACGTGGCATCACTCGACGTAAGAAAGGGCATAGTGCTCATTGGAAAAAAGTTGCAGGACAAACCCATTCCAAGGCTATCCTGTCAATGGTCTCTAAAGAAAAGACAGAAGAAATGCTCAGGATGAGCAGTGCAAACATCAGAGCAGCCACAGGACTCGTCACAGGACACTGTGGGCTTAACAAACTTTTCTACATAATAGGGCTCTCAGAGACCGATATATGCAGAGGATGTGGTGAAGAAGAAGAAGAAACCCTCATCACGTAATATGCCAGTGTGAAGGATTCACACCCTATCGGAGTAGACTTCTGGGGATGGAAAAAGCAGACCAAGAAGAGTTAAGAAAAACATTCTTAAAGAAAATCCTGAAATGCTGATTATGTATTTTAACGTATGCTTAGGAAATTTCCATACCTCTACAATCTACTTACATGATACATCAAATATATTGTTTACAGGGATAAAATTTGTGTACAATTGTTGAAGACAACAATGTAAATAATATGAATTATTATTAGTGACATTATTGCTATAATCTAGATAATTTTAACATAATTTAATTTTTAGGTGTTACAAGCAACCCATTGCCGGCATTCCAGACCGTCACTGCTAGGATCGTGCCTGCTGTGTGATCATGAAGGCTTAGAAACATTATTTGATATTTGTCTGAAGTATATTTTACATCGAATTAGTACGATTTGCGTGTACGAGGCAACTACCGACCATTTTCGCCTTCGCGACGACGAGCCGATTTTTGTGAGCAATTATTGAGTGCTTATTTAGGCAAACATTTAGTGACATTATTGCTATAATCTAGATAATTTTAACATAATTTAATTTTTAGGTGTTACAAGCAACCCATTGCCGGCATTCCAGACCGTCACTGCTAGGATCGTGCCTACTGTGTGAACATGGCTTAGAAACTTTATATAATACATGTATTGGTGTTATTTTAAATCGAATTAGTTCTCTTCGCCCGCCATTCAACGATCAGCTCAGAACTGGCACGAACTAGGAGAATCCGACTGTGTAATTAAAACAAAGCATTGCGATGGCCCCTGCGGGTGTTGACGCAATGTGATTTCTGCCCAGTGCTCTGAATGTCAACGCGAAGAAATTCAAGCAAGCGCGGGTAAACGGCTGGAGTAACTATCTCTTAATATATATATTAATAACTGGAGACCCATAACAATTGGGTCCATTATATCGAGAGCTTTACATAGTATCCTGGCCAAAAGATTGAATAACGCAACTAAGCAAAACATAAACCAGCGTGGTTTTACAAATATCGACGAAACACTGGCTAACACACTCATCCTTGACCACTACATCAGGTCTAGGACAGACGGGGGAAGCCCCTACAACGTGGCATCACTCGACGTAAAAAAGGCTTTTGATTCAGTGTCTCGCCACGCCATAAAAAGAGCTTAAGACCGCCTGGGAATTGAAGACAAGACAACCAGTTACATCATGTTCAACCTGCAGAACGCCACTACGAAAATCAATATCGGAGGCTCAGACACAAATCCCTTCAGTCTAAGGAGGGGAGTAAAACAGGGTGATCCCCTAAACTCCATCCTATTTAATATGGTCATCGACGAGCTTTTGACCGACATCAACGTGGGTGCCAGAGGCGGATCAGTTACCTAAACAGTGAAATGCGCCGCCATTGCCTTTGCCGATGATATTGTTTTACTTGAAGACAACAGCAGAGCCATGCAAATCACATTGAACCAAGTTAGCAAATTCTTCCTAGAGCGAGGGATGTCCCTAAACAATAAAAAATCGAACGCAATATCTGCAGCAACAGTGCCTGCCAAGAAGAAGGTTGCAATTTTACCAAACTTAACCTTTTCAATAAGCGGTGAAAAGATAAACCAAATTACACTCCTAAATAGCTAACTTTTGTCCCATTTAACCAACCTTGTATTTTCATTATTTAAGGAGATAGCAATAGTCTCATGGAAAAGTGAAACACCCTGTATATATTAAACCAGAACATTAGATAGTGATGTACTATTTAAATTTCCATTAATTTCTTTTATTCTAAAAAAAACTTTTCGGGACAACTTTGTATATGTATATAGTATTCACCGAGTCTGCAACCTGGCGAGTAAAGTCGGCAGGCGTGGGTTCGAATCCCGCGGCCGTCTGTCATCGTAGGGGTTTCAGGTGGCTTTCCCTACCTACTATAGGCAAATGCTGTGACAGTACTTCCACCTACCCTCTACCCTTACCCACCTAATCCTAGTTCCCTCCTCTTCCACTTCGGTGATTAGCCATAGCAGCAAAAACATGCCGAAGCAAAATAAATCAGATAAAAAAAAGAAGAAGGTGACATTAAAAAACAGATATTATAAAAGAAAGAAAAAAACTTAACCTTCGAATGGACGGTGTTGATAATTATTTTATTTTTTATATCTGTAATTAGTGCCTTTAGGACATCTTTCGTAAGTGACTTAGTCATCTTTCACTGCATTAATATTTGTTGTAAATCTTACGTACAATCATTCCACTAGCAAAATATTTACTTGAAAAAATAATAACTATAGTGGGAACAATAAGACGGAAAAAAAGGAAATACCCCCTGAAGTACTCCCAAACAAAAATTGAGAAATAAATTCTTTGTTGTATGGGTTTTTTGATAAACTAACATTAGTGTCTTTATGTACCGAATAAAAAGTAAAGCAGTAATTTTACTTTAACTATGCACAACCAACGTCCAAATATTGGAGAAGCCAACAAACCAGAAATAATACATCATAATAGACACAAGGTACATACCATGGACCATTTAGTGGCCAATTACAGATGCAGACGTAAAACAAGAAGATGGCCAGTCACAATTTTTTTCAATATGCTTGATATAGCTTGATATAAAAGCTTATATTCTATGTAAAAAATCATCCAGATTGAAGTAATAAAGATAGAGCTCGTCGAAGAAGATTTCTTATAGAATTAGGAGAACAATTTATCCACGGACACACACAAAATTGTGTACAACAACCAAATTTTGAGAAAGTGTTCAGGATGCTTTAGAGACTGGTATATTCTAGACCAGTGGTTCTCAAACTGGGTGCCGCGGCACCCTAGGGTGCCGTTAGTACGCCACAAGGGTGCCGCGAAATTCAACATGAAGACAAACCAGAATTTTGTAAATTATTACAAAATGGTTTTTGGTGTTCCAAATTAGCTCATTTAACAGACATATTTGATCACCTGAACAAGTTGCACCCCAGTATTGAAGAAAAAAATGAAAATATTTTGACTTCTGCAGATAATATTTAGGCCTTTAAAGTTAAAATAAACATGTGAAAGATAAAAGTAAACACAAATAATGTAGAAATGTTTCTTAAAGTTGCCGAATTGAAATATACCTAATAATAAAGATTTGCATAAGCTTATTTACAGTCATTTAACATCTTTAGAAGAACAAATTAACCATTGTTTCCCAAATATATGAGTTAATTTGTACTGGGATTTTCTGCACTCGTAAATATTAAAACAAAGAAGAGAGAAAGTCTAAAATCCCTTAAAAATGAGATGAGAGTATGTCTCTCAAAAAGTCGACCTAATATCAGAGAAATATGCAAACATAATCAAGCACATATTTCACCTTAAGTTCACATTTTAACACCAAACACTTTTCTAATAACTTTTTCTTTCAAATACGTCTTATGCTTCATATCCTAACTAACTGTAAAAAGCAAAAAAAAAATGTTTTAAAATTACAATAATAATAAGGGTGCCGTGAATTTGGTTTAGTTATTTTAGTGTGCCGCCCGACAAAAAAGTTTGAGAGCCACTGTTCTAGACTCTAGTCTAGACATTGCATGCTTTCTCGAATTTCCTTAGTTGATTTCACTGTGGTGTATGTTTACTTCTTTTATTTGCGGGAAGAGTAAAGAATGAAAAAAGATTTAAATAAACCAAGCTTTCAGTTATAAACAAAAATCGAAAAGATTTTTTGTTTGTTTTTTATTAATAGTGCAATTTTTTGGAAGTTTTTTTATTCGCTTTTTGCACCAAATAATGTAACTATGCTCCAAAGAAACCTACTTCGTAGCTCTTAAGATGAGCAAGACCCGATGTTTAGGCTTAAATTTGGGACATCCTGTTTATTTCCTTGGCTAACAGACCAGATCTTGTGTAGAATGTAAAATTAATCTGTACAATTTGGATATAGGCACTAATTTCCATTATGTTTACTAATTATATTATTTTTTTGTTTCAGCGACATACCATATGGTCCAATTGACAGAAATTTTTCTAAAAACCATCAACGAATTGGTTAATTGTAAGTACTTATTCTTTTTATATGAACGCCCTCGTAGCTCTGAGAGGCGAATATCGTTTAACCAAGAATGGCCAGCCCCAAACATCCCTGGGCGACACGAATAAAGAGGCCAGAGGTTGCCCGGTACCAAAACAATGGCTGCCAAATTTTAACTGTAATGGGAAAAGTTAACGATAAGTTAAGCGATTTAGCTCTAGATACTGGATCAAGTAAGAATGTACTTAGTAAGATTGCGTTAAGAAGAATATATATACCATTAAGTAAGCCCGAGATACAACAAACTGCTGGTGGTCATAGAGTAGCTGTTCTAGGAGAAGCGCATTTGATGTTGAACATTGGAGGAATGGATACCCAATGCAATGCACTGGTGATAGGAACATCACCAAAACCCCTAATCCTACTGCTGGGTTGAAAGGTTTTGTTTGATGCTAATTCTTGTTACAAATCCACAAAAACTCGTATGCTTCACTGCCCTGTTGCAAGGATTAAATTTGATTTTAAATACCTCGTAACCAAAATTCTTACAAAACCTTTTGTTACAGAGGAGTTTCTTAAGCTTGGGGTGAAACAAGCGGCGCTTCGAGGTAGGTCTAAACAGCCTAATGCTACTCCGCCGCAACAGGATCAGTCTTCCCTGGACGCGCCGGAGCAAGCAGTACCTTTACTCAACAAAAGTGAGTGTTATATTAATTTTTATTACGTAAAGGTTTTACCTTTTGCTTTACCAATCAAAACTTTTCAAAATACCTAGTTATCAAAATTCTTACAAAGCCTTTCGTTACAGGGGAGTTCCTTATGAAGGAAGTGGCGCTTCAAGGTAGGTCTAAACAGCCTAATCCTACTCCGCCGCAACAGGATCAGTCCTCCGACGTGCAAACTATCGTTCTCTATTTTCTGTTACAGTGCCGATCTTTGTGAAAAACAACTAGTAGAAAGTACGATTCATATAGGTAAGACATACAAATTCGTATACTTTTTTGAATATTGTACAAAGCATCCATTCTTAACAGGATCGGTCCTCCCTGGACGCGCCGGAGCAAGCAGCACCATTACTCAACAAAAGTGAGTGTTATATTAATTTTTATTATGTACTCGTAAAGGTTTCAACTTTTGCATTACCAATCAAAACTTTTCAAAATACCTAGTTATCAAAATTCTTACAAAGCCTTTTTTCAGAGGAATTCCTTTTTCGCAGAATGAAGGAAGTGGCGCTTCAAGGTAGGTCTAAACAGCCTAATCCTACTCCGCCGCAACAGGATCAGTCCTTCGACGTGCAAACTATCGTTCTTTATTTTCTGTTACAGTGCTGAACTTACCGATAAGCAGGCAGTTGAAAGCACTGTTCATAAAGGTAAGACATACAAATTCGTATACTTTTTTGAATATTGTACAAAGCATCCATTCTTAACAGGATCAGTCGTCCCTGGACGCGCCGGAGCAACCACTACCTTTACTCACCAAAAGTGAGTGTTGTATTAATTTTTATTATGTAAAGGTTTCAACTTTAGCATTATCAATCAAAACTTTTCAATTTCTAGATCCCAAAAATAATTTCAGACATATATGATAAGCTGAGAAGTTGATTTCATCTGTTACTTAGAAAAAGAAAATTCGAGTATGCCAATTATATAAAATTAATATCGCTGGATGTGTACAAGTGGTGCACAACGATTATGATAATTGTCTTAATTTTGTTCGTATCTTAGTTTCTTATTACTCATGTATAACTAAAAATGTTTCTTTTACAGCAACTGAGAATGGCTTGCAGCGGATTCGCGCAGCAATTGTTCACCTTAAAGAACAAGGTAAGCTATTAACGAATCATTAGTAAAAAAGTGCTTGCACCATCCATATACCTATGTATGTCCACACATAACGCAAATAAATAATCGGCAAATTGTTTTCACTTTTAACGATATTTCACAAAACCACAATTGTTTGTCATTCATTTTTTTAAGGTATCACCTTTAAATGTTACAATATGCAAAATAATCAAAAATCCTGAAATTCAAAATAATTTCAGGTTTTATATTATTTATTTTTCATTTTGAATTCCAAGAAACACTCGGTATCATCGAAAAATCGAGATAGCCAAATGTTTAAATTGTAAATAGGTCGTTTTTTTTTTAGACAAGTTTATTCCCTTGGCTAACAGACCAGATCTTGTGTAGAATGTAAAATTAATCTGTACAATTTGGATATAGGCACTAATTTCCATTATGTTTACTAATTATATTATTTTTTTGTTTCAGCGACATACCATATGGTCGAATTAACTGAAATTTTTTTAAAAACCCTCAACGAATTGGTTAATTGTAAGTACTTATTCTTTTTATATGAACGCCCTCGTAGCTCTGAGAGGCGAATATCGTTTAACCAAGAATGGCCAGCCCCAAACATCCCTGGGCGACACAAATAAAGAGGCCAAAGTTTGCCCGGTACTAAAACAATGGCTGCCAAATTTTAACTGTAATGGGAAAAGTTAACGATAAGTTAAGCGATTTAGCTCTAGATACTGGATCAAGTAAGAATGTACTTAGTAAGATTGCGTTAAGAAGAATATATATACCATTAAGTAAGCCTGAGAAACAACAAACTGCTGGTGGTCATAGAGTAGCTGTTCTAGGAGAAGCGCATTTGTTGTTGAACATTGGAGGAATGGATACCCAATGCAATGCACTGGTGATAGGAACATCACCAAAACTCCTAATCCTAGGTATGAAATTTTTACGGGTCCACAATGCACTCATCGATTTTCAAACCAACACAGTGGAGATGGATAATGGAATTAAACAGATCCAAATCAAGTAGTCATAGTAAATGTGGTAAAAAGTTGTGAGAAATGTTCGATAAACTTATGTATATACATACATATTTACCCATGTACTTCTTTCAAAATTTCCTATTTTTACAGCCATTGAAGCCGAGCCGAACATACGGTTCGGAGAATTTGATACGGTTTTCAGGCTGCTTGAACAAGAGCGTAAGTATCTAGTCTATAAAATATTTTTAGTAGACCTAAAATTTTGTTAAAACACTGCTGGGTTGAAAGGTTTTGTTTGATGCTAATTCTTGTTACAAATCCACAAAAACTCTTATGCTTCACTGCCCTGTTGCAAGGATTAAATTTGATTTTAAATACCTCGTAATCAAAATTCTTACAAAACCTTTTGTTACAGAGGAGTTTCTTAAGCTTGGGGTGAAACAAGCGGCGCTTCGAGGTAGGTCTAAACAGCCTAATGCTACTCCGCCGCAACAGGATCAGTCTTCCCTGGACGCGCCGGAGCAAGCAGTACCTTTACTCAACAAAAGTGAGTGTTATATTAATTTTTATTACGTAAAGGTTTTACCTTTTGCTTTACCAATCAAAACTTTTCAAAATACCTAGTTATCAAAATTCTTACAAAGCCTTTCGTTACAGGGGAGTTCCTTATGAAGGAAGTGGCGCTTCAAGGTAGGTCTAAACAGCCTAATCCTACTCCGCCGCAACAGGATCAGTCCTCCGACGTGCAAACTATCGTTCTCTATTTTCTGTTACAGTGCCGATCTTTGTGAAAAACAACTAGTAGAAAGTACGATTCATATAGGTAAGACATACAAATTCGTATACTTTTTTGAATATTGTACAAAGCATCCATTCTTAACAGGATCGGTCCTCCCTGGACGCGCCGGAGCAAGCAGCACCATTACTCAACAAAAGTGAGTGTTATATTAATTTTAATTATGTACTCGTAAAGGTTTCAACTTTTGCATTACCAATCAAAACTTTTCAAAATACCTAGTTATCAAAATTCTTACAAAGCCTTTCGTTACAGGGGAGTTCCTTATGAAGGAAGTGGCGCTTCAAGGTAGGTCTAAACAGCCTAATCCTACTCCGCCGCAACAGGATCAGTCCTCCGACGTGCAAACTATCGTTCTTTATTTTCTGTTACAGTGCTGAACTTACCGATAAGCAGGCAACAGAAAGCACTGTTCATAACGGTAAGACATACAAATTCGTATACTTTTTTGAATATTGTTGTACAAAGCATACATTCTTAACAGGATCAGTCCTCCCTGGACGCGCCGGAGCAAGCAGCACCATTACTCACCAAAAGTGAGTGTTATATTAATTTTTATTAGGTAAAGCTTTCAAATTTTGCATTATCAATCAAAACTTTTCAATTTCTAGATCCCAAAAATAATTTCAGACATATATGATAAGCTGAGAAGTTGATTTCATCTGTTACTTAGAAAAAGAAAATTCGAGTATGACAATTATATAAAATTAATATCGCTGGATGTGTACAAGTGGTGCACAACGATTATGATAATTGTCTTAATTTTGTTCGTATCTTAGTTTCTTATTACTCATGTATAACTAAAAATGTTTCTTTTACAGCAACTGAGAATGGCTTGCAGCGGATTGGAACAGCAATTGTTCAGCTTAAAGAACAAGGTAAGCTATCAACGAATCATTAGTAAAAAAGTGCTTGCACCATCCATATACCTATGTATGTCCACACATAACGCAAATAAATAATCGGCAAATTGTTTTCACTTTTAACGATATTTCACAAAACCACAATTGTTTGTCATTCATTTTTTTAAGGTATCACCTTTAAATGTTACAATATGCAAAATAATCAAAAATCCTGAAATTCAAAATAATTTCAACAAACATTCCTGTCACCAGATTTTTTTAAAATTTGTTTATTTCATTTGATTTTTGTTATTGGAATGTTTTATTTCTTAATACATAATTATAAAGCTATTATTAATTGTTAAAGTAGAAAACGGTTTTGAGAAATATTTTATAAACTTATCTGTATACATAAGTACAATTCCTATTTTTACAGCGATCAGATACTATCCAGAGCCTAATTTTTTTGAAGTAGACGAAAGCGTTAAAAGAATAGAAAACAAGTGTAAGTATCTAGTCCATAACATATTTTTTAGTAGCTCTAAAATTTTGTTAAAACACTGCTAGGTTGCAATATTTTGTTCGACTCTAATTCTCGTTTATAAATCCACATAAACTCGTATGCTTCACTGTCCTGTTGCAAGGATCAAATATAATTGTAAAGACGTTTTAACCGTGCCGTACCGAAATATTATGTTGCTGATACTACCAACCAGGTCTGAGAGACCCAATCTATTTTAAATTGCCGTTGCATGCATAAATAAGGAAAACTAAACATCACGCATTGTTATAACTTTTAAACATTACAAGTTGTTGGTAAATAACTAAATAACTAATGTTTAATTTTTTTTTCAGTTGCCATCCTGCGAAGTCGACTGGATAATTTTTTTAAATTTTAATTTTGTTTGTTATTTTTTTTAAATGTTAAACACCTACGGTCTAAATACTTAAGAACTAGATTCTGGCTATATTCTATGCACTCTCACTCGCAACAGGATCAGTCCTCCGTAGACGCGCCGGAGCAAGCAGCACCATTACTCACCAAAAGTGAGTTTTATATTAATTTTTATTATGTAAAGGTTTTAACTTTTACCTTACGATTCAAAACTTTTCAAAATAC
This sequence comes from Elmis aenea, assembly GCA_947652605.1. Lineage (NCBI taxonomy): Eukaryota > Metazoa > Arthropoda > Insecta > Coleoptera > Elmidae > Elmis > Elmis aenea. The sequence continues at coordinate 30,597,597 of OX393583.1, read as the reverse complement.
CTAGTTATCAAAATTCTTACAAAGCCTTTCGTTACAGGGGAGTTCCTTATGCTTAGGCTGAAGGAAGTGGCGCTTCAAGGTAGGTCTAAACAGCTTAATCCTACTCCGCCGCAACAGGATCAGTCCTCCGACGTGCAAACTTATCGCTTTTTATTTTCTGTTACAGTGCCGATCTTTCTGAAAAACAGCTGGTAGAAAGTACGATTCATAAAGGTAAGACATACAAATTCGTATACTTTTTTGAATATTGTACAAAGCATCCATTCTTAACAGGATCAGTCCTCCCTGGACGCGCCGGAGCAACCACTACCTTTACTCACCAAAAGTGAGTGTTGTATTAATTTTTATTATGTAAAGGTTTCAACTTTTGCATTATCAATCAAAACTTTTCAATTTCTAGATCCCAAAAATAATTTCAGACATATATGATAAGCTGAGAAGTTGATTTCATCTGTTACTTAGAAAAAGAAAACTCGAGTATGCCAATTATATAGAATTAATATCGCTGTATGTGTACAACGCAGTACTGGAAAGTCTATTGTCCGAAAATCGAGATGTGTTCGCCGTCAGCTCAGAGGAACTCGGACGGACCCACAGGTACAAAGAGCCACCCCCATTAAATCCAGACCATACAAGATCTCGCATAAGGAAAAGGAAGTGGAAGTGGTGAGAGACCAAATCAACGAAATGATACAGCATGACATTATCCGACCGAGCCAGTAGCCATGGGCCAGCCCAGTGATCCTCGTCAAGAAGGACAAGGGAACAAGATCCTGCGTAGACTACCGCAGGTTTAACGAGGTGAAAAAGAAATCTAGTTACAACAGTTGTAACATCGAAGATATGTTCACGTATCTAGGTGGAGCAAAATTTTTCTTAGTCCTGGACCTACAACAAAGTTATTATCAAGCGCCCATTCGAGAAGAATGTAAAGAGTATAGTGCTTTTCTGGCTCAGGGACATGTGCTGTACGAATTCAATGTGTAACCATTTGGGCTGTGCACGCGCCATCCACGTTCCAGCGCCTTGCTGACGATGTATTCCAAGGAATGAAATGGATAGAAGTTCTCGTATACATGGATGACATCATCGTCTTTTCGGACACATTTGTGGAACATATCCGACGTCTCCAGAAGGTGTTTCAGAGGTAACGTTCGGCGGGGCTAACCCTGAAACTTAGCAAATGCACATATGCCCAGTCGGAGGTAAAACTGCTTGGCTACGTAGTCAACACCGAAGGCATCAAGTTAGATGACGAGAAACTAGAAGCTATACGGGTTTTTCCGACACCAACAATGGTAAAAGAAATACAAAGGTTTACTGGTCTGTGTAACTACTACAGGAAACACATAAACCAATACTCGGTAAGTGGTAGACCCTTATTTGAAGCTACGAAAAAAGAACAGAAATTCACTTGGGTGTCAGAGCAACAAGATGCGTTCGAAACGTTAAAACAAAAGTTACTGACCGCACCAGTCTTGGCACACTACAACCCACATATGGTTGCGAACTAAGAACTGATGCCTGCACATCGGGTTTAGGAGCGGTGTTGCTACAAGAAACCACCGATGGAAGTATGCACCCTATAGCTTACGCCAGTCGCAGTCTTACCAAAGCCGAGAAAAACAACACCATTTCGGAACTAGAAGCACTCGCCGCCGTATGGAGTCTTCAATATCTTCCTCACTTCGTGTACGGCCGACCTGTTAAGATAGTAAAGGATCATCATGACTTATGTTGGCTGAAATCACTGAAGGACGTCTGGGAAGACTCGCCAGATGGACAATCAAACTCTCAGAATTTGACTACAGCGTCGTGGACAAAAGTGGAAAAATGCATAGGAACGCAGACTGTCTGCCGCGTCAGCCGGTACGCGAAGGAACCATGACAGATGAAATTGAGGCGAACGAAATCCCAACCTACCTACTCAACAACTCGACGAGGAAGACATCGCTAACTTGCAGAAAGATGACCCTGTGGTGAAAGATCTCAAGATCGCTATTGAGAAACCCCAGCATCGGAATGGCAAGAAGAGCGAAAAACTTTCGAATCATGGATGGAATCGTATACAAGAAAAATCCGCACCATATCGGCCTACCGAATCTTCTAGTGGTTCCAAAATTTCTGGTATCGGAAGTCCTGTTGTCTCACTATAGTGAGCCAACTTCAGACCATCTTGGCATCACCAAGACGTTGAAAAAAATAATAGACCGATATTACTAGGAAGGACTGCAAAATGATATCGAAAAATTCGTAAAAGGATGTCCGGACTGCCAGGCAAGAAAAGGACGGTCCAACGTGAAGCCAGCCGACCTCTGACAACCTATTCGCGTGGGAACCCCATTCGAAAAAATTGGTATCGACTTACTAGGTCCATTTCGGAAAAGGAAAAATAGCAAAACGATGCATACAATTTGTTTGTAGTAAAGTTCAGCAAATTTTCCTGTGCAATGATAAATAAGATTTAGAAATTAAAACCAAATCTTGGTTTATAGTTTCGTGCGACGTAAATGTTTCTTAACGTTTGGTAAAACAAAATACATTTGTTTGTTATATTCTGGACGCCAAAATGACTGTGTTTAAAAGGTTTAATAATTTTTCTCGTTTCAGTTCAATTCTGAATCTCTACAAAGGGAATTTGAAAGAAAAGAGGCGGACGAGTTCCGTAGCAGTAAGTATTATTTAATATTTAAAGCTTATAATTGTGACTGTCCGTACACCCATATCAAAAACGAAAACTAAAAAATTATTTCTTGTTTGTTGCCAGCTGCTTTTTTAAATTTAAATCATGGAGTTAAAAACATTTAAAGAAACATTTGTTTGTTGCATGTTGATCCATTAATTAAATTTAATAGTTTAAGTTTCGTTCGGTTTGGATTATCATCAGCTTTTAGTTGTTCATTGAAATTTATTACTAGTTGGCATGTTAACCATATTTTAATGATTGAACATGATATTTAATCACCCTGTTTATATAAGTATGCAGTATGGATCATCATTGCTTTATTTATTTTAGTTGCCAGGCGAATCATCCGTAACCTCGAAATAGATTCGGACATCATTTTAAACAACGCAACCCGTAAGTGTTAATCAAATGCCCCAATTTTTTTATAGCGTAATAAATAACATCTAATTTGCATTAATATTAATGTTATAATTAACCTTTAATGCAAAAATTGCAATGTACGTCGTATAACAGAAACAGTAGCGTGAGTGAAGTTTTTGGGCCTCCAATGAAAATGAAGAGAGCCCCTAATTTTTTTCATTTATGTTTGGAAAGTCCTTTAACAGATACAACAAAATAAATTATTTTCTTCTGGCTTTTGTTGATACAAATTAGTCAATAACCAGTAACGTAGCGTCAAATTTTGGCTTCCATCCGCGAATAATAAAAAGGGCCTCTGATTTGGTTTTCATATAGAGGCTGGACCAATTTCGAATGTTTTGCTTGGTCACCATATTAATTGGCAAAAATCTGAAATCGGTTCCTTGGGTAGTTTTTTGGAGATAAAGACGCTGTTTTATCAGATTTTTCGGAAAAACAAAAATAGCAAAACGATGGTAGTAGTAGCCACAGATTACGCCACAAGATGGGTGGAGAGCAAGGCGCTTTTAACTGGCAAGTCAGGACCAGTTGCGCAGTTTATATTGGAAAACACAATCTGCAGTCATGGCACACCCAAACATATACTAAGTGACCGGGGCAAAGTATTTCAGTCCCGAGTGGTGACTGAGCTGTTAAAAATGATGGGAGTAGTAAGTCAGTTCACGACCACTTACCACTCCATGAGTAATGGGCTAACAGAAAGATGCAGTAAGACCATCACAGACATGCTTTCTATGTACACCATTTTAGAACAAACGGACTGGGACCAGTACCTGCCTCATGTAACTTTTGCCTACAACTCCGCGGAACAAGACACCTAGAGCTTTTCCCCCTTTATGCTGGTCTATGAAAGGCAACCTGTCTTACCCACGGAAACGTCTCTCGCACCCCGCCAAGAAACCAAAACAGTCAACGATATGGGAGATCGAGCACTCGCCGCTCGAGCCTTGGCGGTCGAAAGAATCCACAGGAAGCAAAAAAGCGACAAGAAGAGATTTGACTCGAAGCACCGCCATGTCGAGTTCTAACCCGGAGACTAGGTGAAAAGTGGGTCGTAGCGAAAAACTTATCTTGAAATGGTTCGGCCCCTACTTTATCATCGAGAAAGTAGGAGATGTAGATTACATAGTACAGAAAGGATCCACCGGAAAGTCCAAAAAAGAGGCCGTCCACGTTAACCGGATACTTCCCTACTGTGACCCATGGATGACGGGTCCCAGCCCGGAAACAGCCACTCTGGACGAGGTTCCCGAGGAAATGCCCGAACCTTCAGAATCGCAGGATGAGCCGACTGGTACGGAGGATCAATACGAGTAGCGAAGTATACAATCCTTCCAGCCATTGTACAAAGCATCCATTCTTAACAGGATCAGTCCTCCCTGGACGCGCCGGAGCAACCACTACCTTTACTCACCAAAAGTGAGTGTTGTATTAATTTTTATTATGTAAAGGTTTCAACTTTTGCATTATCAATCAAAACTTTTCAATTTCTAGATCCCAAAAATAATTTCAGACATATATGATAAGCTGAGAAGTTGATTTCATCTGTTATTTAGATAGGATATTACCAATCCTTGGGTGATAGTACCAAAAATTAATATTTGATTTTCACGAAACAGATTAGTGTATCGAATAAGCGGAATATTACGAGTGTCTAGTTGTATGTATGTGTGTTTATAATGCAATATAATTTAAAACTGCAATGGAAAATTATTTTGCAAGCAGTTTAAGGCAGATACGTTGCAAAAACAGACAATTCTGTTTTATTTTCATGTATTTCTTGAGTGTGTTGGTCGAAACAGCCGATGTAAAACTGATGCCTCATTAGGAAATATATCACCCCATAGTTTTGTATTTCTGGTAGGATATTACCAATCCTTGGGTGATAGTACCAACAAATTAATATTTGATTTTCACGAAGCAGATTAGTGTATCGAATAAGCGGAATATTACTAGTGTCTAGTTGTATGTATGTGTGTTTAAAATGCAATATAATTTAAAACTGCAATGGAAGATTATTGTGCAAGCAGTTTATTAAGGCAGATACGTTGCAAAAACAGAAAATTATGTTTTATTTTCATGTATTTCTTGAGTGTGTTGGTCGAAACAGCCGATGTAAAACTGATGCCTCATTAGGAAATATATCACCCCATAGTTTTGTATTTCTGGAAGGATATTACCAATCCTTGGGTGATAGTACCAACAAATTAATATTTGATTTTCACGAAGCAGATTAGTGTATCGAATAAGCGGAATATTACTAGTGTCTAGTTGTATGTATGTGTGTTTATAATGCAATATAATTTAAAACTGCAATGGAAGATTATTGTGCAAGCAGTTTATTAAGGCAGATACGTTGCAAAAACAGAAAATTCTGTTTTATTTTCATGTATTTCTTGAGTGTGTTGGTCAAAACAGCCGATGTAAAACTGATGCCTCATTAGGAAATATATCACCCCATAGTTTTGTATTTCTGGTAGGATATTACCAATCCTTGGGTGATAGTACCAACAAATTAATATTTGATTTTCACGAAGCTGATTAGTGTATCGAATAAGCGGAATATTACTAGTGTCTAGTTGTATGTATGTGTGTTTATAATGCAATATAATTTAAAACTGCAATGGAAGATTATTGTGCATGCAGTTTAAGGCAGATACGTTGCAAAAACAGACAATTTCGTTTTATTTTCATGTATTTCTTGAGTGTGTTGGTCGAAACAGCCGATGTAAAACTGATGCATCATTAGGAAATATATCACCCCATAGTTTTGTATTTCTGGTAGGATATTACCAATCCTTGGGTGATAATACCAACAAATTAATATTTGATTTTCACGAAGCTGATTAGTGTATCGAATAAGCGGAATATTACTAGTGTCTAGTTGTATGTATGTGTGTTTATAATGCAATATAATTTAAAACTGCATTGGAAGATTATTGTGCAAGCAGTTTAAGGCAGATACGTTGCAAAAACAGAAAATTCCGTTTTATTTTCATGTATTTCTTGAGTGTGTTGGTCGAAACAGCCGATGTAAAACTGATGCATCATTAGGAAATATATCACCCCATAGTTTTGCATTTCTGGTAGAATATTACCAATCCTTGGTTGATAGTACCAACAAATTAATATTTGATTTTCACGAAGCAGATTAGTGTATCGAATAAGCGGAATATTACTAGTGTCTAGTTGTATGTATGTGTGTTTATAATGCAATATAATTTAAAACTGCAATGCAAGATTATTGTGCAAGCAGTTTATTAAGGCAGATACGTTGCAAAAACAGAAAATTCTGTTTTATTTTCATGTATTTCTTGAGTGTGTTGGTCGAAACAGCCGATGTAAAACTGATGCATCATTAGGAAATATATCACTCCATAGTTTTGTATTTCTGGTAGGATATTACCAATCCTTGGGTGATAGTACCAACAAATTAATATTTGATTTTCACGAAGCAGATTAGTGTATCGAATAAGCGGAATATTAATAGTGTCTAGTTGTATGTATGTGTGTTTATAATGCAATATAATTTAAAACTGCAATGGAAGATTATTGTGCAAGCAGTTTAAGGCAGATACGTTGCAAAAACAGAAAATTCCGTTTTATTTTCATGTATTTCTTGAGTGTGTTGGTCGAAGCAGCCGATGTAAAACTGATGCCTCATTAGGAAATATATCACCCTATAGTTTTGTATTTCTGGTAGGATATTACCAATCCTTGGGTGATAGTACCAACAAATTAATATTTGATTTTCACGAAGCAGATTAGTGTATCGAATAAGCGGAATATTACTAGTGTCTAGTTGTATGTATGTGTGTTTAAAATGCAATATAATTTAAAACTGCAATGGAAGATTATTGTGCAAGCAGTTTATTAAGGCAGATACGTTGCAAAAACAGAAAATTCTGTTTTATTTTCATGTATTTCTTGAGTGTGTTGGTCGAAACAGCCGATGTAAAACTGATGCCTCATTAGGAAATATATCACCCCATAGTTTTGTATTTCTGGTAGGATATTACCAATCCTTGGGTGATAGTACCAACAAATTAATATTTGATTTTCACGAAGCAGATTAGTGTATCGAATAAGCGGAATATTACTAATGTCTAGTTGTATGTATGTGTGTTTAAAATGCAATATAATTTAAAACTGCAATGGAAGATTATTGTGCAAGCAGTTTATTAAGGCAGATACGTTGCAAAAACAGAAAATTCTGTTTTATTTTCATGTATTTCTTGAGTGTGTTGGTCGAAACAGCCGATGTAAAACTGATGCCTCATTAGGAAATATATCACCCCATAGTTTTGTATTTCTGGAAGGATATTACCAATTCTTGGGTGATAGTACCATCAAATTAATATTTGATTTTCACGAAGCAGATTAGTGTATCGAATAAGCGGAATATTACTAGTGTCTAGTTGTATGTATGTGTGTTTATAATGCAATATAATTTAAAACTGCAATGGAAGATTATTGTGCAAGCAGTTTATTAAGGCAGATACGTTGCAAAAACAGAAAATTCTGTTTTATTTTCATGTATTTCTTGAGTGTGTTGGTAAAAACAGCCGATGTAAAACTGATGCCTCATTAGGAAATATATCACCCCATAGTTTTGTATTTCTGGTAGGATATTACCAATCCTTGGGTGATAGTACCAACAAATTAATATTTGATTTTCACGAAGCTGATTAGTGTATCGAATAAGCGGAATATTACTAGTGTCTAGTTGTATGTATGTGTGTTTATAATGCAATATAATTTAAAACTGCAATGGAAGATTATTGTGCATGCAGTTTAAGGCAGATACGTTGCAAAAACAGACAATTTCGTTTTATTTTCATGTATTTCTTGAGTGTGTTGGTCGAAACAGCCGATGTAAAACTGATGCATCATTAGGAAATATATCACCCCATAGTTTTGTATTTCTGGTAGGATATTACCAATCCTTGGGTGATAGTACCAACAAATTAATATTTGATTTTCACGAAGCTGATTAGTGTATCGAATAAGCGGAATATTACTAGTGTCTAGTTGTATGTATGTGTGTTTATAATGCAATATAATTTAAAACTGGATTGGAAGATTATTGTGCAAGCAGTTTAAGGCAGATACGTTGCAAAAACAGAAAATTCCGTTTTATTTTCATGTATTTCTTGAGTGTGTTGGTCGAAACAGCCGATCTAAAACTGATGCATCATTAGGAAATATATCACCCCATAGTTTTGCATTTCTGGTAGAATATTACCAATCCTTGGGTGATAGTACCAACAAATTAATATTTGATTTTCACGAAGCAGATTAGTGTATCGAATAAGCGGAATATTACTAGTGTCTAGTTGTATGTATGTGTGTTTATAATGCAATATAATTTAAAACTGCAATGCAAGATTATTGTGCAAGCAGTTTATTAAGGCAGATACGTTGCAAAAACAGAAAATTCCGTTTTATTTTCATGTATTTCTTGAGTGTGTTGGTCGAAACAGCCGATGTAAAACTGTCGCATCATTAGGAAATATATCACCCCATAGTTTTGTATTTCTGGTAGGATATTACCAATCCTTGGGTGATAGTACCAACAAATTAATATTTGATTTTCACGAAGCAGATTAGTGTATCGAATAAGCGGAATATTAATAGTGTCTAGTTGTATGTATGTGTGTTTATAATGCAATATAATTTAAAACTGCAATGGAAGATTATTGTGCAAGCAGTTTAAGGCAGATACGTTGCAAAAACAGAAAATTCCGTTTTATTTTCATGTATTTCTTGAGTGTGTTGGTCGAAGCAGCCGATGTAAAACTGATGCCTCATTAGGAAATATATCACCCCATAGTTTTGTATTTCTGGTAGGATATTACCAATCCTTGGGTGATAGTACCAACAAATTAATATTTGATTTTCACGAAGCAGATTAGTGTATCGAATAAGCGGAATATTAATAGTGTCTAGTTGTATGTATGTGTGTTTATAATGCAATATAATTTAAAACTGCAATGGAAGATTATTGTGCAAGCAGTTTAAGGCAGATACGTTGCAAAAACAGACAATTCTGTTTTATTTTCATGTATTTCTTGAGTGTGTTGGTCGAAACAGCCGATGTAAAACTGATGCCTCATTAGGAAATATATCACCCCATAGTTTTGTATTTCTGGTAGGATATTACCAATCCTTGGGTGATAGTACCAACAAATTAATATTTGATTTTCACGAAGCAGATTAGTGTATCGAATAAGCGGAATATTACTAGTGTCCAGTTGTATGTATGTGTGTTTATAATGCAATATAATTTAAAACTGCAATGGAAGATTATTGTGCAAGCAGTTTAAGGCAGATACGTTGCAAAAACAGAAAATTCCGTTTTATTTTCATGTATTTCTTGAGTGTGTTGGTCGAAACAGCCGATGTAAAACTGATGCATCATTAGGAAATATATCACCCCATAGTTTTGTATTTCTGGTAGGATATTACCAATCCTTGGGTGATAGTACCAACAAATTAATATTTGATTTTCACGAAGCAGATTAGTGTATCGAATAAGCGGAATATTAATAGTGTCTAGTTGTATGTATGTGTGTTTATAATGCAATATAATTTAAAACTGCAATGGAAGATTATTGTGCAAGCAGTTTAAGGCAGATACGTTGCAAAAACAGAAAATTCCGTTTTATTTTCATGTATTTCTTGAGTGTGTTGGTCGAAACAGCCGATGTAAAACTGATGCCTCATTAGGAAATATATCACCCCATAGTTTTGTATTTCTGGTAGGATATTACCAATCCTTGGGTGATAATACCAACAAATTAATATTTGATTTTCACGAAGCAGATTAGTGTATCGAATAAGCGGAATATTAATAGTGTCTAGTTGTATGTATGTGTGTTTATAATGCAATATAATTTAAAACTGCAATGGAAGATTATTGTGCAAGCAGTTTAAGGCAGATACGTTGCAAAAACAGAAAATTCCGTTTTATTTTCATGTATTTCTTGAGTGTGTTGGTCGAAGCATCCGATGTAAAACTGATGCCTCATTAGGAAATATATCACCCCATAGTTTTGTATTTCTGGTAGGATATTACCAATCCTTGGGTGATAGTACCAACAAATTAATATTTGATTTTCACGAAGCAGATTAGTATATCGAATAAGCGGAATATTACTGTTGTCTAGTTGTATGTATGTGTGTTTATAATGCAATATAATTTAAAACTGCAATGGAAGATTATTGTGCAAGCAGTTTAAGGCAGATACGTTGCAAAAACAGACAATTCTGTTTTATTTTCATGTATTTCTTGAGTGTGTTGGTCGAAACAGCCGATTTAAAACTGATGCCTCATTAGGAAATATATCACCCCATAGTTTTGTATTTCTGGTAGGATATTACCAATCCTTGGGTGATAGTACCAACAAATTAATATTTGATTTTCACGAAGCAGATTAGTGTATCGAATAAGCGGAATATTACTATTGCCTAGTTGTATGTATGTGTGTTTATAATGCAATATAATTTAAAACTGCAATGGAAGATTATTGTGCAAGCAGTTTAAGGCAGATACGTTGCAAAAACAGACAATTCTGTTTTATTTTCATGTATTTCTTGAGTGTGTTGGTCGAAACAGCCGATGTAAAACTGATGCCTTATTAGGAAATATATCACCCCATAGTTTTGTATTTCTGGTAAGATATTACCAATCCTTGGGTGATAGTACCAACAAATTAATATTTGATTTTCACGAAGCAGATTAGTGTATCGAATAAGCGGAATATTACTAGTGTCTAGTTGTATGTATGTGTGTTTATAATGCAATATAATTTAAAACTGCAATGGAAGATTATTGTGCAAGCAGTTTATTATGGCAGATACGTTGCAAAAACAGAAAATTCCGTTTTATTTTCATGTATTTCTTGAGTGTGTTGGTCGAAACAGCCGATGTAAAACTGATGCATCATTAGGAAATATATCACCTCATAGTTTTGTATTTCTGGTAGGATATTACCAATCCTTGGGTGATAGTACCAACAAATTAATATTTGATTTTCACGAAGCAGATTAGTGTATCGAATAAGCGGAATATTACTAGTGTCTAGTTGTATGTATGTGTGTTTATAATGCAATATAATTTAAAACTGCAATGGAAGATTATTGTGCAAGCAGTTTAAGGTAGATACGTTACAAACACAGAAAATTCTGTTTTATTTCGATGTATTTCTTGGGTGTGTTGGTTGAAACAGCCGATGTAAAACTGATGCCTCATTAAGAAACATATCACCCCATAGTTTTGTATTTCTGGTAGGATATTACTAATCCTTGGGTGATAGTACCAACAAATTAATATTTGGTTTTCACGAAGCAGATTGTCTAGTTGTATGTATGTGTGTTTAAAATGCAATATAATTTAAAACTGCAATGGAAGATTATTTTGCAAGCAGTTTAACGTAGATACGTTGCAAAAACAGAAAATTCTGTTTTATTTCGATGTATTTCTTGAGTGTGTTGGTTGAAACAGCCGATGTAAAACTGATGCCTCATTAAGAAACATATCACCCCACAGTTTTGTATTTCTGGTAGGATATTACCAATCCTTGGGTGATAGTACCAACAAATTAATATTTGGTTTTCACGAAGCAGATTAGTGTATCGAATAAGCGGAATATTACTAGTGTCTAGTTGTATGTATGTGTGTTTAAAATGCAATATAATTTAAAACTGCAATGAAAGATTATTGTGCAAGCAGTTTAAGGCAGATACGTTGCAAAAACAGACAATTTCGTTTTATTTTCATGTATTTCTTGAGTGTGTTGGTCGAAACAGCCGATGTAAAACTGATGCCTCATTAGGAAATATATCACCCCATAGTTTTGTATTTCTGGTAGGATATTACCAATCCTTGGGTGATAGTACCAACAAATTAATATTTGATTTTCACGAAGCAGATTAGTGTATCGAATAAGCGGAATATTACTAGTGTCTAGTTGTATGTATGTGTGTTTAAAATGCAATATAATTTAAAACTGCAATGGAAGATTATTGTGCAAGCAGTTTAAGGCAGATACGTTGCAAAAACAGAAAATTCTGTTTTATTTTCATGTATTTCTTGAGTGTGTTGGTCGAAACAGCCGATGTAAAACTGATGCCTCATTAGGAAATATATCACCCCATAGTTTTGTATTTCTGGTAGGATATTACCAATCCTTGGGTGATAGTACCAACAAATTAATATTTGATTTTCACGAAGCAGATTAGTGTATCGAATAAGCGGAATATTACTAGTGTCTAGTTGTATGTATGTGTGTTTATAATGCAATATAATTTAAAACTGCAATGGAAGATTATTGTGCAAGCAGTTAAAGGCAGATACTTTGCAAAAACAGAAAATTCCGTTTTATTTTCATGTATTTCTTGAGTGTGTTGGTCGAAACAGCCGTATAAAACTGATGCCTCATTAGGAAATATATCACCCCATAGTTTTGTATTTCTGGTAGGATATTACCAATCCTTGGGTGATAGTACCAACAAATTAATATTTGATTTTCACGAAGCAGATTAGTGTATCGAATAAGCGGAATATTACTAGTGTCTAGTTGTATGTATGTGTGTTTATAATGCAATATAATTTAAAACTGCAATGAAAGATTATTGTGCAAGCAGTTTATTAAGGCAGATACGTTGCAAAAACAGAAAATTCCGTTTTATTTTCATGTATTTCTTGAGTGTGTTGGTCGAAACAGCCGATGTAAAACTGATGCCTCATTAGGAAATATATCACCCCATAGTTTTGTATTTCTGGTAAGATATTACCAATCCTTGGGTGATAGTACCAACAAATTAATATTTGATTTTCACGAAGCAGATTAGTGTATCGAATAAGCGGAATATTACTAGTGTCTAGTTGTATGTATGTGTGTTTATAATGCAATATAATTTAAAACTGCAATGGAAGATTATTGTGCAAGCAGTAAAAGGCAGATACTTTGCAAAAACAGAAAATTCCGTTTTATTTTCATGTATTTCTTGAGTGTGTTGGTCGAAACAGCCGATGTAAAACTGATGCCTCATTAGGAAATATATCACCCCATAGTTTTGTATTTCTGGTAGGATATTACCAATCCTTGGGTGATAGTACCAACAAATTAATATTTGATTTTCACGAAGCAGATTAGTATATCGAATAAGCGGAATATTACTATTGTCTAGTTGTATGTATGTGTGTTTAAAATGCAATATAATTTAAAACTGAAATGGAAGATTATTGTGCAAGCAGTTTAAGGCAGATACGTTGCAAAAACAGACAATTCTGTTTTATTTTCATGTATTTCTTGAGTGTGTTGGTCGAAACAGCCGATTTAAAACTGATGCCTCATTAGGAAATATATCACCCCATAGTTTTGTATTTCTGGTAGGATATTACCAATCCTTGGGTGATAGTACCAACAAATTAATATTTGATTTTCACGAAGCAGATTAGTGTATCGAATAAGCGGAATATTACTATTGCCTAGTTGTATGTATGTGTGTTTAAAATGCAATATAATTTAAAACTGCAATGGAAGATTATTGTGCAAGCAGTTTAAGGCAGATACGTTGCAAAAACAGACAATTCTGTTTTATTTTCATGTATTTCTTGAGTGTGTTGGTCGAAACAGCCGATGTAAAACTGATGCCTCATTAGGAAATATATCACCCCATAGTTTTGTATTTCTGGTAGGATATTACCAATCCTTGGGTGATAGTACCAACAAATTAATATTTGATTTTCACGAAGCAGATTAGTGTATCGAATAAGCGGAATATTACTAGTGTCTAGTTGTATGTATGTGTGTTTATAATGCAATATAATTTAAAACTGCAATGGAAGATTATTGTGCAAGCAGTTAAAGGCAGATACTTTGCAAAAACAGAAAATTCCGTTTTATTTTCATGTATTTCTTGAGTGTGTTGGTCGAAACAGCCGTATAAAACTGATGCCTCATTAGGAAATATATCACCCCATAGTTTTGTATTTCTGGTAGGATATTACCAATCCTTGGGTGATAGTACCAACAAATTAATATTTGATTTTCACGAAGCAGATTAGTGTATCGAATAAGCGGAATATTACTAGTGTCTAGTTGTATGTATGTGTGTTTATAATGCAATATAATTTAAAACTGCAATGAAAGATTATTGTGCAAGCAGTTTATTAAGGCAGATACGTTGCAAAAACAGAAAATTCCGTTTTATTTTCATGTATTTCTTGAGTGTGTTGGTCGAAACAGCCGATGTAAAACTGATGCCTCATTAGGAAATATATCACCCCATAGTTTTGTATTTCTGGTAAGATATTACCAATCCTTGGGTGATAGTACCAACAAATTAATATTTGATTTTCACGAAGCAGATTAGTGTATCGAATAAGCGGAATATTACTAGTGTCTAGTTGTATGTATGTGTGTTTATAATGCAATATAATTTAAAACTGCAATGGAAGATTATTGTGCAAGCAGTAAAAGGCAGATACTTTGCAAAAACAGAAAATTCCGTTTTATTTTCATGTATTTCTTGAGTGTGTTGGTCGAAACAGCCGATGTAAAACTGATGCCTCATTAGGAAATATATCACCCCATAGTTTTGTATTTCTGGTAGGATATTACCAATCCTTGGGTGATAGTACCAACAAATTAATATTTGATTTTCACGAAGCAGATTAGTATATCGAATAAGCGGAATATTACTATTGTCTAGTTGTATGTATGTGTGTTTATAATGCAATATAATTTAAAACTGAAATGGAAGATTATTGTGCAAGCAGTTTAAGGCAGATACGTTGCAAAAACAGACAATTCTGTTTTATTTTCATGTATTTCTTGAGTGTGTTGGTCGAAACAGCCGATTTAAAACTGATGCCTCATTAGGAAATATATCACCCCATAGTTTTGTATTTCTGGTAGGATATTACCAATCCTTGGGTGATAGTACCAACAAATTAATATTTGATTTTCACGAAGCAGATTAGTGTATCGAATAAGCGGAATATTACTATTGCCTAGTTGTATGTATGTGTGTTTAAAATGCAATATAATTTAAAACTGCAATGGAAGATTATTGTGCAAGCAGTTTAAGGCAGATACGTTGCAAAAACAGACAATTCTGTTTTATTTTCATGTATTTCTTGAGTGTGTTGGTCGAAACAGCCGATGTAAAACTGATGCCTCATTAGGAAATATATCACCCCATAGTTTTGTATTTCTGGTAGGATATTACCAATCCTTGGGTGATAGTACCAACAAATTAATATTTGATTTTCACGAAGCAGATTAGTGTATCGAATAAGCGGAATATTACAAGTGTCTAGTTGTATGTATGTGTGTTTAAAATGCAATATAATTTAAAACTGCAATGAAAGATTATTGTGCAAGCAGTTTAAGGTAGATACGTTACAAACACAGAAAATTCTGTTTTATTTCGATGTATTTCTTGGGTGTGTTGGTTGAAACAGCCGATGTAAAACTGATGCCTCATTAAGAAACATATCACCCCATAGTTTTGTATTTCTGGTAGGATATTACCAATCCTTGGGTGATAGTACCAACAAATTAATATTTGGTTTTCACGAAGCAGATTAGTGTATCGAATAAGCGGAATATTACTAGTGTCTAGTTGTATGTATGTGTGTTTAAAATGCAATATAATTTAAAACTGCAATGAAAGATTATTGTGCAAGCAGTTTATTAAGGCAGATACGTTGCAAAAACAGACAATTCTGTTTTATTTTCATGTATTTCTTGAGTGTGTTGGTCGAAACAGCCGATGTAAAACTGATGCCTCATTAGGAAATATATCACCCCATAGTTTTGTATTTCTGGTAGGATATTACCAATCCTTGGGTGATAGTACCAACAAATTAATATTTGATTTTCACGAAGCAGATTAGTGTATCGAATAAGCGGAATATTACTAGTGTCTAGTTGTATGTATGTGTGTTTATAATGCAATATAATTTAAAACTACAATGGAAGATTATTGTGCAAGCAGTTTAAGGCAGATACGTTGCAAAAACAGACAATTCTGTTTTATTTTCATGTATTTCTTGAGTGTGTTGGTCGAAACAGCCGATGTAAAACTGATGCCTCATTAGGAAATATATCACCCCATAGTTTTGTATTTCTGGTAGGATATTACCAATCCTTGGGTGATAGTACCAACAAATTAATATTTGATTTTCACGAAGCAGATTAGTGTATCGAATAAGCGGAATATTAATAGTGTCTAGTTGTATGTATGTGTGTTTAAAATGCAATATATATTAAAACTGCAATGGAAGATTATTGTGCAAGCAGTTTATTAAGGCAGATACGTTGCAAAAACAGAAAATTCCGTTTTATTTTCATGTATTTCTTGAGTGTGTTGGTCGAAACAGCCGATTTAAAACTGATGCCTCATTAGGAAATATATCACCCCATAGTTTTGTATTTCTGGTAAGATATTACCAATCCTTGGGTGATAGAACAAACTAATTAATATTTGATTTTCACGAAGCAGATTAGTGTATCGAATAAGCGGAATATTGCTAGTGTCTAGTTGTATGTATGTGTGTTTATAATGCAATATAATTTAAAACTGCAATGGAAGATTATTGTGCAAGCAGTTTAAGGCAGATACGTTGCAAAAACAGACAATTCCGTTTTATTTTCATGTATATCTTGAGTGTGTTGGTCGAAACAGCCGATGTAAAACTGATGCCTCATTAGGAAATATATCACCCCATAGTTTTGTATTTCTGGTAGGATATTACCAATCCTTGGGTGATAGTACCAACAAATTAATATTTGATTTTCACGAAGCAGATTAGTGTATCGAATAAGCGGAATATTACTAGTGTCTAGTTGTATGTATGTGTGTTTATAATGCAATATAATTTAAAACTGCAATGGAAGATTATTGTGCAAGCAGTTTAAGGCAGATACGTTGCAAAAACAGACAATTCTGTTTTATTTTCATGTATTTCTTGAGTGTGTTGGTCGAAACAGCCGATGTAAAACTGATGCCTCATTAGGAAATATATCACCCCATAGTTTTGTATTTCTGGTAGGATATTACCAATCCTTGGGTGATAGTACCAACAAATTAATATTTGATTTTCACGAAGCAGATTAGTGTATCGAATAAGCGGAATATTACTAGTGTCTAGTTGTATGTATGTGTGTTTATAATGCAATATAATTTAAAACTGCAATGGAAGATTATTGTGCAAGCAGTTTAAGGCAGATACTTTGCAAAAACAGAAAATTCCGTTTTATTTTCATGTATTTCTTGAGTGTGTTGGTCGAAACAGCCGATTTAAAACTAATGCCTCATTAGGAAATATATCACCCCATAGTTTTGTATTTCTGGTAGGATATTACCAATCCTTGGGTGATAGTACCAACAAATTAATATTTGATTTTCACGAAACAGATTAGTGTATCGAATAAGCGGAATATTACTAGTGTCTAGTATGTATGTGTGTTTATAATGCAATATAATTTAAAACTGCAATGGAAGATTATTGTGCAAGCAGTTTAAAAGGCAGATACTTTGCAAAAACAGAAAATTCCGTTTTATTTTCATGTATTTCTTGAGTGTGTTGGTCGAAACAGCCGATGTAAAACTGATGCCTCATTAGGAAATATATCACCCCATAGTTTTGTATTTCTGGTAGGATATTACCAATCCTTGGGTGATAGTACCAACAAATTAATATTTGATTTTCACGAAGCAGATTAGTGTATCGAATAAGCGGAAAATTGCTAGTGTCTAGTTGTATGTATGTGTGTTTATAATGCAATATAATTTAAAACTGCAATGGAAGATTATTGTGCAAGCAGTTTAAGGCAGATACGTTGCAAAAACAGACAATTCTGTTTTATTTTCATGTATTTCTTGAGTGTTTTGGTCGAAACAGCCGATGTAAAACTGATGCCTCATTAGGAAATATATCACCCCATAGTTTTGTATTTCTGGTAGGATATTACCAATCCTTGGGTGATAGTACCAACAAATTAATATTTGATTTTCACGAAGCAGATTAGTGTATCGAATAAGCGGAATATTACTAGTGTCTAGTTGTATGTATGTGTGTTTATAATGCAATATAATTTAAAACTGCAATGGAAGATTATTGTGCAAGCAGTTTAAGGCAGATACTTTGCAAAAACAGAAAATTCTGTTTTATTTTCATGTATTTCTTGAGTGTGTTGGTCGAAACAGCCGATTTAAAACTGATGCCTCATTAGGAAATATATCACCCCATAGTTTTGTATTTCTGGTAGGATATTACCAATCCTTGGGTGATAGTACCAACAAATTAATATTTGATTTTCACGAAACAGATAAGTGTATCGAATAAGCGGAATATTACTAGTGTCTAGTTGTATGTATGTATGTGTGTTTATAATGCAATATAATTTAAAACTGCAATGGAAGATTATTGTGCAAGCAGTTTAAGGCAGATACTTTGCAAAAACAGAAAATTCCGTTTTATTTTCATGTATTTCTTGAGTGTGTTGGTCGAAACAGCCGATGTAAAACTGATGCCTCATTAGGAAATATATCACCCCATAGTTTTGTATTTCTGGTAGGATATTACCAATAAATTAATATTTGATTTTCACGAAGCAGATTAGTGTATCGAATAAGCGGAATATTACTAGTGTCTAGTTGTATGTATGTGTGTTTATAATGCAATATAATTTAAAACTGCAATGGAAGATTATTGTGCAAGCAGTTTAAGGCAGATACTTTGCAAAAACAGAAAATTCCGTTTTATTTTCATGTATGTCTTGAGTGTGTTGGTCGAAACAGCCGATATAAATAAAACTGATGCCTCATTAGGAAATATATCACCCCATAGTTTTGTATTTCTGGTAGGATATTACCAATCCTTGGGTGATAGTACCAACAAATTAATATTTGATTTTCACGAAGCAGATTAGTGTATCGAATAAGCGGAATATTACTAGTGTCTAGTTGTATGTATGTGTGTTTATAATGCAATATAATTTAAAACTGCAATGGAAGATTATTGTGCAAGCAGTTTAATGCAGATACGTTGCAAAAACAGACAATTCCGTTTTATTTTCATGTATTTCTTGAGTGTGTTGGTCGAAACAGCCGATGTAAAACTGATGCCTCATTAGGAAATATATAACCCCATAGTTTTGTATTTCTGGTAGGATATTACCAATCCTTGGGTGATAGTACCAAAAAATTAATATTTGATTTTCACGAAGCAGATTAGTGTATCGAATAAGCGGAATATTACTAGTGTCTAGTTGTATGTATGTGTTTATAATGCAATATAATTTAAAACTGCAATGAAAGATTATTGTGCAAGCAGTTTAAGGCAGATACGTTGCAAAAACAGAAAATTCCGTTTTATTTTCATGTATGTCTTGAGTGTGTTGGTCGAAACAGCCGATATAAATAAAACTGATGCCTCATTAGGAAATATATCACCCCATAGTTTTGTATTTCTGGTAGGATATTACCAATCCTTGGGTGATAGTACCAACAAATTAATATTTGATTTTCACGAAGCAGATTAGTGTATCGAATAAGCGGAATATTACTAGTGTCTAGTTGTATGTATGTGTGTTTAAAATGCAATATAATTTAAAACTGCAATGGAAGATTATTGTGCAAGCAGTTTAAGGCAGATACGTTGCAAAAACAGAAAATTCTGTTTTATTTTCATGTATTTCTTGAGTGTGTTGGTCGAAACAGCCGATGTAAAACTGATGCCTCATTAGGAAATATATCACCCCATAGTTTTGTATTTCTGGTAGGATATTACCAATCCTTGGGTGATAGTACCAACAAATTAATATTTGATTTTCACGAAGCAGATTAGTGTATCGAATAAGCGGAATATTACTAGTGTCTAGTTGTATGTATGTGTGTTTATAATGCAATATAATTTAAAACTGCAATGGAAGATTATTGTGCAAGCAGTTAAAGGCAGATACTTTGCAAAAACAGAAAATTCCGTTTTATTTTCATGTATTTCTTGAGTGTGTTGGTCGAAACAGCCGTATAAAACTGATGCCTCATTAGGAAATATATCACCCCATAGTTTTGTATTTCTGGTAGGATATTACCAATCCTTGGGTGATAGTACCAACAAATTAATATTTGATTTTCACGAAGCAGATTAGTGTATCGAATAAGCGGAATATTACTAGTGTCTAGTTGTATGTATGTGTGTTTATAATGCAATATAATTTAAAACTGCAATGAAAGATTATTGTGCAAGCAGTTTATTAAGGCAGATACGTTGCAAAAACAGAAAATTCCGTTTTATTTTCATGTATTTCTTGAGTGTGTTGGTCGAAACAGCCGATGTAAAACTGATGCCTCATTAGGAAATATATCACCCCATAGTTTTGTATTTCTGGTAAGATATTACCAATCCTTGGGTGATAGTACCAACAAATTAATATTTGATTTTCACGAAGCAGATTAGTGTATCGAATAAGCGGAATATTACTAGTGTCTAGTTGTATGTATGTGTGTTTATAATGCAATATAATTTAAAACTGCAATGGAAGATTATTGTGCAAGCAGTAAAAGGCAGATACTTTGCAAAAACAGAAAATTCCGTTTTATTTTCATGTATTTCTTGAGTGTGTTGGTCGAAACAGCCGATGTAAAACTGATGCCTCATTAGGAAATATATCACCCCATAGTTTTGTATTTCTGGTAGGATATTACCAATCCTTGGGTGATAGTACCAACAAATTAATATTTGATTTTCACGAAGCAGATTAGTATATCGAATAAGCGGAATATTACTATTGTCTAGTTGTATGTATGTGTGTTTAAAATGCAATATAATTTAAAACTGAAATGGAAGATTATTGTGCAAGCAGTTTAAGGCAGATACGTTGCAAAAACAGACAATTCTGTTTTATTTTCATGTATTTCTTGAGTGTGTTGGTCGAAACAGCCGATTTAAAACTGATGCCTCATTAGGAAATATATCACCCCATAGTTTTGTATTTCTGGTAGGATATTACCAATCCTTGGGTGATAGTACCAACAAATTAATATTTGATTTTCACGAAGCAGATTAGTGTATCGAATAAGCGGAATATTACTATTGCCTAGTTGTATGTATGTGTGTTTAAAATGCAATATAATTTAAAACTGCAATGGAAGATTATTGTGCAAGCAGTTTAAGGCAGATACGTTGCAAAAACAGACAATTCTGTTTTATTTTCATGTATTTCTTGAGTGTGTTGGTCGAAACAGCCGATGTAAAACTGATGCCTCATTAGGAAATATATCACCCCATAGTTTTGTATTTCTGGTAGGATATTACCAATCCTTGGGTGATAGTACCAACAAATTAATATTTGATTTTCACGAAGCAGATTAGTGTATCGAATAAGCGGAATATTACTAGTGTCTAGTTGTATGTATGTGTGTTTATAATGCAATATAATTTAAAACTGCAATGGAAGATTATTGTGCAAGCAGTTAAAGGCAGATACTTTGCAAAAACAGAAAATTCCGTTTTATTTTCATGTATTTCTTGAGTGTGTTGGTCGAAACAGCCGTATAAAACTGATGCCTCATTAGGAAATATATCACCCCATAGTTTTGTATTTCTGGTAGGATATTACCAATCCTTGGGTGATAGTACCAACAAATTAATATTTGATTTTCACGAAGCAGATTAGTGTATCGAATAAGCGGAATATTACTAGTGTCTAGTTGTATGTATGTGTGTTTATAATGCAATATAATTTAAAACTGCAATGAAAGATTATTGTGCAAGCAGTTTATTAAGGCAGATACGTTGCAAAAACAGAAAATTCCGTTTTATTTTCATGTATTTCTTGAGTGTGTTGGTCGAAACAGCCGATGTAAAACTGATGCCTCATTAGGAAATATATCACCCCATAGTTTTGTATTTCTGGTAAGATATTACCAATCCTTGGGTGATAGTACCAACAAATTAATATTTGATTTTCACGAAGCAGATTAGTGTATCGAATAAGCGGAATATTACTAGTGTCTAGTTGTATGTATGTGTGTTTATAATGCAATATAATTTAAAACTGCAATGGAAGATTATTGTGCAAGCAGTAAAAGGCAGATACTTTGCAAAAACAGAAAATTCCGTTTTATTTTCATGTATTTCTTGAGTGTGTTGGTCGAAACAGCCGATGTAAAACTGATGCCTCATTAGGAAATATATCACCCCATAGTTTTGTATTTCTGGTAGGATATTACCAATCCTTGGGTGATAGTACCAACAAATTAATATTTGATTTTCACGAAGCAGATTAGTATATCGAATAAGCGGAATATTACTATTGTCTAGTTGTATGTATGTGTGTTTATAATGCAATATAATTTAAAACTGAAATGGAAGATTATTGTGCAAGCAGTTTAAGGCAGATACGTTGCAAAAACAGACAATTCTGTTTTATTTTCATGTATTTCTTGAGTG
The DNA here is from genome assembly GCA_947652605.1 of Elmis aenea. Lineage (NCBI taxonomy): Eukaryota > Metazoa > Arthropoda > Insecta > Coleoptera > Elmidae > Elmis > Elmis aenea. The sequence continues at coordinate 30,575,017 of OX393583.1, read as the reverse complement.
TGTTGGTCGAAACAGCCGATTTAAAACTGATGCCTCATTAGGAAATATATCACCCCATAGTTTTGTATTTCTGGTAGGATATTACCAATCCTTGGGTGATAGTACCAACAAATTAATATTTGATTTTCACGAAGCAGATTAGTGTATCGAATAAGCGGAATATTACTATTGCCTAGTTGTATGTATGTGTGTTTAAAATGCAATATAATTTAAAACTGCAATGGAAGATTATTGTGCAAGCAGTTTAAGGCAGATACGTTGCAAAAACAGACAATTCTGTTTTATTTTCATGTATTTCTTGAGTGTGTTGGTCGAAACAGCCGATGTAAAACTGATGCCTCATTAGGAAATATATCACCCCATAGTTTTGTATTTCTGGTAGGATATTACCAATCCTTGGGTGATAGTACCAACAAATTAATATTTGATTTTCACGAAGCAGATTAGTGTATCGAATAAGCGGAATATTACAAGTGTCTAGTTGTATGTATGTGTGTTTAAAATGCAATATAATTTAAAACTGCAATGAAAGATTATTGTGCAAGCAGTTTAAGGTAGATACGTTACAAACACAGAAAATTCTGTTTTATTTCGATGTATTTCTTGGGTGTGTTGGTTGAAACAGCCGATGTAAAACTGATGCCTCATTAAGAAACATATCACCCCATAGTTTTGTATTTCTGGTAGGATATTACCAATCCTTGGGTGATAGTACCAACAAATTAATATTTGGTTTTCACGAAGCAGATTAGTGTATCGAATAAGCGGAATATTACTAGTGTCTAGTTGTATGTATGTGTGTTTAAAATGCAATATAATTTAAAACTGCAATGAAAGATTATTGTGCAAGCAGTTTATTAAGGCAGATACGTTGCAAAAACAGACAATTCTGTTTTATTTTCATGTATTTCTTGAGTGTGTTGGTCGAAACAGCCGTATAAAACTGATGCCTCATTAGGAAATATATCACCCCATAGTTTTGTATTTCTGGTAGGATATTACCAATCCTTGGGTGATAGTACCAACAAATTAATATTTGATTTTCACGAAGCAGATTAGTGTATCGAATAAGCGGAATATTACTAGTGTCTAGTTGTATGTATGTGTGTTTATAATGCAATATAATTTAAAACTACAATGGAAGATTATTGTGCAAGCAGTTTAAGGCAGATACGTTGCAAAAACAGACAATTCTGTTTTATTTTCATGTATTTCTTGAGTGTGTTGGTCGAAACAGCCGATGTAAAACTGATGCCTCATTAGGAAATATATCACCCCATAGTTTTGTATTTCTGGTAGGATATTACCAATCCTTGGGTGATAGTACCAACAAATTAATATTTGATTTTCACGAAGCAGATTAGTGTATCGAATAAGCGGAATATTAATAGTGTCTAGTTGTATGTATGTGTGTTTAAAATGCAATATATATTAAAACTGCAATGGAAGATTATTGTGCAAGCAGTTTATTAAGGCAGATACGTTGCAAAAACAGAAAATTCCGTTTTATTTTCATGTATTTCTTGAGTGTGTTGGTCGAAACAGCCGATTTAAAACTGATGCCTCATTAGGAAATATATCACCCCATAGTTTTGTATTTCTGGTAAGATATTACCAATCCTTGGGTGATAGAACAAACTAATTAATATTTGATTTTCACGAAGCAGATTAGTGTATCGAATAAGCGGAATATTGCTAGTGTCTAGTTGTATGTATGTGTGTTTATAATGCAATATAATTTAAAACTGCAATGGAAGATTATTGTGCAAGCAGTTTAAGGCAGATACGTTGCAAAAACAGACAATTCCGTTTTATTTTCATGTATATCTTGAGTGTGTTGGTCGAAACAGCCGATGTAAAACTGATGCCTCATTAGGAAATATATCACCCCATAGTTTTGTATTTCTGGTAGGATATTACCAATCCTTGGGTGATAGTACCAACAAATTAATATTTGATTTTCACGAAGCAGATTAGTGTATCGAATAAGCGGAATATTACTAGTGTCTAGTTGTATGTATGTGTGTTTATAATGCAATATAATTTAAAACTGCAATGGAAGATTATTGTGCAAGCAGTTTAAGGCAGATACGTTGCAAAAACAGACAATTCTGTTTTATTTTCATGTATTTCTTGAGTGTGTTGGTCGAAACAGCCGATGTAAAACTGATGCCTCATTAGGAAATATATCACCCCATAGTTTTGTATTTCTGGTAGGATATTACCAATCCTTGGGTGATAGTACCAACAAATTAATATTTGATTTTCACGAAGCAGATTAGTGTATCGAATAAGCGGAATATTACTAGTGTCTAGTTGTATGTATGTGTGTTTATAATGCAATATAATTTAAAACTGCAATGGAAGATTATTGTGCAAGCAGTTTAAGGCAGATACTTTGCAAAAACAGAAAATTCCGTTTTATTTTCATGTATTTCTTGAGTGTGTTGGTCGAAACAGCCGATTTAAAACTAATGCCTCATTAGGAAATATATCACCCCATAGTTTTGTATTTCTGGTAGGATATTACCAATCCTTGGGTGATAGTACCAACAAATTAATATTTGATTTTCACGAAACAGATTAGTGTATCGAATAAGCGGAATATTACTAGTGTCTAGTATGTATGTGTGTTTATAATGCAATATAATTTAAAACTGCAATGGAAGATTATTGTGCAAGCAGTTTAAAAGGCAGATACTTTGCAAAAACAGAAAATTCCGTTTTATTTTCATGTATTTCTTGAGTGTGTTGGTCGAAACAGCCGATGTAAAACTGATGCCTCATTAGGAAATATATCACCCCATAGTTTTGTATTTCTGGTAGGATATTACCAATCCTTGGGTGATAGTACCAACAAATTAATATTTGATTTTCACGAAGCAGATTAGTGTATCGAATAAGCGGAAAATTGCTAGTGTCTAGTTGTATGTATGTGTGTTTATAATGCAATATAATTTAAAACTGCAATGGAAGATTATTGTGCAAGCAGTTTAAGGCAGATACGTTGCAAAAACAGACAATTCTGTTTTATTTTCATGTATTTCTTGAGTGTTTTGGTCGAAACAGCCGATGTAAAACTGATGCCTCATTAGGAAATATATCACCCCATAGTTTTGTATTTCTGGTAGGATATTACCAATCCTTGGGTGATAGTACCAACAAATTAATATTTGATTTTCACGAAGCAGATTAGTGTATCGAATAAGCGGAATATTACTAGTGTCTAGTTGTATGTATGTGTGTTTATAATGCAATATAATTTAAAACTGCAATGGAAGATTATTGTGCAAGCAGTTTAAGGCAGATACTTTGCAAAAACAGAAAATTCTGTTTTATTTTCATGTATTTCTTGAGTGTGTTGGTCGAAACAGCCGATTTAAAACTGATGCCTCATTAGGAAATATATCACCCCATAGTTTTGTATTTCTGGTAGGATATTACCAATCCTTGGGTGATAGTACCAACAAATTAATATTTGATTTTCACGAAACAGATAAGTGTATCGAATAAGCGGAATATTACTAGTGTCTAGTTGTATGTATGTATGTGTGTTTATAATGCAATATAATTTAAAACTGCAATGGAAGATTATTGTGCAAGCAGTTTAAGGCAGATACTTTGCAAAAACAGAAAATTCCGTTTTATTTTCATGTATTTCTTGAGTGTGTTGGTCGAAACAGCCGATGTAAAACTGATGCCTCATTAGGAAATATATCACCCCATAGTTTTGTATTTCTGGTAGGATATTACCAATAAATTAATATTTGATTTTCACGAAGCAGATTAGTGTATCGAATAAGCGGAATATTACTAGTGTCTAGTTGTATGTATGTGTGTTTATAATGCAATATAATTTAAAACTGCAATGGAAGATTATTGTGCAAGCAGTTTAAGGCAGATACTTTGCAAAAACAGAAAATTCCGTTTTATTTTCATGTATGTCTTGAGTGTGTTGGTCGAAACAGCCGATATAAATAAAACTGATGCCTCATTAGGAAATATATCACCCCATAGTTTTGTATTTCTGGTAGGATATTACCAATCCTTGGGTGATAGTACCAACAAATTAATATTTGATTTTCACGAAGCAGATTAGTGTATCGAATAAGCGGAATATTACTAGTGTCTAGTTGTATGTATGTGTGTTTATAATGCAATATAATTTAAAACTGCAATGGAAGATTATTGTGCAAGCAGTTTAATGCAGATACGTTGCAAAAACAGACAATTTCGTTTTATTTTCATGTATTTCTTGAGTGTGTTGGTCGAAACAGCCGATGTAAAACTGATGCCTCATTAGGAAATATATAACCCCATAGTTTTGTATTTCTGGTAGGATATTACCAATCCTTGGGTGATAGTACCAAAAAATTAATATTTGATTTTCACGAAGCAGATTAGTGTATCGAATAAGCGGAATATTACTAGTGTCTAGTTGTATGTATGTGTTTATAATGCAATATAATTTAAAACTGCAATGAAAGATTATTGTGCAAGCAGTTTAAGGCAGATACGTTGCAAAAACAGAAAATTCCGTTTTATTTTCATGTATTTCTTGAGTGTGTTGGTCGAAACAGCCGATGTAAAACTGGTGCATCATTAGGAAATATATCACCCCATAGTTTTGTATTTCTGGTAGGATATTACCAATCCTTGGGTGATAGTACCAACAAATTAATATTTGATTTTCACGAAGCAGATTAGTGTATCGAATAAGCGGAATATTACTAGTGTCTAGTTGTATGTATGTGTGTTTATAATGCAATATAATTTAAAACTGCAATGGAAGATTTTTGTGCAAGCAGTTTAAGGTAGATACGTTGCAAAAACAGAAAATTCCGTTTTATTTTCATGTATTTCTTGAGTGTGTTGGTCGAAACAGCCGATGTAAAACTGATGCCTCATTAGGAAATATATCACCCCATAGTTTTGTATTTCTGGTAGGATATTACCAATCCTTGGGTGATAGTACCAACAAATTAATATTTGATTTTCACGAAGCTGATTAGTGTATCGAATAAGCGGAATATTACTAGTGTCTAGTTGTATGTATGTGTGTTTATAATGCAATATAATTTAAAACTGCAATGGAAGATTATTGTGCAAGCAGTTTAAGGCAGATACGTTGCAAAAACAGACAATTCTGTTTTATTTTCATGTATTTCTTGAGTGTGTTGGTCGAAACAGCCGATTTAAAACTGATGCCTCATTAGGAAATATATCACCCCATAGTTTTGATATTACTTAACATTGATATTACTCAACATTCGGTGCATTCAGGTGTTCGTAAGTTTGCATTATCTTTGATTGATAAAAAAATACTTAAAAAGCTTATTTGCTCTTAATATTTTCAAATATTCAGTTTAAATAATCGACAGTTTAACAATGTAAGTCCCAGATTGTGTAGCGAACAGGCCGGATGGAAGTTTGTGTGTAGTAGATCAGCTGTCGAATTGTAACATCAAGGATGAAGTAATCACAGACCATAGTAATTCCATGGATGAGGTCATTTTGCACGTAAATTTTATGCTACAATTTTGTCTTCTTGGTTAAAATTTTAAACAACCAACAACGAGGAAGAACGAAGAAGGAAAATTAGAGGGAGTGTCTTTTTGAGGGTCGGCAAATTGAAAATTGTCGCCTGTAACCCCAGGTGGGGACCCTTTGCTGGGTGCTATCAGCCGGGTCAGCTGAACCCAGGATTTTTAACGAGGTTGCCTCCTCGAACCCTCCTCCTTTTTCAACCGGGCTTGGGACCGGCTTTGGCGGAGTTACTGGACTTTAGATTAATTCTGTATTTTCGTTTAATTAGTTTGTCAACTTTTAAATGTCACAAATAATATTATAGATTCGATTTTTTTCTCCTAATTACAAGTATTATACTTTATTCCACCTATAATCAGGGCCGCCGAGAGGACATGACATCTGAGACTTTTGTCACGGAACCGGCCGCGAAATTTTCTAGAAAATATCAAAGTTTTTTTCTATTTCTGATAATAACCGAGATACCCTGTAGGTGCATCGAAAATAGACCAACCTGTAAATACTGAATCGTAAAAAAACGTAAAAAAATCAAAAAGTTTTGGTCTATTGAAAAATTTTATCCTGTTAAAATAAAAAAAAATTGAATTAGCCCGGAATTCAACAATATTTGAACAAATTTGCATCGCTGAACTTTCAAGTCCACACAATTGTTTGCAAAATAAAATTAACCGATCAAAATAACGAATTTTTAAAAGCGACTAAAGAACGCATAAGCATAATTAAAACTCGCCTAGTGCGATCAAAAATCAGAAATTTTTGTGTTTTAAGAGAAAATAAAACGGAGATTAACATAAGCACTTATTACACACAATTGTTATTAACACACTGTAATAGTAATTTATTTAAAATAGTAAAATAAAATACAAAGAAGTTATTATAAACCAATAACGTGAAAAACTTGAAACTTGCAAGGAAATACACAGTAAATAATTTTAAACACATGAAATTGTTAAAAAGCTTTTTATTTTATTTGTTTAAATCAACAACATGACAAATTTTTACATACTACGAATAAAAAACCTCATTAGCACAGCTTAAATCGCAACAAAGCATTAAAAACTAGAAACAGTAGCTTAAATACTGAATAATTAAATAAAAACGCACACAGTTACAGAAAATTTGTTAAAATAACTGTTATTCGTAACAGTTTTATGTAGCAATAATTAATTGGACCAGAGTTAAACTTACCTCCTATCTACAAAAAAAAATCTCAGATAAAGTTATTCAGTAGCAGCGGAATTATTAAATTAAAATCGCCCCCGCTATTAGGTTATGGAGAAAAGTTATGATTTTTTTTTAATGTTATGATAATAGCGGGGGCGATTTTAATTTAATAATTCCGCTGCCACTGAATAATTTTATATGAGAATTTGTTTGTAGATGGAGGTAAGCATACTAAAGTCATTTCTGAAATGATTTGCCGGTAGAATCTATAGGAAAAAAGTTATGATTTATTTTAATGTTATGATAATAGCGGGGGTGATTTTATTTAATAATTCCGCTGCTACTGAATAACTTTACATCATAATTTTTTTGTAGATGGAGAATAAAGTAATTTTTAAAATGATTTGCCGGTAGAATCTAAAGGAAAAAAGTTATGATTTTTTTTAATGTCATGATAATAGCGGGGGAAATTTTAATTTAATAATTCCGCTGCCACTGAATAACTTTATATGAGATTTTTTTGTAGATGGAGGTAAGCATACCGAAGTCATTTCTGAAATGATTTGCCGGTAGAATATACAGCGTTCTCGTTTTTCGAGGGCCACTATGGGGATCTCGTAAACGGTAAGAGTTACGACTTCGGTTAAATTAGGGCAAAGTTGTATATTGAGGTGCTTAATAATTTAACGCAAACAGAACTTATCTAGCTTTTTTAGTTTTTGAGATGTAGGGTAAAAAGTAAAAAAGTGGATTTTTGTTTTTTGCCCGTAACTTTTTCATTTGATGTCGAATTTCATTTCTGTAAAAACTTTTTCATGGTCACTTTTTGCAAGGAATCAAATTCCCCAATTACATTTTCCGTGCGACGTTTCGTTTTTTTAAAACCATCATCAGATCAATTTTTCCTTAAGGACGCTATATCTGATTTTAACGCCAATTTGTAGAGCATTTTTTTCTGAATTCGACAATGTATAAATAACACTTGGCACTTTTTTGAAACAATTGTTGTTAAAAATGGCAAAAACAAATATTTTATTTAAAACAAATCCCAATCGGCATGGTAAATAATTGTCTTTGTCCCTTTTTCCTTGGAAACAGGTAAGTAAACCACATGAAATTACTAATTTTAAAAAATAGGTATTAATAAATACCTATGTTAGGAATGCATTAACATTGTTCACTTATTAACAAATATTTTCTTCGGTCAAGTTATAAATTTCTCTAAAATGTGTATTTAATCCTTATTTGACAAACAATTATTTGTAACAAAAAATAACGAGTTATGCCTTTTATCTGCGTTAATGACTTTTAATAAGCAAAAAGCGTAAACAGATTTCTGGACGTTTTTTGTAAACTATGAACACTTATATTATTTGATTACGAAAATTTTGTTACAAATAATTGTATGTCAAATAAGGGATTAAATACACATTTTAGAGAAATGTATTACTTAACCGAAGAAAATATTCCAAAAATATTTGCTAATAAGTGAACAATGTTAATGCATTCCTAACATATTTATTAATACCTATTTTTTTAATTAAATTCCTTTAATAGTAATTTCATCCTGTTTACTTACGTGCTTCCAAGGAAAAAGGGACAAAGACAATTATTTACTATGCCGATTAGGATTTGTTTTAAATAAAATACTCCTATTTGTTTTGTCATTTTTAACAATTGTTTCAAAAAAGTGCCAACTGTTATACATTGTCGAATTCAGAAAAAAAGCTCTACAAATTGGGGTTAAAATCAGATATAGCGTCCATAAGAAAAAATGGACCTGATGATGGTTTAATAAAAAACGAAACGTCGCACGGAAAATATAATTGTGAAATTTGATTCCTTGCAAAAAGTGGCCATGAAAATGTTTTTACAAAAATGAAATTTGACATCAAATGAAAATGTTACGGGCAAAAAACAAAAATCCACTTTTTCCCCTATATCTCAAAAACTAAAAGATCTAGATAAGTTCTGTTTGCATCAAATTATTAAGTACCTGAATATACAACTTTGCCCTAATTTAATCGAAGTAGTGGTTTATTATACGGCTAACGCAATGATAAGCAAAGACTAAGAGTGGCCGCTAGAACTGGCCGCCAGTTCACTCTGGTCAAATTGGGCTAATTATAATAAGGAAAAGATGAAACCAAAAACTTTATTTACTAAAGAAACGGTTCCTATATTTAAAAATGTCAAATAGTAGCAAAAAAACGTAAACATATAACCCACAAATACACTTCGAGAAAAGGCACGAAAGTAGTACGCGGTATTATGCAATCCGCCGGAAAGAAGGGTTAAATAGTTTGTTAAGTATTTGTATTTGTTCTCGAAATATTGCGAAACACGTACAATATGTTTAATACTACTAAACTGTGACAATTTAATAATCAAAATACCTTGTTTTGGTTATTCAGCTCCTCAGGAGTGCGTTCAGAAACTCATAACTGGTGTGCTGTGTATCAAAAAACTCGTTCAGAAATAAGCTATGTGCACATTGTGAACAAAATGCATTGCGTTCGAAAATTCGTTTAGTGTGCACACAATATGCACATTTTACACCCCACCTGGGAGTGGTGTGTGGGTGTGCAAACCATAGAATGTACTTTAAGGTTAAGTTAAATCGACACTAATGACCATGCACACCGGACGGTTCAGACGGTTCAGAAACTATTTCACTCTCTGATGAGCACAGGTTGATACACTAAAAGGCGCGTACCAACACCAGTTTCGAATTTCTGAACGCACTCCTGTACTTCAGCCGCTTTCAAGAAACCAACCGCCTTCCACATGCTGCCACTAAACACGTGTTTTATCTGCATATTTTTAGTTAAATTTAAAATCAAAATATTTAGTAACATTCAACGAATCAAACAATACTAAATTACTGTCAAAAAAACTTAACACTAATATTTTTAATAAGACTTATTTAATTTATTCCGGCATCCATGCAAACACTACCCAAGTTCGATGCACACTGTTTAAGACAATCAGTTGGTTACCTTACGTCATGATCGTTCCCGATTGGTTGATTCAAACTCAAGCCCGCCACTGGCTTAAAACACATAACTGTTAACTCAGAACTGTACTTTTTGATTTATCACGTTTTTATACATTGACACCTTGGAAAAATTGTTATAAAATCCGTTTTAAACAATCTTAAATGTTAATACCACAGCTAAAATTGTTAATAGGCCGTATTATATTTGTTTTAACTTTACAAACGTTGGAAATATAATTATAATGCAATGAAATCGCTGTAAAAATTACTATACATTGAATAAAAATCATTTATAACGAATGAATGTTCAAACGAAACCTAATAAATAAAATATTTAATAAAACAATTGGTAATTTGGTGTATTAATAATTAAAATAATATGAACATATTAAATTAGAGCATAATTAATGCTATTTACTATCTGTTTTATTTTTAAAATAACTAATTACCCAGTTATTTCAGCAACTTAAATTGTTGAATTACGTTAAACATAAATAATTAAATAAACATTTCAAATTTACACATTTAAAGAATAGTCATAAACTGGTAGCCTTTGTAGTATTAAGTTAAATAGATATTTGCCACCCCCGGTGGCGGAAGATCACACGTCTAATTTTAACGAAATTCAGTAATTGTAGCTCATATAATTAATAGAACATTCCATTAGTCAAAAATAATTTAGACGACTTTGTTTAGGCAGTGGCGGTGGTTAAAAAATTATTACAAATAATTATTGTAAGATCGAATGCAAAATCCTACCGCCTTTAAATTTACGTAGGCGGAATTTCACATGTGTCTGCGTTTTTAATGCATTTTATTGTAAAAGGAATATTATGCAAGCAGTTTAAAAGTGTAAACAATTTTTTTCTTTCGAAACAACGGTTGCTAACCGCTTTTACATATTATTTGATTGAAGATAATACCGAGGGTCTCATATCAGAGGGGCGTATGCGCCAAAAATACAAAAATTGAGATTCTTGGCCAAAAATGTGTAAACTGAAGGAAAAAATAAATCTTTGTATGTCAGAAAAATCAACATAATTTGATATATAAGCAGGAACGGAATTGAAGTGATTGCATAAAAATTGAATTCAGGGAGTTTTTAAACTCTTTTCTAGAACAATTCTACAGATGGCTTATACGCCCCTCTGATATAAGACCCTCGATATGAGTGTGGCAAATTTTTGCACACCAACAGGCGTCTTCCAGAGTCATACATACCAGTAGCGCTCAAATTTTTCTTAAGCAGGGGCTAATGCTACAGGGTGATTGATTGAGACCGGGCATTAAAAATATATGAAGAATGAAAAAGGGTACTGATCTGAAATTTTGGTTATGGCCATAATGGCATCTGATCTGTTTAATGAAAATATTATCTAGATGGTGACATTTCCGGAAAAAACCGGAAGTTGACGTCTACTTTCTTATTTCAAATACAAAGATCTATTATTGACTTTTATTAGCATTCCCTATGGTTCTAGGACAATCACCCCCCGGACAATAACTCCCCGTACAAATAACCCCCGGACAATAACCCCCTGTACAAATAACCCCCCGTGTAAAAACCCCCCAGACAATTAACCCCCCATGCAAAAAAAACAACGACTAACTTGAAATATCGGTAAATTATGATGGTCGTAATGTAAAGTGTTTAAGTTGCAAATAAAAAAATTAAAGGCAGAATAACATTTTAATACATTATTAACAATATTTATTTCCCTGTAAAATACTTTACAAATGTAAGTTTATTTAAATAAACCATAAAGTTTACAAGTTTACTAATTTTAATCCTAATCCTATGATGTTAACATAATTCCAAATCGCTGCATGATGGCCATAACAGTGAAAAATTGTGCGTTCAAAGGTAACACCTGAAGAAGATTGAATTGTTAATCTGCCTTAATTTCTTTTTTTTTGCAACTTTATCACTTTACATTGCGGCAATTATAATCTACTGTTATTTCAAGTTAATCGTTGTTTTTTTCTGCAGGGGGGTTAATTGTCTGGGGGGTTTTTACACGGGGGGTTATTTGTGCGGGGGTTATTTGTACAGGGGGTTATTGTCCAGGGGTTATTGTCCGGGGGGTGATTGTCCTGTTATCTTCCCTATACCTAAGTGCAGTAATTTTTTAGATTTTTGGACTTTTTTGAAAATTTTTTGATTTTCATTGTTATGCTTAATATTATCTAACGCCACCATTTTTGAAGAAAAAATGGCCAAACTTACACCATGCCTAGAAGAAACCTTGGACTTCATCCTGGAATTTTTGCAATCGATGCATTACTTACAGGGTGTCCAAAATTTAATTTTCTTTTAATACAACTTCAGACCTAAAACTCGTATTTTTCAAATACAGTCCCCAACCTTTTTTTTTCATTTTCTAATGCAAAATTACATCCTGCATCAATCTGTATTAGCGTTTCCTATACCTGTCTGCAACAATTTTCGAGTTATTAAGAATTTTTGATAAAGTTGAGAGAAATTGCAGTATTTTTAAATAGTAGGTCTTGGAAATGACGACAAACTTAATAACCGTCAACCACATTTATCGCGTTGGCCTGAAGTATCCATGAAAATGGATTATCAAGAGTATTCAAACACGGACATTTTGAATTTATTTTACATTCATTTACAATATCACAAGATTATTGAAAGTGCGAACGAATAGTTGTGTACTTTTAATGTACGGCATAGTATGTTAAACCAATCGAATTGATTGCTAAGGATGGTCATTAAAATATCCCAGGATGTTAACTTCATTAGTTTCATTATTTGTTACATGCTTAGGTCGAATACCAGCAGATTTCACTCTTCTAAATTGAAAAAAAATTAATTCTATTCATTGAAATTTCTATCTGGTCATTACAGTCAAATAAGGATAACTATCACTGAATACACAGCAAGTTCTTTCAATAATCTCGTTACACTCTTCATGAATATTATAAAATAAGTTCAAAATATTCGTGTTTGAATACTCTTGATTTTCTATTTTCATTGATACTACAGACAAAAGCAATAAAAGTGGTTTAGTTATTAATATTGGCATTTGCTGTCATTTCCAAGGCTTACTATTTAAAAATGTTGCAATTTCTCTTAACTTTATCGAAAATTCTTAATAACTAGAAAATTATTGCAGATAGGTATAGGAAACGCTAATACAGATTGATGCAGGATGTAATTTTGCATTAGAAAATTAAAAATAAAAGTTTGGGCATTGTATTTTTGAAAAAAAAAATTTTAGTGGTCTGAAGTTGTATTAGAAGAAAATTAAATTTTGGACACCCTGTAAGTAGTGCATTGATTGCAAAAATTCCAGGATGTACTCCAAGGTTTCTTCTAGGCATGGTCTAAATTTGGGTATTTTCCCTTCAAAAAGTTAGATAATATTAAGCAACACGATGAAAATCAAAAGATTTTCAAAAAAGTCCAAAAATCTAAAGAATGATTGCACTTAGGTATAGGGAATGCTAATAAAACTCCCTCTAAAATAACGTTTTAAATCCAAATACGCAATAAAAAATAGACCATTGCATTTGAAATAAGAAGACTAATTAAAGAATGGTTATAAGTGCTTAAAAATCAAACTTACCATATCCTCTTTGCCACTCCGTCCCCTATATTCCATTATATTGGATGATCTTCATGCATTTTTTCGGTTTGTTTTCAATTCCCCTCCGGTACCATTCTTGGGACTTGGGAGTCGAAGAACTCGCGACATCCTTCTACTTCCTGAACATTAGCAAAGTCCTGCCCAATCAGGAAATGAGCCATTGACCGGAACATGTGGTAATCCGATGGTGCTAGGTCTGGACTGTATGCAGGTTGTGGTAGCGCTTCTATCCCATCAAGGTCCTCCAGTTTCCGGAGAGTCATTCGGGCCGTCTAGCGTTGTCTTGGTGTAACAGCACTCGTCGTCGGTTGACCAAAGGAGGGTGAGGATGCGTACATGCGATCAAGCTGCTCGCTTGTTCTGCGGTGATTGCTAGACCATCAGGAACCAACTCAAAGTGAACCATACCTTCGTGATTCCACCAGACGCAAAGCATTACCGTGGTTTCGAATCTTCCGTGCTTTACTACAGGTTTGATCTACTGGGACTGCGAAAGTAGATCCACTTTTCGTCGCAGGTCACAATCCGGCGAAAGAACCGATGGTCTTGGGGGTTGCTGAGTAGTCCTCCGCATACACTGATCCGACGTTCTGCTTGTTCCAGTGACAAACCATACGGTATTTCTCTACAGCGTTTTTCGGATCGGATCGGGGTGTTGGCCGTCCTAAGGACGGCCAACCCTTATAGGGACTCGTGTCCCTCTTGGGCGATGAGTGGGGGAGTTTTGGAATGCTGAAACAGAAAATAATGTAGTATCAGGATTCAGGCTGGCGCTTTTTAGAGAGTTAATGGGAGGGGGAGTCGTTCGAGAGAGAGAGGTCTATAATGATGATTGGGTGGGAAGCACAGGGGAGTTTTAAGAGGAATGGCGCAGGGGTGTTTTCGATGGCCAGTCGATATATTTGGGGCAGGTAGGAGGTTTTTGTTAGAAGCATGGTGGGGATGCGTTTCAGTTTTTGGTGCAATTTGCGCGTGTTGGGGGAGGAGGAGTGGAGAGAAGTGGGGCTATGCCGTGGACGTTGTTGTTGGTGAGTTGGGTGGTGTAGTGGTCTAGGTTGGAGGAGATTCTATCGTTGATTGGGGGAGTGTTGGCTAGTGTGTGTATCTCGTTTGAGGGGTGGAAGTCTCTGAGGAATTTTCGCAGGACGACCCTTTCGAAAGGTAGGACTCTGGTTGAGATGTGTTTGGGTTTGGTTGAGAGAAGAAGAGCTCGGTACTCGAAGACAGCGTTTTTTGGATTTACCTAGCTTATGTAGGTGGCGACCTATTGTCCATTGCGAAGGCCCAACTTCATGCGATGAATTTTTTGTAGTTGTGGCTGGCGGGCTCCGGCGGCTTGAAGTAGGGCCCCCTGGTCTACCACGTAGGGCCGCCCAGAACGAGATTGCTTTTGAAGGCTGGTATCGCCGTTTTTAAATTTTCTACACCAATTTCGTGCAGTACGATTAGAGATTGTATCCTGATTTTCCACTTCACGTTTAGTTCGAGCAGCATCAGCGGCGCTTCCTCCCCCATTTCCAGCAGTGACCTGAAATTGCAAGAATTTTAACATTTGTTTCAGACATTTAAAGAACTTTAAACTACAAGCAATTAAACTAACTGACCACCACTGGCCTGGCTGGACCAGCAATGTTATATGGGCTAAATGCCCTGTATGCTTCTAGGAGCAAAATTGTTTCAGAAATAGCATCCCTATGCTTATATCCATCTACCATACAAATTACAAAGTTGCTTATAGACCGGTAGCGAAGTTATACAAGTAAAACCGCCCACGCTATTATCATTACTTATTTTCAAAAATTCATAACTTGGCCCTGTATACTTGTAAGAACAAAATTGTTTCATAAGTAGCATCCCTATGCTTATATCCATCTACCATACAAATTACAAAGTTGCTAATAGACCGGTAGCGAAGTTATACAAGTAAAACCGCCCACGCTATTATTATTACTTATTTTCAAAAATGCATAACTTGGCCCTGTATACTTGTAAGAACAAAATTGTTTCATAAATAGCATCCCTATGCTTATATCCATCTACTATACAAATTACAAAGTTGCTAATAGACCGGTAGCGAAGTTATACAAGTAAAACCGCCCACGCTATTATCATTACTTATTTTCAAAAATTCATAACTTGGCCCTGTATACTTGTAAGAACAAAATTGTTTCATAAATAGCATCCCTATGCTTATATTCATCTACTATACAAATTACAAAGTTGCTAATAGACCGGTAGCGAAGTTATACAAGTAAAACCGCCCACGCTATTATCATTACTTATTTTCAAAAATGCATGACTTGGCCCTGTATACTTGTAAGAACAAAATTATTTCAAAAAATAGCATACCTATGCTTATATCCATCTAGTATACAAATTACAAAGTTGCTAATAGACCGGTAGCGAAGTTATACAAGTAAAACCGCCCACGCTATTATCATTACTTATTTTCAAAAATTTATAACTTGGCCCTGTATGCTTGTAAAAGCAAAATTGTTTCAGAAATAGCATCCCTATGCTTATATCCATCTACCATAAAACTTACAAAGTTGCTAATAGACCGGTAGCGAAGTTATACAATTAAAACCGCCCACGCTAATATGAAAGTGCACGGGGGCGCCAAAAGAGCTAGGCGCGGGCCTGTGGGGCAGTCTAATAAAATTTGTACCTAAAAAAAACCTCCCCTGATATACCCGTTTCAACCCCTGATATACCCGTTTCAACCCCTGATATGATCCCACCCAAAACGCGATGATCTGAAATAAAAATAAAACAATAACAAAATCAGCTCAAAGTATCAGCTGGGTTGACGTATCGGTCACAAAAAATTATTGAACTACCGTAAAAACAGACCTGGCGAAGACGAAGACGGCGTAGTGGGAGGGAATCCCTTTACGGCGATGAAACCGGCGCCCACAAGAACACACTCAGCTACTTGCCACGGTGATCAAACACTCAGCTTACACAAGCGAAACTTAACTCCAAGGGCTGCCTCATCCTTTGTACCACAGACCACAGCAACACGTGGCACCAGCCAAAGATCAACATACCACAAAATTTATATTTTTCACAGCATTACTTTGGCAGATTGGCACACAACACAATCGCCACCCACATAACTGCCCGATGGCCCCATCATACGAGGGTAATCTTTTAAAAAAACTCACAAACTCTACAGCCTGAGAAGATCCCCGGCCATCTTCCAAGTTGCTCTCTCTGCCAACCTCACAAAATAAAAATTCCGTTTCGCGAGCGCGAATTACAAATTAATAACGGTCATTTGACCCATTACAGAGCTGTAAAAATCAATGAGTAAAATTAATGTTTTACGAGATTTTTTCCTAGGAGAAAAATACATTGAAACTTGAAATTGGTCCAGCCAGACCATGGTGAGCACATAAGGGTTAAAAAGAGTGGATGGAAGAGTGTCTTACAGCCGTATTCATAGTCCTTCCTTGAGGAATAAGGATTCCTTATTCCTCGTTTCATGTTTCATAAATCTACCTTGACCGAACAAGGAACCTTATTGGCTACCTTATCTCAAGGGACGTTGCGAGCTTCCTTGAGGCTTCCTCAATCCTTAAGATAAGGAAGGACTATGAATACGGCTGTTAGACCTTTTGTTATTTTAATTTCACGTGATATTGTCCAATTTTTATGGAGCTTGTCATGCTTTCGTACCGATTTCGCATTGCCTGGTTATAGATTTTATTTACACAAACTTTTCTATAAATATTCCATAAAGGTGCCTCCAGTATATATCATTCGCATACCAAATCTTATCTCAACACAGTCGGTCCAGGAAAGCCGAAATGATAATGCGAGAACAATTTGTCAGGAATGTTTTAATTACAGTTACATAAGGTGTCTTTGGCATTTTTTTCGAATAGTTTTGCATCAGGACGGCAATTAATAGACTCGGATCAATCCAATTTAAAAAAAAATCGTCCAATGATAGTGATACGTGGAAAGGCAAAAAAATCATAAAAATAACCATGGCCCGTAACAAAACTCTTAAATATTTCAGTCACAGGAAATCTGTTACGAATGATCGTTGATCGATAGAAAAATTCCTTGGTTTATGGACCGTTTAAATACACAGAAATAAAACACATTTCCGTTCTCTTGTGGACGGTGATTCCGAGTTAAAAATTAATTAGCCAGGAATGTCGTCCGGGCAAAAAAGTGCAGAGCTAGTTTGATATTTATTCGAATAATAAACGATGAATAAGCTAAGAATACAAGAGATTGAATATCTGGCAATACCTGAGGGACTTTAAAAATTTAAATGTCGCGAATTATACGTTAGTTACAATTAGATTACGCGTTAAAATTTAGAGAGATTTTTGTTGACTTATTAACGCAAGATGTTTTATCCAGTTGATAAGAAAATACGAAAACAAAAGTTGTTTTAAATAAATTTCTTCTTTCTTTTATGCGATTTTCAATCTTCCTTCTGCAAGAACCAGCTATAGTCATCCATCATAGCAAGGCCCCATGTTCCCTGGTAGCGTTTAGCCATAATTTGATTTTTTTTATGAAATAGGGTGATTGATTAAGACCGGTACTCAAAAATATATGAAGAATGAAAAGGGGTATGGATCTGAAATTTTGGTTATGACTATAATGGCATATGATCTGTTTATTGAAAATATTTTCAATATGGCGACATTTCCGGAAATGCCGGAAGCTGACGTCTACTTTCTTATTTCAAATACAATGGTCTATTTTTTATTGCATTTTCGGATTAAAAACGCTATTTTAGAGGGACTTTTATTAGCATTCCCTATACCTAAGTGCAGTCATTTTTTAGATTTTTGGACTTTTTTGAAATTTTTCTGATTTTTATCATGATGCTTAATATTATCTAACGCCGTAATTTTTGAAGACACGCTTAAATTTAGACCATGCCTAGAAAATACATTGGAGTACATCCTGGAATTTTTGCAATCGATGCATTACTTACAGGGTGTCCAAAATTTAATTTTCTTTTAATAGAACTTCAGACCACTAAAACTAGTTTTTTTCAAATACAATGCCCAAACTTTTATTTCATTTTCTAATGCAAAATTACATTCTGCATCAATCTGTATTAGCGTTTCCTATACCTATCTGCAACAATTTTCGAGTTATTAAGAATTTTTGATAAAGTTTAGACATTACATTACAACATTTTTAAATTGGAAATGAGAACAAATGCCAACATTAATAACTGTGAACCACTTTTATTGCGTTTGTCTGAAGTGAACTTTTTCATATCGAGCGAATAGAGCAATGTTTTCTGCATGTCCTTACCAAATTACAAAACTGTACTTCGAAAAATAACTTCAGGAGATTTTTTTAAATAAAGACTCAAAACCTGAAATTTTTTTAAAATTATTATTTGTTTAGTGACAAGGCCACAAAAAAACTAATATTGTATATTGATGCAAAGCTAAAATAAAGGCGGTCAAAAATATTAAATAAAAAATGGGATGCTGTATTTGAAATATAAAAGTTGCTATTAGTTCCAGAGAGGTGACCCACCCTGTATATTTGAAAATATTTTTTTCGTGTTCGGAAGAAAAACTGCATGAAACAGCGTTCAAATCAACTTTCTATATCAAACCGTTTAGCCACAATCGACCGATCCTGCACCAATGACTCACCCTGTATCAACAGTTAATGATATCGTTGTAATGTATTGTAGACATAATTAAGTTTTCTTCAATTAAAACCAAGAATTAAAAGACTTACTCCGATAAGTTAAGAACTGTTTCAGTCAGTAAAATTATCACTATTTTAATTAATGTACCACATTATTTTTTTTTAAATAAAGGGATGGTTTGTACTTTCACAAATTACATATTTTAGTGTTGAAAATCTGTTAGCAAATAAATTTTAAAAAATTGCTCCTAATGCTAGTTTTATTAAGCAGTTTCTTTATATTTAAAAATTCTATTTCATGAATGGAAATATACGTTTCATGTCTAAAACGTAAATGGCAATTGTATTAAAACACTTTCACGTTTTACAGATGTGAAAGTAATAATTTTTAATACTTTTCATGTGCTGGAATTAGACACGATACCAAATTTGTGACAACCAAACGAGAACGTCAATAAATTAACAAAACCACGGTGAAATGTAAACAGTAATTAGGCCCATTAGTAAATCACACGGTGATAAAAAATTTAATATCATTAGAAGCGAAATTAGATATGGTTGACATGCAAGCTTAAAGAGAAAGATACTAAAATTAACTTTAATATGAATAGTGTTAAACTTTCTTAAAAAAAAACAGTTTGTAAAATCGTCGATGTTAATTTAAAATAAAAGTTTATAAAAATCAGACGTAATGTGATTATAACTGTTTTTCTTAAAATTACTTAAAAATCTACTGATTCGCTTAAAGATTTAACATTGGAGAGCTTAAAACTACAAGAGCAATAACAAATCAAGAGGATTTCCATTTCATGTGTTAAAGGAACACGCAGTTTATTAGCATATTCATGCAGAATTGCCGCAAAAAAAGAACATAAGTGCCGCAATTTCATAGAAAGTGAATAGAAAATTGCCAGCATTTATTCGTTCACGCGTCCAATGATAAAAATGCAACATGTTATTTGCACACCACAAAGGCTGTGAAATATTATACAAATCCTGTATAATTTTCGAGTAATTGAAAAGATTAAATAACAGACTTTCATTAGTTGGATTGTCTACGTATTATGGTTGGATAGGAAATGCCACAAGTTATGATTTAGTATTTTTTTGTGGGGATGAATTTGATTAAGTAAACTGGTATGTGTGAGCATGCGATGAACAATATTGATTTTGTGTAACCACGGGATTCATTAGCGAATTGCTAATATTAGCAAATGTTTGCATAAACTGATGAGGCGCAATATGATATCATAAAGTGCAATTGACATTTCAACCGCGTACTTAAGTTGTAAATGTTTTTACATCTGCTGATTTTGGAAGAGCGAAATTTCTCTGCTCTGGGCGACCGACGCCTGCTGATCCGTCCAAAAGGTTATGTTAACACTTTTAGTGTGCAATTAAATTGCAGTGACCTTTGGCGGTTTCTCCACGTTAACCGAAAGTTTTTGATATTTTAATAACGGGCAATCAAAACGAAGAAAATTGCTATCGCGTTTAAATTATCTCCGAAATAGCTAAACTTGAAAAGTCGAGAGAAATCCACGCAAAGAAATTCATAAAAGTCATGATTTTACTTTCTTTCGGAGATTATTGATAAGTGTTGTGGCTAATGTGGCGTGGAGTTTGTGACATAATTTCAATTCACGCCTGATCGGGTATCTAGACGCCAAAAAGTTGTCGATGGAATGGAAGAAAGTATGAACAGGGTCACAGAGAATGGCAAAAAAATGTGATAAAAGTAGCCATGGTCCTTCACCGATTGTCGTCAGCCAAAGTTTTTTTACTTTTTTCTAAGTGTAGTCTGTTAAAGCAAGCCTGAACTCTCGGCCTCCAGTAAAACTGTCCACTTGAAATTTTGCCGGCCGGCTTTGCTTATCACATACGTCGGAACGTCTTGTGGGTACAGGCTGAGAGTTACGCTGATGGCAGTGTGATTTTATTCAGTAGCATATAATATTCTGCCGTGGTTTGTTCAATTATCTTTATTAAAAATATGACTGATATGAGAACGTGGTCCAATAAACTCTTAACAGAATTTATAGAGCTATTCAGGTCTCTCCCTTGTTTGTATGATATAAAAAGTAAGCAATATTTAAATAAACCGTTGAAATTAGCTGCATATGATAAGCTGGTAGAGAAACTGAAGACAGTAGACCCGGAAGCAACAAAAGATACGGTTGTTAAAAAAAATAATTAACCCTCAGAGTACCAGGCGGGGTCACTGAGTGACCCCACTATTAATATATTGTGAATTTTTTTTTTATTACTGTTTTTACGGATTTCTCCGTCTACGACTTTTATTTTTTTTCCTTTAGAAACATAATTCCAGCCTTGAAATTTATTTTGAATTCTTAACATCCATAATATCGCTATATTGTTGGCTGGGGTCACTCACCGACCCCGCCTGGTACTTCAAGTACCAAATTTGTATAAATAGTGTCTGAAAAATCATTAGTCCGATTCTTGAACGTTAGTGATCATGTGGCAGAAAATTTTTAGTGAGAAAGAACTGCAGCAAATAGCTGAAAATATGACCCTAAGTAGTGATGAAGGTGAACACTCTGTGTAGAGTCTCAGAAGATGAAGATACAATGTCCGGAGCTGATTCTGAGGACGAAAGCTGCTATCATTTTTCTTCAGATTCTGAGGAAGATGATAATCTCCCGACCCTTGGTAAAAGGGAGAAGATGTGTCCATTGTACGCGCAAGGAGGACAGGAAGTCCTCTATTGTTTGCGCCCGCAGTAATCGTGCCATTTGTGAAACCCATAGGGTGGAAACGAAAACAATAGTATGTAAAAAAGATTGCATCAACAACGAATAACAATATTTTGATTATATTTAATAAATCTTTATGATTTGAAACGTGTAACAATTTTGTTTTATCCATCAAATTTCCCGCATGTCACATATAGACGGTAAGTCAGTTTTTTTTAATGAGAAATCAATTTTTAGGAATATAAAAATCAGTAATAATGTTGATAAATAGACTAAGAAGACATAACAAATAAACTCGGAGAAATATTGCTAAATTATACCTATCATAATTACCCAGATTGAGTTGGGGTCTATGAGTGACCCCGCGTGGTACTTTACGTGCATTCTTGGAGGCAGGTACTCTGAGGGTTAATTTGTGCAGTTCCTACCGTAGAGAACTAAAGAAAATTAAGGAAATCAAAAGAAGTGGTTCTAGTTAAGAGGTTTATGAAACATCTCTTTGGTATTTTCATCTTAAAACTGACCAAAATCCTGCGAAAAAAACCTAACGTGTATGGCTGCGCTGAGGGTACAGGTTTGCCTTCCGGATTGCAAGCCGGAAGACCTGCCTTTCGGCAAACCTTAGCGTGTATGCCCACCTTTAGAAGTGTTGAATTTTTGTGTATATAACGAAATAACGATAACGTTTTTATGAATTTCAAAACCAATTTGTTAGGGTAAATATTTTTTTGAGATTCTCCTGAAAAAGCGCAAAAAGGCACACCTGATACATTTTTAAATCGTAATTTAAATGTTTCAAGGGCTAAGAATCATTAATTATGCCATAAATAGCCTGCGAAAGAAATTTGAAGCCGTTTTCTTTTATTTACAAATTTTATCCAGTTTTCCTTGAACATTTTGGCACTTTTTTTTTCATATATGTACGCCACTAATAAATGTTTGATAAGTAAGAAGGAGGTATCCTAAGAAATGAAGACGCGAGTTTTAAATGCATTCTAACGTACAGTTCAGAAACTTGGACACACAAACAAAAACAAAGAATACAGGCACAGGAAATAAGATTTCTAAGAAGAATACCTATAGGGATGTAGACTGATCGATAAAACCAGTAACGAAAAAAATCGAAAAAACCTAGGAGTAACAAATATTAAGAAAAAGATGGAGACGAGCAATTAAGATGGCTTGGACACCTACTACGCATGCCAGAAAGTAGATACGCCAAAATAGAATGGAAAATGAAGATGGAGGGAAGAAGAAATAAAGGAAGACCAAGAATAAAATGGGAAAAAGAAGTGACTAGAAGAAAAAGGAGTCAGCTGGAGAGATGTGCCATAATTAGCTAACGATAAGGAGTGAAGAAACATGACACAGAAATAGAAAAGCATACCTCGACACCGAAAGGTACTAGAGGAACCGATTAAGAAGAAGTTTACAAGTCGTATTCTTAATAATAAAAAAAAGAAACAACCATTATTATTTAAGCTATTTGTTTAGTTAAACTTTTTTTTCTTTCTAGTAATGCACAAAACCTATAATTTTCGCCCGATTTTTATATTATCTAGTACCTTCTCAATCGTAATTTGAACGGCCTTAAAATTACCAAGTGTTCTTTTCTGTTAGTTTACCAAAAAAGTCGGATAATCACTTGCGAAAAATGCAGTATTCATGCATGACAACATTGAAACACAAATATGGTCTGACGACCTTAACAGTGCTTCACTGAAATTTGTAAATTACAATTGCAATTGTGTTTCATTTGTTTATTGGGACTTTGTCCTCGGCTTCTGCACGGAAGCGTACAAACCTTGCGGGGGGAAAAAAATGCACTCAAGAAATGTCAAGTTTACCAGTAACATCAATAATTTCGCTTTTAAACGACTTCGAAGTGAAACAATTTTTCATGAACCTACACTAAATACTGCACATTTATGTGCTACCAAATTTGATTATTAGATCAATTTACCGATTAGTCCCTTACGACGAATAGTAACGTATTGGGTACAAAAATGTAAATGACTTTTTTAAATTTTACGCCTGCACAATAAAATCGTATCCATACTCTGCAATATTTGCTTAAAGATTACGATTTTAGAAAGGATGGACTTTCCATCTCATTACAGAGACTAATCGAAGTTTAATAAGTATTAAATTTGATTATTACATACTTATTTTAGCTGATTACCGTTCTCACATGTTATTTAAACGTTCAATTTTGCTTTTAATAGTTATGGAAAGTATATGCAAATAATCGGAGGATTACAGGGCGGTAATAACAACGTAAATTGTACGAAACCGATTTCTAAACAAATATTATGTCACTAATAACTATATACAAAGCTTTAATCAGAACAAAAATTGACTATGGATGTATAGTCTACGTAACGGCCAAACAAAACACGTTAAAACTTTTAAACCCTATCCACAGCTCAGCGCTTAGACTAGCCATCGGAGCTTACAGAACGAGCCCCATAAAAAGCATCCTATCAGAAGCAGGAGAACAACCACTGAACCTGAGAAGAACACAAATCCTGCTAAACTACACCCTAAAGCTGCTACAAAACCCCAACAAAACAGCCTACAATTATTTCTTCCACGCAACCTTAATAAACAACAAATTAAAAAACGAAACCCCTCTACAAAAACTAGTCACTAATGAAATCACATCCATGAACTTTTCGTACCCAAACGTAAGGACAACAGATTTCAACAAATTTCCACCCTGGACGCTACAACTACCAAAAATTGACACTTCTATAACTAAACACTCAAAATCCTCCACTATTCCAATAACATACCAAAACCTATTCAAAGAAAAAATCAGTAACTATCAAGGGTACAAACTTATCTATACAGACGGCTCCAGAACCAACGACAAAGTTGGTGCGGCTATTTACTCAAGTGATCCAAAAATTTCACCTACCCAAATCCTGTTCCATCTTTACTGCGGAATGCCTAGCGGTACTAAAAGCATGCGAGTACTACACTGCTAACGTTAAAAACAGCAAGTTCGCAATATGCAGTGACGCGCTAAGTGTGATACAGGACATAAATAAACTACATATATACAGGGTGCGCCATTAGTGCGATAAAGTCCATTATTGCCCTTAATGTCAACTTAATAAAAAAAAGTTTCTAATGAAACTTATAGTATTTCTACACGTGCATGTTTTAAAACTAGTTTCAAGTATACAGGGTGTTTCATAAAAGCGGGGCGTCACTAAAAGTATTTTTTTTAAATTGAACACCCAGTATATTTTTGCATAATCGAATTCAGCCAGAAAATCTCCATATGACAGTATTTTGTTTTTTTCATTTTTTGGCGACGTTGCCAATTTATCTTAAAAAGTCTTTGAATTTCCAGAAAAACAGGGTACAATACTTGTCAAGAGCACAACGTTATGAATAGTAATTGGCAAATGATATTTTGCACATACAAAGTCAAAAGGTGTAGTCATAGTCTAAATACATCAAAATTAATTTATATTATACAGGGTGTTTCTTATAGATGTGCCAACTTCCCAATTTTCAAACATCAATAACTTTATTTTTTCAAATGGAACACCCTGTATATTATTAGGTCATTTTGTTGCATTTTTGTTTTTCTTCAACTTTTCTTAATACTTACCTATACCTAAAATGAATATTTTCTGTGATATTTACATTTCATCAACATGCCTCACACTGGAAGCGACAGAGCAGTCTTAAAAAAAAACATAAGAAATCAATGACTCCACCAGTGGAAGAACACAAGCAATAACAAATTAAGAACAATAAAAGACGATGTAAGTCCCGGTCCAACCATCAAAACCCGTCTAGACCAGGTAACACTGATCAGACTTAGAATAAGTCATACATACTCAACTCACAGCCACCTACTCCGAGGCAACCCCCGCTATGTGAGAGGTGCAACACCACAAAAACAGTTAAACATATAGTCATCCAATGTCCCCTTCACTCAAATAAACGAGAACAACACGCCTTACCGAAGACTCTAAAGGCCGCCCTAAATGGCAGCGACAGCAACACGGTGAAACTACTAGGGTTCATTAGTGACATAGGTCTGAGAAGGCAAATCTAATGAACTGATCCGGTGTTAATGACCATGGCAGTCGAAACACCATAAAAATAAAAATAAAACAAATATGATAAGAGTAACAAATAATTTGCTAACGCAAAGCGTACCTACCTAACACAAAAAACGCAACGCCTGCGCAAAATTTAATATAATTATCAGAAGTGCCTAGTTTTCAGTAAAACTTTTAAGAACTTAAGAAAAACTTGTTTAATTTGGTTGCAAGTAAGATGCGTATTAAGTTTTAAACCAACTGCTTTCTAATGATCCTAAAACAACTGCAAGACTATTAAAGCCTTTGCACTTTTCCAATGTTTCATGAAAAATTAAAAAAGGCAATTGAGGGCTAATATTCCTTAACTTGGCCAGAAATAACGTGTTCATAAAGTTTGAAGCCATCTGGATTAGTTTTAAGAAAATCGATTTTTTTGTCGAAAAAGTGCAAAGACCATACAATACAGGGTGGTCCACATAGAAGAGCCACTATTGGGATCTCGTTAACGGTAAGAGCTACAAAGAAGTTTAAGTTATACAAATTGTTCCATTATAGGAGACTTATTCAATGATGCTTTAAAGTTTTTAAAAATTTCCATAGCACGCTAGATAATAAAGAAAAATCAAAACAACTTTCTTTTTAAATCGTTAATATCTCGGTTATACTTGCTGGTACAAAAATATTTTTGGGGAAAAAGTTGTAGATTTTTTTACGCACTATAAAATGAAACCATTCATTTGTTTCAATATTGTTTAAATTCTTAGATAAATAACAAACTTGCATTTTTTTAAATGGAAACCATAGTTGGCTCAGACCTCATAAAAAAGGTTTTTATCCCTCTTTTCAATAACATAAGCTTTAATATATTTATTTTGATATTTAGGCTCAAAACACATAAAACTCATCAAAAAGTCCCTACGAAGCTAAAGAGTGCCATGAAACAAACGACAATTTAATTTTATCATTAAAAGCAAATTTTAACTAATGTAAAAGTAAAACATTAGATCAAAAATGAACAAAAAATAATTGATTTTTAATAAACAACTTTTCGTATAATGATTATGAACAGCTTTTTTTATTTACATGACTATCTTAATCCATCCAAGGGTTAAGATAGGAGATTTAGTTTTGCTTACAATCGAAGCTACACATAAAGGTCAAAGTGAAAAACTAGACAAATATTCTGTAGGTCCGTATGAAATCTTCGAAATGAATTCAAACTGCAATGTTGCCATTAAAGTAGGACGAAATTTGAAAATAGTTCACAAGAATCGTCTAAAACAACACGTTTCTTCTGTTACAGACTAATTTTTACCCACTTGGTTCAACGACTCGTTAACGGTAGAGTTTTAAAACAATGTTAAATTCGAAAACACTCCAGGGTTATACTATGAACGAATAGAAAAACTGTCGCTGATTAACCAAGAATGGAATTTAATCACTTATTTAAGTCTTAAGTTACTATTTGCCAACTTAGATTTATCAAAAAATTATGTTTTTCCCACTCAAACCTATTGCAAGCATCCTAATTACGATTATCAGAATTGATTTATAAATTTTGTTATGTGCAATGGCGGCCTTCTAGCGGGTGCAGCGGGTTCAATGCACCCAAAACGATCATGAACTATACGCTCATATTAAAATTTTATCATTGATTATATGCAATTAATTTTTTTAAATGTATTTCATTTGAAAGCCAAAATAGACACAGTCAAAGCAGTGTATACAGGGTGCCCATTTTTCTAACCTGTTGTACGCGTAACTCCGTTAATAATAGAGCAAATTTGTGCAGAATTTAAAGGGAAATCTGATGCCATTTTCAAATTTGACCTACCTCATCAACTTTTTGAAATATTTTGAAAAAACTGCAAAAGGTCGATTTTTTCAAACTTGAATAATTCCGTAACCATATGCGTTACAACAAAAATAAAAATTGGCTTTCATAGATGTTTTTACGTAGATTTTAAATATGTTAACGAAATTTTCATAGCACTCTCGATTTCCGAGTTATAGCACAAACTTGCATTTTTTTAAATGGGAGTAATAGTTGGCTGTGGTATTATTAAAAAGGTTATTTTTTTCTCGTTTCAATGATATACGTATAAGGTTTGTTATGCTTTACTCTTGAAGTTTTTCTTTAAAAAAGCAAAAATCATTTTACATGTTCACTGCCTACTAATGGATGGGAGTTATCCCGTGTTGATGTTCTTTTTTTTTCGATGTGACATTTAAGAGTTGTCTCTTACTGTTAGTGTAGCAGTTATCGCAGCCAGTTACAAATTTTAAAAATTATATTTGACAAACTCTGAGGTTTTGTTTTTAAAATTTGTAACTGGCTAATAACTGCTACACTAACAATAAGAGACAACTCTTAAATGTCACATCGAAAAAAAAGAACATCAACACGGGATAACTCCCATCCATTAGTAGGCAGTGTAACATGTAAAATGATTTTTGCTTTTTTAAAGAAAAACTTCAAGAGTAAAGCATAACAAACCTTATACGTATATCATTGAAACGAGAAAAAAATAACCTTTTTAATAAGACCACAGCCAACTATGACTTCCATTTAAAAAAATGCAAGTTTGTGCTATAACTCGGAAATCGAGTGCTATGAAAATTTCGTTAACATATTTAAAATCTACGTAAAAACATCTATGAAAGCCAATTTTTATTTTTGTTGTAACACATATGGTTACGGAATTATTCAAGTTTGAAAAAATCGACCTTGTGCAGTTTTTTCAAAATATTTCAAAAAGTTGATGAGGTAGGTCAAATTTAAAAATGCATAAGATTTCCCTTTAAATTCTGCACAAATTTGCTAATTTAAACGTTTCTGTATCTCTATTATTAACGGAGTTACCCGTACAACAGGTTAGAAAAATGGGCACCCTGTATACAATTTAGAGAAATTTGTAATGCCTTAGAATAATTTAATAGTGCAAGTAACCGTAACACATCAGTATCTGAAGCTAAAAGTCTATTAGATTCATTACAACAAACGCCATTTATTTATGCTTATCGGAATGGTTTAAGATATTGTCACAAATTAATAGTATCAACAAACTATTTCAAGCAAAAACAATTGTTCTTAACTCTGCTTTTAATTTAAAAAGCAAATCCAAAATTTAACACAACGAAAAAATGATAGCACAAAAGTTGATTTTACAGAAAATTTCCCTAAAACAGGAATTCGAAAAAGAAAAAGTTTATTTTCCGAACTAACAGAAGATTAAGCTTTATAAGACCCTGTATAGGAATTTAGATGTAATGTTTTTAACGTTGTGATTGATACTGTGATTGTACAAATAAATGAAAGATTTTAAAATATACCCAGTATTATTACTGATTTTAAATTAATCACTAATATAAGAACAATAGAAAAAAAATGAACTAGAAAACCGTTTAAAAGATTATGTAAAACTTTTTGGCAAAGATGTAAATGAAGACCTTAGCCAGGAAATTGATTTGTTGTAAGAATTGGTCTTGGACCAAAAAGATGTAAATAACGCGCAAAACATGTTGCAATACATATTGAATAATAATTATAATGAATTATTACCAAATGTGCTAACCGTATTAAAAAAATTCTTTACGTTACCAGTTACTACAGCGTTCTTTAGCAAATTAAAATTAATGAAGAATTATCTTCGGTCAAGTATGTCAAAAAGGAATTGCCAAAAATTGTATTTTTTCTGAAATGATTATTGAAACAGCAAATACCAAATCGCATATTTAGATAAAGACATATTACGCAATATACGTTTATTTCGAATCCCTGTATTTTTACTTATAAAAAATATTTTAGGGCCCCATTAGGTACGCCACTGAGAAGCGGGAAAATGCATCCGCTATATTGGAATCCTTTTTGGACGCCTTAAGATCGTTAAAATGCTTCATCCTTTATCTTTTTGTTGTAAGCAGCACGTTACTTAAACCATTGACTATGATACGGAAAAACAATGCTTAACTAAGTTACTTACCACTGGAGCCTCTGAGGTCCGGGTTATCTATGGATCGTCATCTGCATACACCTTCTTATCAACATGGCTGATCCAGTAACTTAACGAGATTGTCGATTGATATCACTTGTCACTGTAAAAGTTAGCTATTCAAATTTGCACTATTAAACGAATTGATTAATCGCCAAATGCTTTGCACTTAATAGGCTTACACATACGATTTTTGTATCGTCAAACGCTGTGACTAGCTCTCTTGTATACGCATTAAAAATGGATGACGGTGGATTGTAAATTGGCTCAAGCGCAGTGAACAAAACCAAGTAGCATTTACACTCACGGTTTTGCACATGTACTAAACCAAGAAATCTAAGCGCTAGATCCAATTGTGCAAAACTAAAGGTCAATAAAATCGCTTTGTTTTAGCGTTCACACACACGGTTATAACCATATGCAAAATCAAGTCAGCAAACCACCTGGAAAACCGTATGGGTAAACGGTCTAAAATCGTCTTAATTCGACTGATAAAATTAGTTATGATGGCTGCGACATCTATGTATGCCATAACGCAGGTACGTTGAAACGGGATGGAAAACGAAAATTGAGACAGTGAAAGAATTTTTAACCTTTATAGCCTACTCGAAAATATTACATTACCCGAATAATTTACAATAAATTCGCGAAACTCAGAAAATATTAGTTGTAGGTATAAAACATGGTTAATGTTTTTGATAGACAATCAAATTTTCTACAAGACTGTGTAAAAACAAATAGGGTGTTGTATTTAAGGAAAATTAAATCAATGTTTAAAATTTAAAGTTTAACCAAGCGTAAAAAACCCTGTATAATATTTTAAAAATGTAGCTAGCGCAAATGGTTAATTAGTCAATTGCTAATCTAATTTTCAAACGAATATTTACTGTCTTTTTAAATAACTTAAATGTTTACAAAAATTGAAAGTGCTGTAACGCTCAAAATTTTAATAAAAAAGTAAATTCTACTAGTTTAAACCTTTTTTTTTCTTTGATTGTTTAGCTAGTATTTCATGTTATACATACCTATCCAGTGTCCAGTTTAGCATTTACAGCTTAATTTCATTTAATGCCTGGTGTGTAAAATATTCGACAATACAGTATTTTAATGATAGAACGTACAGCGACCTGCCGGCAGGACCAAAACAACTCACTTGAGTACTTTACAAATGATTAAATTATAGGCTTCTCGGTTCTTCTAGCAGGATTAAAAGTCCTATGGAAATATTCGTTACATTTCAAGCTAATAGCGCATTTTTTTACCATAACTGTACGTCATTCCGTTTTAAAGTTACACCCTGTTGAAACTAGTCGTCAAGATGTTCCGAGTCGGGCAACGCGTTTCAGCTGCGGCGACCAATTTCGACAGTAAAAATAACAATTCGTGGAGTATTTCGCAATTTGGTGACCAGTGGCAGTCCGCAAAATGTTGGGGAACGATAAAAAAAATAATAAAATCAAAAAACTCTGCCTCTGTATTATGGGACATTGATAAAAATATTCAAAAAGTGCAACAAAAAGCAAGTTATAGGTGCAGCAGCTGTGGAATACGATCAGTAATGTGTGCACCTACCACAGGACGAAATTGTTTTACTTATCATATTCAACATGGCATACCGGCCTAGGTTTTGTGTTTCATATTTGACCTATTTTTATTATTTTTTATTATTATTATTTTTATTATTTATTTTTATTTAAAGTTTATATGATCTGAACATTTTTATAATTTGTTTTGTTTTAACGTTGTTATTTATTTTTTTAAATTCCAATTTATAAGATAGAATATATTGTTAGTATTATTAAGTTACCATTTTATAATTGGTTTTTACAGTACTTTATTACTTATAGGTAAGAAATAGAATTTTATGTTTAAATTTGTTAAAATAAACTTTGCAAGATTTACACGACTTTGTTTTGACGTCAGCTACCACGCCACTGGATTCATATCACATAACAATGTTTTAAAATTTAAAAAAATGCTTATTAATACGCTTCAGATTTACTACGTACTGCCCGCAGGACACTAACATCCTTCTGGAAGGACAGCCTTATTTGCGCATGTCTCTCCTACATGCAGGACCAACTCTCTGTACAAAAGTACTTCTACGAGCGCTTCCAGCAGGACAAAGCTCTGTACGTTCTATCATTAAACCACAAGCATCAAGCAATTATCTTAGGAACAGCTTTTAAAAAGCTTTTTTATTTGATCATACTTACTTTAACTTTTAGGATGATTCTGGTGAGTTGATAGGCATATCTGGATTTGCACGAAAAGTCGTAAGGGAAATGAAGTTCGCAAATTTTTAAAAGATTTTGGGTAAGCAAAAGCTAGGAAAATTAATTTTGATTGAGTTTTTATTTTGTTTATACCTAATGAAATTGGTTATTTAACATTTTGTTTTCTGGTCAATTTGCCAAATTTGTTGTTTGTTCAACAATTTTACAAAATAGAATATATGTATAACAAAAGCATGCAAATAAAGTTTAGTTTTCTTCGAATTTTTTTAGGGGCCCCGCAGTTTGTCCATGGCTAGGGCCCCGTGCTTTCTGTTGCTTCGCTGTTGATAACTTATGTGAAAACGGTGGGTGCTCTATTTCTTTTTCTAGTTCATTTTGTTTTCTTATGTTTTTATATTAGTGATTTATTTAAAATCAGTAATAATACTGGGTATATTTTTAAATCTTTCATTTATTTGTACAATCACAGTATCGATCACAACATTGAAAGAGTAACATCTAAATTCCTATACAGGGTCTTGTAAAACTTAATGTTCTGTTAGTTCGGAAAATAAACTTTTTCTTTTTCGAATTCCTTTTTTAGGGAAATCTTCTGTAATATTCATTTTTGCGTCGTCTAAAAATGTGTTAAATTTTTATCTTAATATTTGGATTTCATTTTTAATTTTATTCACTAAATTAAAAGCAGAGTCAAGAACAATTGTTGTTGCTTGGAATAGTTTGTTGATACTATTAATTTTTGACAATATTTTAAACCATACCGATAAGCATAAAATAAATGGCATTTATTGTAATGAATCTAATACACTTTTAGCTACAGATACTGATGTGTTATTGTTATCTGCACTAATAAATTCTTCTAAGGCATTACAAATTTCTTCAAACTGTGTATACAATGCTTTGACTGCGTCTATTTTGGCTTCCCATCGAGTATCACACAATGGTTTAAGCGTAATATTTAAATGCTTTTGTAGAATTTCCCACCTATTTGTGTATGCAGAAATAAGCAGTATAAACGTTGCAATATTCCGTTTGTTTTTTTTTTAATACAATGTATACTACTGGAAACAGTATCACAAGTTAACTATCAAATTAAAAGAATGTGATAAGCAAGGTACATAAATTGCATGAGGGTTTATACTAAATATTCTAGATTGTGTGCCTTTATATGTTCCCTTCATATTGCTACCGTTATCATATGTGTGCCCTTTACAATGCATAATATCTAAATCAAACTTACTTATTCTTTTTAAAATCGTTTTGGTTAGTCCTTCACCAGTCACATCAGTTACTTTAATAAACCCTATATAAATAACTCATTTATAATTAATTTTTTGTCTACAAAGTTTACATAGGTATGTAATAATTATAGAAGTTTGTTCCTTGTGAGAATTATTAGGAGTACAATCCATTTGGATACTGCAATATGTGGATGCATTTATATTGTCTTTAATTTTATTAAGGACTTCATTACCCAACGCCGTAATAATTTTTTCTTGAGATCTATGCGTCAAATGATGCCAAATTCGCAAGAATTAATTTGTAAAGTGGCGAGGTTGGTAGATAGTAGATGGGGTATACAGTAATAATTACGTTATTTCAAATACTGTATTGTAATATAATTTAAAAACAACCTAAAATATAATTTTTTTTTTCAAATAAATATATTTGAAAAAATTAATTACATATAATAAATGTGAAATGTTAATATGGGCGTTTAGTTCATGATAGTCCCGCAAATAAATAATTATTACACCCTTTACCCAAAAAGAAAAAAACAAGTAGGTATTAATCTTGTATTTCTTTAAAAATTAATGCAAAATACAGTGAAAAGGTAAATATGGAGTTGCATTTGACATTTAAAATAAATTTTGGAGATATTTTCAAAACCTCTACTAGTTTAATGCTATTAAATATTGTTTATATAGTATAATGATTATCAAAGAAACCGCAATAACTCGAGAAATACAAATTTTAGTCATAATTGACTTTTAATACTTTTAAAAGAAAATTACAGGATCAATAAGAAAATGTGAAAATACATAGGGTGTTCCTTTAAAAAAAAAACTGACTTGTTCGTGTTTAAAGTTTGACTAAATGGACCAAATGGATAACGAACACCCTGTGCATAATCTTAAAATTTTAACTAGTCAACAACCATTATGACACTATTGTTCTGCAAAATTTCAAAAACATCCGTTCTGACATAGCCAAGTTGTGAAATATCATTATTTTTTTTAAACTCCTGTTTCTGTCAATATTTTTATAAAAACTTAAATAAGAAGAAACGCTAAAAAGTATAACCAACACGAATTGACAATGATAGAATAAATTATCAGTAAAACTGATCAATAATATTCTTTCTAATAATGTAAATAAGTCTTAAAAATGCTTTATTAAGGATTTCTTGTTGTAATGCAATACCAATATAAAAACCTCTGTCTCTTTATGAAAATATTTGGAAGAATAAGGCTATAACTGATACAAAAAAACGAATTTTCGCCATTACAAAACTGCCCAACAACCGAAACAAAATGAAAAATTAATATTTTTAATATCGTTGATTTAAAATTAATATTGTTTTTAAACGCGAAGCTTAAAATATTTTTTAAATTTTATAGTAGTCATGTTGGCGTTATCACTAAGTATTTAACGTTTTCATAAAAAATGCACGACAGGAGAGAAAAAAAAACGAAAGTAATAAAAGTTTATTGCTAAACAATGAACAAAATAAGTGCCCCGTGCTAAAGTAATTATTTTAGCAAGTATAAAGGATCGAAGCAAGCTGACCGTGTACATACAACAAGATGCAGTCGTTTTTACCAATTCTTCTGCTCGTTTCTTTTACTTGGGGTAAGTTAAATACCTACAGCCACATTTAGTCTAAAATAATTAAAACTGTAATTTTCCTTAAAGCAATCGTAGAACATTCGTTTATTTTATATAGTTTTATGTGCTTCAAAAGTTACTTAAAAAATTTATTTACTTTTAAATGATCCCAAAACTCTGTACATTTTGGTCCATTTCACCATATCTGAAGGTCTTCTAGTTTTTAAGATTACCATATCTGTATAGACATCGTACAATTATAGCACATGTTAAAATATTTTTTATAAATCATTAGCAATGCCCAAGCAACCTGAGGAAAGAATTACCGATGGAGAAAATGCCTTCATAAATGATTATCCCTATCAACTCGCAATAACTTTGCACGGCAGAATACAATGTGGAGCTGTTCTTATAAATCCCAAAGCAGTTTTAACTGCGGCACATTGCCTCTTTGACTACAAAAATCCAGACGCTTATGAAGTGTATGCAGGAACTACGTATTTAAGTGAACCGGTATTTAAATACAAAGTACGAGACATGGTGTGTCATGAAAAATATATCCCTGAATCCGAGCCTTATGATATTGCTATTATGTATCCAACTCAACCTATTGTAACTGATGGTAACACTGTTGCCGTCATATCTTTGGCCAGTAGATTGTATCCTGCAGGAACAAACGCAGTCGCAACCGGATGGGGAAGCACAACAAACTCTGGACATGAACCGGATCAATTACAAAAAGCTAACCTGGTGATTAGTCCTCAAGAAGAGTGTATCAAGACATGGAAAAAAACAAACTTCACGACCTCTTTTTGTACAAATGAAGGCGGCTCTAATATTTGTAGTGTAAGTATTTAACCTATTAAGAATCTATAGGCTCATACTTTGGTAATGACATGTTGACATGATTTATTCTTTAATCTTTCGCGGCCCCTGTCCATGTTACAATCTTCATTCCCGTTGGAAGGTGTGCGACTGTCGAGATGCACGTTTTTTTTTCACGCAACCATACCAGCACCAGCTGTCTTCTTGTATTTTTGTTTTAACTGATTCCAATTTAAATTGTTTTCTGTATGTTTTGTTTCTGATTCCAATTTTTATGTTTCTTCCTTTGAAACATTTACAATACTTTACTATTAGCCTTTTGAAACAGACTTTTTCTTAGTAGGCCAATCTAAGTATCGTAAGTACCTACTTAATATTCTAGTTTACATTCAATATGACTAATACAATCGATTTTATCAACAGATAACCATAGCATAAAATTTAAAAATGTCCTTTTGGCGTATATTATTTGATTTTTTTTAAATAATTAATGTCGTAAATATTTGACAGGACCAAGAGTATTTTAAAGCACAAGCAATTCGCTAAATAACAGCTTTTAAATTCTAAAAAGCTCCTTTTGCTAATTTCAGTTTAACTTTTAGGGTGATTCTGGTGGCCCACTTGTAGCGAATGAGGAGTTGATAGGTATATCAGAATTTGTACCTCGAATAGGCGAGTTTATTCTGTGTGAGCGCAACCCAGCAGGCTTCACGAACGTCTTCATGTTTCTTGATTGGATAAACGAAACAATTGCGCAATCAATATACGAATAGAAAAAATAAAAGCAAAAAATAAATTGCTTCCGAACATAATTATGTTTTATTCTTATACTGTGAATCCTATTTGGTTAACATTTTGATTGAGCTTGTAAACTAACTTTAGCCAACACGTTTGTCCGATTATTTTTAGTCGGCGTACTATGTAATAAAACAAAGGATGATGCAGCTAATCTTTAAAGCCCATTGCAATACATCAATACAAAAACCGGTCTTTTTCCCGAAAGTTGGAAAACGGCGTTGGCTGTGCCCTAATGTGAGACGTACCAGAAAATGCGAACAATTTAGACTAATAAACATACTAACTAAAAATGAACAAATTTTGTAGTCTGTTGTCAAACGATAAATATTACAGTTTATAGAAGACAACAAAATACAATCAGACGCGCAACCCGGCACACTCATGTGAAATATCATTAAATCTTATGCTAGCTGATTGGAAGCAGCAAATTAATAACAACAAATACATTGTGGGGGTATTTTTAGACTTTAAAAGAGCATTTGAAACCATATATAGAAACAGGCTGATTAAAAAACTAGAACAATATGGCATACGAGGAATCGAAAACAGGTGGTTTGAAAGTTATCTATCAACTCGCTATCAAAAAACTAAATTTAACAATATAGAATCAGAAAAAACGATCCACACACTAGGTGTACCACAAGGTTCAGTTTTGGATCCTTTACTTTTTGTGCTGTACTTAAATGATTTGGAACAGAATATAAAAAACTATAGTGTAAATCTCTTTGCAGATGACACAGCTTCTGATAGCAACCTAGAGTCGACTATTATTAAGATAAATAATAACCTATACGTTGTATCAGAACAGTTAAAAGTTAACATATTAAAATTAAATATAGGCAAATCCAGATTTATGATAGTAGGAAACACAGGCCAATACTGAATGATGCAAGCGTTAAGGTTAAATTAGATAATGAAGAACTTGAATGTATTTCGCAAATTAAATATCTTGGTGTTGTGATAGACAAGACAGAAAAACATGGAGTCAGCACAACACATCTCAACTGTCCTACACCTAACAGTAGAAGGACTCATGACAAAATAATAATTTAAAAAATATAAATTAATGCAAACTATGTATAGAGCGGTTTTGGGGACATTTAGGTTCTGGGAAAGAAGTTGTTGGAAAAACTTATTTTGTTCTAAAGAAATGTTGTGACGTATAGCTATAGAGATACACAAACGGATTCACGATGAGAGAATAAATTATCAGTTAAATTGATCAATAATATTCTTTCTAATACCGTAATGTAAATAAGTCTTAAACAATACTTTTTTAAGAATTTCTTGTTGTAATGCAACGCCAATATAAAAACCTCTGTCTCTTCATGAATACATTTAAAAGAATAAGGCTATAGAGTAAACCCGGGCAAAAGTCCGCACCGGGGTAAAAGTCCTATTAGGGATAGGAAGGACTGGAGAGTTAAGAGAGAATAGTTTCATTATAGGTAGTTGAGATACAGTATCTGTGGTGGACACATATAGTTCTAGCTTGATCGGCAGTTAAACCGCTGCTTAAATGAGCTAAGTGTGAAAATGCTTGGCTTGTTATAGTTTTCGATGATCTTTTATTAGGCAGTGATATTTAAAAGTCTCTCACAACCGGCATGCAACTTTTTTTTATATAAACACCCTCCATTTTAGCTACACAATCATGTCGCCAAACGTTTCCTAACTTAAACTAAAGATGCCGTCATAATGCTTCTATCGTAATTAGCACGCATGGGGGCAAAAAGCCGCAGTCTTGACTGGGGTAAAAGGCCGCACACGGGCTTTTGTCCCGTCTATTTAATTTGGAAAGATTCAAATCCACATTTACGTCTGATCACGAAGCAAGTTTGGCTGATCACTGTAGATAGATAGATGGACGTAAGGTTCTACGAAATTACTAGAAAAAAAATTCGGCGGTTGGCTTTTGACTTTGCTTCGCAAAATAATATCGTAAACGATTTTAATAAGGAGTCACAAATGGCGGGAGACGACTGGACCAAAAGTTTGTTTTTTCTCGACACAAATTTTCTTTCAAACGCCCAAAAAGACAAGCGTCGGAAGGATTATAGGTTTCAATAAAGTCCAAATAGAAAGATTCTACGATAATTTAACGAACAGCCATGTCAGAGAAGGGGAAAACGAAATTGTTTGCCCAGGTTGTTAAGAAATATATGAAGATCCACCAGTCGAGGACTAGATTGTGCAGTAAATGCCACAACTAGTAGCACGAAAGTTGCTCAAATTTTGAAACCGGCGAGTTCGCCTGTGATTTTTGTTGAATTCGTCAAATATTTTTTGTGTTCTTTTAAATGTGATATTTTTTTAAATTTTGTTACAGGACTGAACTTTTATTTTGTATTTTTGAAGAGAATTAACTTTCATTTTATAAAATAACACACCGTATATTAATGTGTCAAAGATGTAAACATTTTAATTAGACGAATGCGCGAACGGACTTTTGCCCCTATGGGGCAAAAGTACCAATCTACATCAAACCATAAAAAAAAATATTTTTATTTGAATTCGTTACTTTTGGTGGCAACCCATTTTATGATGCAATGAGAAGTGTCTAATGTGTTCATTAAAAAAATGTTAACCCGTTAAACATAAAACTTACTTACTTAGGGAGTTGAGAACGTTAAGTGCGGACTTTTGCCCGGGTTTACTTTAACTGGTACAAAGAGACGTATTTTCGCCATAACAAAAATGCCCAACAACGGAAATAAAACGAAAAATTAATATTCTTAATATCATTGATTTCAAATTAATATTTTTCTTAGACGTATTGCTCAAAATTATTTTTACATTTTATAGTTGTCATGTCGGCGTTATCACTGAGTGTTTAACGACAAGAGGAAAAAAAAAAAATAAAAAAGTTATTAAAAATTATTGCTAAACAATAAAAAACTTTAGTGCTCGTGCTAAAGTAATTATTTTGGCAAGTATAAAGGATTGAAGCAAGCTGACTGTGGACATACAACAAGATGAAGTCGTTTTTACCAATTCTACTCGTTTCTTTAACTTGGGGTAAGTCAAATCCAGCCACAATTTGTTTAAATGAAATAATTAATACTGTAGTTTTCCCTTAAACAATCTTATAGCATTCATTTATTTTATATGCTTCAAAAGTTACTTGAAAAATTATTTATTTTGTTTTAAATGGGTTAAAATGTTGTACATTTTAGTCCATTTTCCGTGTCTGTAAGCTTTGAAAGATTATCATTTCTAAATAGACATTGTACAATCATAGCACATGTAAAGACAATTTTTATAAATTGTTAGCAATGCCCAAGCAACCTGAGGAAAGAATTACTGATGGAGAAAATACCGTCATAACTGCTCATCCTCATCAAATAGCAATAGAATACTACGGCATACATGATTGTGGAGGTTCTCTTATATATCCAAATGTAGTTTTAACAGCAGCACATTGCTTCATGTACGACCGTAATCCAGAAGCTTATGAACTGTATGCAGGAACTACGTATTTAAGTCAACCGGTATATAAATACAAAGTGCGACGCATCGTTTTACATGAGCTATATAGAGGTAGATATTATAATGATGCTGACAATGATATTGCTATTGTATTCCCAACTCAACCTATTGTAACTGATGGTGACATAGTAGCCGTCATATCTTTAGCCAGTAGATTGTATCCTGCAGGAACAAACGCAGTAGCAACCGGATGGGGAAAGACTACAAACTCCGGACTTCGTGTGGATCAGTTGCAAAAAGCTAACCTCGTGATAAGTTCTGATACAACATGCAAGGCAGCATTTTATCCGGACACTTTCCACACTTCTTTTTGTACAAACAGTGGCGGGTCTAACGTTTGCTCAGTGAGTATTTAACCTTAAAAGAAACTCTAATTTTTAATATTTTGGAAAATATCACACCTTTCACAAGTTTTTATGAACCAATAAGTTTTTTCTTCTTTATCCATCGGCTAGTATGTCATGTTATGCAAATCTGTCCAGTTTGGCTGTTACGGTTTAATTTCACTAAATGGCCGATGTGTTAGATATTCGTCAATACAGTATTTTAAACCAAGTATTTGAACTCTTAGGAGTAGCTTTTAAAACGCTTTTTTATTTGTTCTAACTTACTTTAACTTTTAGGGTGATTCTGGTGGTCCACTAGTAGCGAATAATGAGGTGATGGGTATATCTGGATTTGTAAAGAATTCAACACTGGGGCCTTTATGTGAGCATGGCCCAGCAGGTTTTACGGACGTCTTCATGTTTCTCGATTGGATAAACAAAACAATTACGCAATCAATGTGCGAATAGAAAAATCAAAGCAAAAAATAGATTGCTTCAGAACATAATTTTGTTTTATTTTCATACTGTGAATCTCATTTGGTTATCATTAACGAACACGCTGGTCCAATAACTTTTACTTGGCGTACTATGTAATAAAATAAAGGATAATGCAGTTAATCTTTAAAGCCTGTTTCAATACATCAATACCAAAACAAAAAGAAATTGATATGTACGCCTTGTTTAAAAAAACAGTAAATGTATTTTCATTTACTGTAAGTTTGTCGTTGGTACACCAAAAAAACAAACAAAAAGTAAATAAAAATTTTATAATTTTTTTTTATATTCCTGTTTTATTGATATTGGACCATAATGACAATCATACATATAATACATATATAAAGAAGCACTGACGAAGAAAAATATAGCAACATTTGGACTAACTTAACGGACCTAGGAATGCTTTAAGACACACATATCTAGTACTTCAGTTTGCCTCTTTAAAAAATATTACAGGTTTAATTCTTTTAAACAATTTGAAGTACATACTTTTGAAATTTGTTTTGGAAAAAGTTCGAAACTTTTGCGATTGGCTTGATATTTAATAAAAATGTTGTACACACTGTATGTAATAGTGACTAGGATGGACCATTTGCGACATCCAGACTCAAACACAAACGTAGTAAATTAGGTTAAAGTTAAAATGTTTATTAATCTATTGGATTAGGTGCATTGCAAATTTTAAATAATGATAAAAGAAAACACTGTATGCCATACATATTAATCTTCAGTTCGTCCAAAAATACTTTTGGGGAAAAAGATGTAGATTTTTACAGTAGTAATATAACAAGTGCTTCCAAATGATCGATATTTTTTTTAAATTCAACTTGCATGAGTGAAGATTTGTCAAAAATTATAGATTATTTGCAATGCAAGAGTTGCATTTTGTCAGAAACTTTCCTTTACCTGTCAAATTAAAAGTACGTTGTCAAATTTCACAAGTACTGTCACAGTGGTGCGTCAGGGGTGTGGTTTAATCTATATTAAAGTTACGCTACTGGTCGCCGAAATTCGTCAAAAAATTATCAAGACCAAAATATTGAATTCCCTCTCCAAATTTATATTTTTGGCCAATCGCAAACTCAAATTTCTTAGAAACGACCAATAAACGCATGAAAATCTATTAGATGCGAAAAGGATATTATCAGTGTATGATTATGTTTATTGGTCTTTTCTAGGAAATCTGAGTTTGTTATTGGCCGAAAACGCAAATTTGACAAGAGGATCAACCTCCAACAGGGAATGTAAAATTATTACAGTGTAATAATGCACCTATTGGTAGTCTCTGGAAGATTTAAGATTAGTGATTTGTTAAAAACGCAAATTTGACAGGTGAAGGAAATTTTTAACACAATCTTTTAATAATTGACTTCGATTGTCTACTTATACAAAAGACACTTATTTTTTTTATTTTCTGACGACACTGCAATATTTTTAGAAGTACAATAAAACTAATTAAGCAATTTTCATTTCAAATCGTGTCTAAGTAATGTTTTAATTTTTCCACGACAAAACGCAATTTCGTATAATTCCAGGAAAATATGGATTTTGTTGTATCGTTAACGATAATTTCAACAATTGTAGCGGTTAAAATGAAAATCGTGGTATGGTTTTGAAGATAGTTTCCACATTAAAAATACAAACGTTTATGTTTTTACATAAATTTTAGCAATAAAAATTAAATGCGTGCCAGCGTTTATATGTGTGCCATGATTTTTTTAATATAAAATCTACTGAAAATGTTTTGTCGATTCATTTAACTTAATCTCAACACAAAATGCAGAGTTTCCTATTGTTTACCCTTGCAGTGACGCTAGCTAGCGGTAAGTGTACTGTATTTTTTTTTTATATTAAGTGTGGCTACCAAATAATTTCCTTAACTTTAAAACTCACGGTATTATCAAGAATAATTATTCATAGTTAAACCAAAAAATATCATAAAAAATCTCATTTAAGTCTTTTGTTAAAAACGCAAGCAATAAACCTTGAAATTTCTGAAGTGCGGCCTTAAAACAATGTTAACTTCTTCTTAAATTTTTAATAACAAATATGAACTGTTTAAGTTGGCCCTATGCAAAATGACGGTATATGTATGTTGCAGAGTTAATTTTTAGCCAACATTTGAAAATATGTAACACAACTTGCGTGCGAAATAAGAAAAC
The DNA here is from genome assembly GCA_947652605.1 of Elmis aenea. NCBI lineage: Eukaryota > Metazoa > Arthropoda > Insecta > Coleoptera > Elmidae > Elmis > Elmis aenea. The sequence continues at coordinate 30,532,111 of OX393583.1, read as the reverse complement.
TGACTATTGCATCTTAAAAACAAAGCAGGTTTGATCCATTTAAAATTACCAACGGTTAACCTTTCTGTTTAAAAAATAAAAATAAAATTTTTAATGTGAATTGTTCATAAAAAGTTGTGAATAACCTCCTAGCGGGCGCGCAGCATTTCTTAACATAGGCAGGCGCATATAGTACCTTTTACGTCAGGAACATTGTACGTACTGCCTTCATATCTGGTTTCAGGGTTGATAAAAATCATGATTTTTTTAAAAAAATCAAAAAAATCGATTTATTTGATTTAAATTAGATTTTTTTGATTTAAATCAGATTTTTTTAAAATTATATCAAATGTTCATATTTGCATGCTATCTCTGTTTTGTGCTAATATATTTAATAACCAATATATTTAATTCATTGGAGAATTTTTGTTAACATAAAAAATTAAATACAATGAATAAAAATTTCGAAAAAAATCAGTGCTAAATAGTGATGTTATATATAATTAAGTCTTTGTCTTAACAAGCAATAAACAGTATGATTATATTTATATTTCAAAGTAGTATATGATCTACAAAACCATTCATCATCAACTATATGTGACCTGTGATCGAATTCTATGCCTGAAAATACTTGTCTAAACATGCAAATGCAGTTTTGTATGTAAGGGTATCCCAGATTCTGTTATTCAGTTCATTTTAGTTAGCAAACGTGTACACATCACATAAATAAACGCAACATAATGTCAGGAAGGAAAAGGGATAGTGTTTGGCAACATTTTATAGAAAAATCAAACAAATTGAAAGGGAAAGCTGGGAGCAGAGCAGTTTGTAAATATTGCAAAGAAGAAATACAAGGTCTGGTACAAAGATTAAAAGCACACCGTGAAAAATGTCAGAAGAAACAAATGCATATGAATGAAGTTACTGAATGTAATACAAAAGATACTGACACAGATTCTAATCCTACCACCATAGAAACAAGTCAACCGAAAGAGTTTTTTGATCCACAACCTAGTACGTCTAGAATGGATACAAATACAAATATAAGCTCACCACCTGCTTAAAAAAAAAAAAAAATGACTGAAAATTTATTAATGAAATCATTTGTAGTGCGTACTTCTAACGAGTTAAAGAAAAATCTTGATAGACAAATCGCAAAAGCTATTTATGCGACAAATGGTAGTTTCAGATGTATCGAACAACCAGAAGTGATAAAAGCAATCGAAATGTTACGGCCAGGTTATTCACCACCTTCTAGGTTCGCTGTATCTTCAATATTATTAAATGAAGTGTACATGGAAGAAAAAGAAAAATGTCTTGCAAAATTAACAAATAGTTCGGTTTGCCTTTCCTTAGATGGTTGGTCAAATGTACATAACGAACCGATAATTTGCGCTACTGTAACAACAGATTATGGATCAACCTTCCTCCTTGAAAGTATAGATACATCAGGACATGCACATACAGCCGATTATTTAACAAGTATAGCAATCAGTTTAATAAATAAGTGCAAAACTCAATATAATTGTGCAGTTTCAAGTTTCAAGTTTCGTTACAGATAATGCAGCTAATATGAGCAAAATGAGAGAAAACATTAAAAATGAAGTAACCGATGTAAATGTGATAACCTATGGATGTTCAGCACACATTCTAAATTTACTTTCCAAGGACTTGCAGATACGCGATATTAAAGAAAATGTTGTGCATGTTGTTAAGTATTTCCGTCATAATCATTTGGCAAGTGCTAAATATAAAGCTGCCGGAGGTAAGGCGTTAATATTGCCTCAAGACGTAAGATGGAATACTCTTGCAGATTGCTTGGAAATATTTACACAAGAATGGCAGAAATTGTTACAAATTTGTGAAGAGAACAAAGACCAAATTGATTCTTTAATATTTCAAAAGGTGTCTAACATTAAACTGAAACGATCGGCAGAAGATTTTTTAAAAATAATAAAACCAATTTCCGTAACTTTAGACAAATTACAAAGAACAGATGCATTTTTAGCTGATGCTGTAGAAGCATGGAAAGAACTTGAGGCTGTTTTTGATGATACTATTACATTAAATATTAAACAAATGGCTGCATTTCAAAAACGATATGCTCAAGCTTTGACATCGTACCATTTTTTGGCTTATTTATTAGACCCTAGAAAAACAAAATTTCTTTTAAAATATAATAAAAAAGACGCAGCTTTAAAAGTAGCAGCAGAAAGTTACCCACACAGTGGTTTATTACCCATAATAATTAAATTTGAAGCTAAATCTGATCCATTTAAATCTGTTATGTTTAGTGAGGAAATTATTAATAATGTTACTCCAATACAGTGGTGGAAATCACAAAAAGATGTTTCCGATATTAATAAAGTGTTGCCAATATTAACACAACTAATGTGCAGTGTAACTTCTTCGGCCTCAGTTGAAAGAATTTTTTCAACATTTGGATTGGTCCATTCGACAATAAGAAATAAACTGGGAACTGAAAAGGCTGCAAAACTGGTATTTTTATTCCAACATTACAATACCAAAAATTTATAAATGTATATTATTATATATTATTTTAAATGAATTACGTTTCGTTACGTTACGTATAAGTATGTATTTAATACGTATATACATATAAGAACTGTTGTTTTTTTTTAAATACTTATATACATAAATACCATATACCTAATGTTTTTTTTATTTGAGAAAATAAAATTTTGTTTTGTTATAAATGTTTTATTACCTACTCATATAATAAGCGATTTAAATTGATGTTTTTTTTTCACTTGATTTAAATCTGCTCAACCCTGTCTGGTTTATTATTAAAAACTGAAAAAAAAAATGTTGGAGATCATGAACTATGAACCTAAAATTGTTTTCGTCTATACCTAGTGCTTTGTTTCCGCACACCTATATGCAACTTTTTTACTTTAAATAAAACACCCTCTATATTGTCCAATATTTAGATTAGAAATAAGCCTCTCTTTTAAAAATGAAGAAGTTATTTTGTAAGTTAAACCAACCTTAAACTTATAAAATAATACACAGGACGTTCTGTCCATTCAGCAAAACATGAGTAAGTCGATTTTTGTAAATAGAACACCATGTATTTTTTACACTTTCTTGAAGATAATTTAATTCAGAAAAGATTGAGGATGTTATGTTCTATGTCTAAAACCACTAGTTCTTGAGTTATTGCGGTTTTAATGATCATAGGAAAACGTGCAATATTTATTAGACATTTTGAAAAATAATTTAATTTTACTTTTAGGCTGTACATTTTCTGTTAATTGATTATTGTTATTTTATTTAGTCATGAGTCCTTCTACTGTTGGGTGTAGGACTGTTGTATTGTGTTGTGCTGATTTTTTTTTCTTCATGTTTTACTGTCTTGTGGTAGCCTTTATTGTTGCTTTTAAAATTCGTCTTGCCAGGTTTTTGTCGGTCTATCTCTTTTGTGTTTTCCTTGTGATCTTGTTTTATAGGCTTTTCTGGTTAACCTTTCTTCTTTCATACTATAAATGTGACCCAACCATCTCAGCTGTCTTTCTTGTATTTTTGTTTCAGCTGATTTTATCTTTAATCGTTCCCTATATGTTTCATTTCTGATTCTATCTTTTTTGGTGTTACTTTGGATTTTTCTTGAAAATCCCGCTTCTGCAGCATTTACTCGGGTTCTATTTTAATTTTTGAGTGTCTACGTTTCACTTCCGAGATAAATTGTTTAAGAAATATACAAAGCAGGTTTTTTTATTCCAAATTTAAAAATGCAAAAATGATTTATTTATTAGTGCAATGCCTACATCAGCCGTAAGCTTTATAGATCCTTATTACGCCAAAGGTTTCACTCACACAATTTCTTCCACGACAATTTGTGAGATAAACATTATTCTAGAGATTAAATCGATTATTTTTCGAATTTGGTAGTATGAGACAAGTTGAACTTTTAAAAATTTCATTGTTAAATTAACGACAGCGCGCCCGCTGAAGGGATACAAGTAAAATTAAAGAAAATCAGATCTGTCTTGATAATTAAGGAACTGTAAACTTAAACTTTAGATTGTTACTGAACATGTATAAAGATATTTGCTAATTTAATCATCATTTTTTCTCCGATGCTTTTCGATATCGCAAAGTTTAAACATACCTACCTATCAACCTATCTATATCTAAATAAATAAATTTTCAGCACTCCCTGTGCAAGATGAAGAACAATCTCAGAAGATTATTGGAGGTAAACCTGCACCAATAGAAAAATTTGGTTATCAGATAATGTTGTTACGATATAAACGACAAAATTGCGGTGGTATACTGATTAAAAGAGATGCCGTCCTATGTGCTGCCCATTGCACGGAAGATCCCAACGGTCTGCAAATTGCATATGGCATTGAACATTTTGCTCTAGAAAGTAGGGTGCACGACATCAAGAAAATCGCAAACCATGAAGAATATGACAGAAATACTTTTTTTAATGACATTAGCATCATTTTTCCTGCGCAACCAATCGAAATTAACAATGTTAATATTTGGCCAATACCTTTAAATGATAAGACTTATTCCGTTAGGACAAAGGCGACTGTTTCTGGTTGGGGATTAACAAGTCATAGTGCAGCTCATGCATCTAAAATTCTGTTATATACTGATGTTACCATCATGGATTGGGATGCGTGTAAAAAACATTGGCAAAATCATCTTAGCATGCCAATGACTGTAACGAAGGGGATGTTATGCGTTCGACCTTCCGGAAAAATTTCTTGCAGTGTAAGTGTTTGTCAAAATATAAGAGATATACAGGGTGTCCCAGCCAAGACGAATTATTCGATAGCTCTGTTATTAGTAATAATATTTAAAAAAGTTTAACATAAAAGTTGTTTGTAATCATTTACTACTTAACCTAAAATAATTTTCAACTATACAAAGTGTTTTGTTTTTGCGCTCTGATACCAAACTTTGTTTTTTATATGAAACACCCCGTATATTTTGTACTTTTTGGATGTATAATTAAATTTTCTTTTAAAAATATTATAGGTTATTTATGTCTAAAATGAACAGTTTTTGAGTTATTAACGTTTTTTTGAAAATTTTGACAGATGCAGATCTTAATAAAAATATTTGTTTATTAACATAGCAACACCAGAGCAATTTACTCTGGTAATTTATTAGACAATAGTGTCATAGTGATTGTTGACTAGTTACATTTTTAAAATAATATACAGGGTGTTCGTTATACTCGGTTCATTCCGCTAAACTTTAAACGCATATAAATCTTTTTTTTAATGAGATACCCTATATATTTTTACATTTTCTTGTAGAAAATTTAATTATCTTTCAAAGTTTTTAAACATGTTTTATTTCTAAATATAATATTTTTGAAGTTATTTCGTTTCTTATGATTATTTGCTAGTATTTTATCTAAAATACCAGTAGTTGCCTTTAAAAATTCAAAACAGTTTGTATGAACTGTCAACCAGAACAATTAATCGGCACAATTTCCACTATTATGCCACTAAAAATCTATATTTTTTAAGAGCATTCTAGTGTTATTTGCTGCCATTTATGCTGTGTATCTACAGCTCTTTAAAAAATATGAGTTTTTAGTGGCATAATAGTGGAAATTGTGATATTACAGGGAGATTCTGGTGGACCGCTCGTCATTGATGGAAAGGTAGCAGGCATAGTTTCTTGGGGCATTCCTTACTATTGTGGTCAAGAGCCCGAGGTCTTTACAGACGTGCTGTTTTACCATGGATGGATAAAGAATACGATCAAGAAGTATCTTCCTGGTAACTAATGTTGATGTATCAAGTTCTGTAGGAAATTTTCCGAAATATACATGCAAAGCTAATTGAAACCTCTGTTATTAATTTAACATTATCCTGTCCCTAATATACACATGCGGTCTTGCAGCTCAGTTCTTTGCAGTTATTGTAAACAAACGTTTTATCGATACACAGCCTGACATCTAGTGAAATTGTTTAATACTCCACGTGAGTGTACCACAGAACACTTCGTTTTTATGAAACTTTTTGTGTTACAGCAATAGAGAACGCTAATAGCAAAAAATAGGTAATAACACTGTGCACTGAAGGTCATTTGAACATTTTTGGGTAAACTCATGCCTTATTTGAAACTTTTAGGTCGTCCAATTAAAATAATTATTAACTTGAGAAACTGTTTTCGATATGATAAACCAATTTGGTGTTTTGACGTTCATAAACTTACAAACATACAAAATTCTTAAGCGTTTGTAATTTTTCTTTGAGGCAGCCGGCAATTTTTAAAAAAGGGTAAAACTTTTTTATTTTGCCTATTTTTGAAAATAGACATTATAATGTCATTGTAAAGAGAAAAAAATAATCTTTAAATCTAAGTCACCACCTATTACGACTGCCATTTAAAAAAAAAAAGTTGTTTTGTCAAATATCTCGCACGGTAATTTATTAATAAAAATCTGACTATCGCAATCTTAGAGCGAACAAATTCTGCAAAACATTTTTCCATTGGCTTTTTTGTGTATTCGCAACAATAGCCAAGATATTTAAGTTTAAAATTGTTGATCGATTTCTCTTTTTTCGTTATATCACGCAAGCAATGGCATTTTTAAACAAAACCAAGTTCTTGTTTAAAATACACCTCTAAATAGCTAACTTTTGTCCCATTTAACCGACCTGATATTTTCATTATTTACGGAGATATCAATAGTGTCCCATGGAAAAGTGAAACACCCTGTATAGGTATATAAAAGTATTTATATATATATATAATCAAATTCCCTTCTACCCGTAGGTGTAGGGAGGTGTGCACATCTATGTATTGTACATGAATTTTCGCCACTGTTTTTTGTTCTGTGCCATTTCTTTCGCTTCGCACCACGATTTTCCCTTCTTCTCCAAGGTTTTTGCTACAGCCTTTTCCCATGTTTCTCTCGGTCTTCCTCTTTTCCTCCTTGTTTGTATTCTTGCTTCCCACACTCTCTTTACCTGTCTTCTTGTGTCCATTCTTTGTAGATGCCCCCACCAGCTGAGTTGCCTAGTTTCGATGAATTCAAGAATAGATTCTACTTCCAGTTCATTTCTAATCTGTTCATTTCGTATTTTGTCTTTTCTTGTTACGCCTCTTACTCTTCTTAAAAATTTCATTTCAGTCGCTTGTATTTTACTTTTTTGGCTCGATGTTAATGCCCATGACTCGCACCCAAATGTCAAAGTTGGTCTATATATCGCACGGTACACGCTCATTTTTGTTTTTTTGGTGACTTCTTGTTTATTAATAAAGGTTTTGTCTATGGCGTAAAAGGTTTTTATTGCCTTTTCGATCCTCTTATTTATTTCTAATTCTTGTTGTCCTGAATTTTCAATCGTTACACCGAGGTAGTCAAAATATTGTAAGGTTTCTATTTTTTCTCCTTCAATTTCTATGCTTATATTCTCATTTTCTTCGTTTATTGTCATCACTTTTGTTTTCTTGTGATTAATTTCCATTCCATTCTCTTCCAGTACGTCTTTCCAAATTTTTACATTGGTTTTTAGGTTCCTTTCATTCTTAGCCATAATCACTATATCGTCTGCGAACGCACATTCTGATACTTCGACTTTCTGTAAATTTTTGTTTCCTACTAATAAACTCTTAACATTTCGTTTGCATTTTTTAATTATACTGTCCATAAAAATCGTAAACAATATGGGGCTCATACCTCCTCCTTGTCTTAATCCATCTTCTGTCTTGAAAGAATCCGATTTCATGTTTTTTGTTGCCACATAATTTATTGTTGTCTTATACAAGCAGCTAATATTTTTTCTTAGTTTGGTATCTATCTTTCTTTCTTCAAGGATCTCCCACACTTTTTGTCTAGATACTTTATCGAATGCTTTTTGCAAGTCTATAAATGCGAAGTATGCTTTTTCTCTTTTTAGTTGTGTTTTAGTTATAATCTGTTTAATTGTGAATATATGATCTTGCACACTCCTACCTTTTCTAAATCCACTTTGTGATTCTGTTAATGTCTCATCTAATATATTTGTTAGCTTCTGTGCTAGTATTTGTTCGTACAATTTTAGTGCTGTGCTGAGAAGCATTATGCCTCTGTAATTATTGCAATCTTTGTGGTCCCCCTTCTTAAATATAGGCAGTATCATCCCAATCTCCCAGTCTTTCGGTATTATTTCTTCTGACCATGCCTTGTTCATGACTTCTAATAGAAAAAGTGTTCCTTTGGGTCCCATATTTTTCATCATTTCGCTTGTTATTCTGTCATGTCCTGGCGTTTTCCCGTTTTTTAATTTCTTTAATCCTTGTTGTAGTTCCTCTAATGTTATACCGTCTTCTTGTTCTTCTTTATTGATTTTTGTCTGCTCTTTTCTTTTATTGTGTGGTGTCAAATCTTTATTGTTTGTATTCAATAATTCTTCAAAGTATTCTTTCCATCTTTCCATTATTTCTTTTTCGTCTGTTAGGGTATTTCCTGCTTTATCATTAATAGTTATTATTTGGGGTTTACGGTCTGATCTTAGATTTTTCAGTATTTTATAAAATAGTTTCTGATTTCCCTTACTGTCTGTCTCTAGTTTTTCTCCAAATTCTTTCCATGAATTCTGTTTTGCTTCTGTTATTAAGTTTTTGACTCTTTTTCTCTGTTCTTTGTATTTTTCGTAGTTCTCTGGTGTTCTTTTGGATAAGTAATTCTGCCAGTGTCTTTTCTTTGTGTTTACCTGTTTCTTAATTTCGTCATTCCACCAATCTGTTTGTTTCTTATTGTTGATAGATTTGCATACTCCGCACACTTTTTTGGCCGAATAGTTAATAATTTCTTTGAAACTTTTCCATAATTGTTCAGTATTTAGTTCAGCTGGTTTTATTTTCCTTTTTTCAAGTTCTTTATTTATAGTTTCTACATATTTTATTTTATTATTCTCATTCAAAAGTTTGTATGATCTTATCGATTCATATTTTTTTTTCTTTTGTGTTTGTTTTTGTATGTTATTCCTTTTATCTTGTGGGTCTTCTCTGATTTTGGTTACAAGTAGATAGTGATCGCTATTTATTTCTGGACCTTTTCTCACTTTTGTATCTGTAACTAATGCTCTTGTCTCCTTATCTACTATAATATAAAAGTATTTATCATAGATGTTAATACAAAATTAGTGTTTTTCCTTTGCTGGGTATTGGGTAATGAAAAATATATGTATATTGAAAAACAAATTACATTAATAACTCAGCATTGGTAGAGATGGAGTTATCCTACTCAATTAATGTAAGAACCAGGTTTATCCAGGTTAATTCGTTAAAAAAATCGATTTGACTCATGGACGCTGAGGCTCGCCAAGCTATCATAATTAAATTATTATAATATTTGACATTCTTTCACGTCCAAAAGACTAAAAGGAAAAGTTCCAACGGTACTGCATATTATTGTTTTAGCTTCGTATAATACTGTAGGTGTTAGTTTGCTAGAAGTCTGACGCCACTTTGACGATAATCTAGAAAAATTCATTGAAATATTTTTACGTTTTCGCATCTGAGTGAGCGTACATCGTATTGTTTAGTTGCCATATAATGTAAAATTTAATTCGCCAGTTCAGATCGCTTGGTAAGTTATGTCCCGTTATATAAATTTTATCGTTAAATTGTCGAAGGTGTGCTTGTGTTACATTCCTTGACGGTGGTTATAAAGCAAAAATGTATACAGCACAAAATAGCTTCAGTGGTAGTACGATATAAAAATGTTACCTTATTCTTTGAAGAAATTCGCTAGAAAGGCAAACTTTGCGAAAAGTTGCTTATGTTAAACTATACTAAAAACGTTTTTTGGATACATAAAAAGTCTACTGTAGTCTATAGTCTACTATAGCGTTTTCCTATGCAAACTGTTATGGAATATTATGAAAATATTATGAACACCGAAGGCGCAAACAAACTCCACACACAAGCAGTGCGAAACCTGTGCTAAAACATAACAACCTCCATGAAAATTGGACAGCAAATATCACGTAAAATCAAAATCACTTCAAACCATGATTTTAGTGCTGTGCTGAGAAGCATTATGCCTCTGTAATTATTGCAGTATCATACCTATCTCCCTATCTTTCGGTATTATTTCTACCGACTATCCCTTGTTCATGACTTCTAGAAGTAGAAGTGTTCCTTTGGGTCCCATATTTCTTAGCATTTCGCTTGTTGTTCTGTCATGTCCTGGTGTTTTCCCGTTTTTTAATTTCTCTAATCCTTGTTGTAGTTCCTCTATTATAATGCCGTCCTCTTGTTCTTCTGTGTTGAGTTTTCTCTGCTCTTTTCCTCCATTCTGTGGTGTCATTTTCTTATTGTTCGGATTTATCGCTTCTCCAAAGTATTCATTCCTTATTTCCATTATCTCCGTTTCGTCTGTTTGTATATATCCTGTTTTATAGCTAAATATACGAAAGTTAAAATCTGCAAAACAACAGCCGAAAGCGTCGGTACATACAGAGCCGAATTATGGAAAATACGTCAGTTGAAAAAGCTATGGACCAAGGCGATAGAGATGAACTACTGGTGGCGAATCGAATACTAAACTGGGTTCTCAACAACTTCACTTCGAGAATGAAACCTCGAATGACAGGCAAAGAGCTAAATGATAATATTAGGGTGGCGATTTAGCGTTTCATAACCTACTAGTTCCTTTAAATCTCAATAAATTTAGTTTTGCCTTCGTATACAGCTCTTTTGGCAGCTTCGCGTCTTCAGAATCGCCAAGCCGCAAGGAGCCTGCAGGAGTATCCCCGCTCAAAGCCATCTTGTATTGACTGCATGCCCGTGTATAGAAGACGCTATCGCTTCTGCCGATCGCTAATTCAATTATACCACAACTATTATTATAAACTTTTTTGCCATCGAGATACCTCCGATAATTGTCTAAAAAGAACCGAACAACGCCGGCCGTTTTCGCATACTACTCCTGCAGCAATACTTCTAATGAAAGTATTTTTAAACACCCGGTATATAATTACAAGTCTGCAAGGCAAACGTGTCTTTTATTATCCAAAAAACCACATCGTAAAATCTTTGCCTCAACCCGTCCGAGGACGGCAATAAAAATAAGCGATTGGATGTGTACGAACCAAAAGCAATAACAGCATTTTAATGGATTAAGCAATGCGCAAAAAACAAAAACAAAAAGCTGTAAACAAATGAAGCGCGGTGTGTGAGAGTTATGCACTCGCGAGTTGATGGCGTTTGTCTTTTATTTTCGCGTAATACTTCAAGCAAACCATCGGCGATTAATAATTTTGCAATTATGCAACGCTGCGAAGATTTATGAACAGTTATCGGCAATTTTAAGGTTGATGCGTCTTAAAGGACAGGTCATAATTAATCTCGAGGATCAAAGACTGATCTTACGCGGTTTAGAGCTGATGAAACGAGGTTATAAATTTCCAGTTTAAGTTGGCTGTTATCGAGGTGTGAGGGATTACATCATAAAACGTACAATCCAGATGTGAAAAAATCTTAATTGTCCACCTCTGTTACTTCATTTTCAATTTTAAATAAAATTTGTGTGGTCCTCTGTCTTTTTTTTTTCTTGGCTAAGTAGTTCATTTAAGATTTTGCCCGTGTATACAGGGTGTCCCAGTTAACTTGAACAGCCTGGGGATCTCGTAAACGGTAAGAGATACAGAGTTGGTTAAATGGGTGAGAATGGTATATGATTTAAGAGCAACAATTCTGTGGAAAAAAGTCTTGAAAAAAATTTACAGTTTTTGCGCTATTCGTAAAAAACAAATTTCGATTTTTGCTTATAACTTGCTTATTTAAAATCATACACAAAATATTTTTCGACATTATTGGGACACTTTTTTGCATAGAAATGAAATTAGTTATTAAATTTTACCTATCCTGCGCATGCCAGAAAGTAGGATGGAAAATGCAGATGAAGGGAAAAAGAAATAGAGGAAGACCAAGAATAAAATGGGAAAAAGAAGTGTGGCAGAGACTAGAAGAAAAAGGAAATATGATTATTAGGTTTCAAAGTATACTTATATTTATAGCTTAAAACTTCCAAGAAAAACGCAAAGACTTGACTAGCTATGGAAAACTTCGGAGAGGTTTTAATATATTTTTAAAGAGTTTGTAGTCGTTATGCATACTTTTTTTTATAGTTTATCCTTCAACAAATTAAAGTCCAAGATTTATTGAAATTTAATTGCAGAAACTTCTACAACATAAGTGTATTATCAAAAAACTTTACATCATACATCCATTTAACGTAATAAATACTTGTTACAGCTACAAGTATGAACTCGTACACTTTATTAATTTTATTTGGTTTCATAATCATACCAACGAACAACCGTTAAAGTATATATTCGTGCTTAGCTTATATTCATTCAGTTTTATAACGTAATTGAAGAACTGGTATTTGATAACCAGTAAATCGTCGGTAATTATTAGAGATATTAAAAACACGATGTTTTGGAATGGACTGCACATTCTTCGCAAGTCAGGCCTTCGGGCGATACAGGTCTTTAAGTGTAATACTATATATGAGATGAAATAACGTGATACGGTTCGCCTAGATGGCGAAGTTAAAATTGATATGGACGTCGAAAATACTCAGCGTGAGAAGATTGGCGACAATTAACTGCACATGTAGTGGAAATATTCAAAATATTCGAAATATTTAAACCGTAACTGATGGTGAGACAGTTTTTTTTGGTACGTAAATGAGATGGGGTTGGACTAACCACAATTTGAAACTGATTTTGGGGCATTGGTGTTCCAAAATACTTGATCCTATATCAATCTACCGTTAGATGACGACTGTCTAGTTGCACTGATTTTGGCTTTCCACACTTTCCTGTTTTGAGCTTTTTTATCTCCTTCTATTACCAGTTTCTCACTTTTTTTTGACAATTTTTATCGTCATGTTGTCTATCTATTAGGAATTAGGATGGACCTTATTTACATCTTCTTCTTCTTAATCGGTTCCTCTTGTATCTTTCGGTGTCGAGGTATGCTTTTCTTTTTCTGGATTAAGTTTCTCCACTCCTGCCTATCGTTAGCTAATTGTGGCACATCTCTCCAGCTGCCTCCTTTTTCTTCTAGTCTTTGCCTCACTTCTTTTTCCCATTTTATTCTTGGTTTTCCTGTATTTCTTTTTCCCTCTGTCTGCATTTTCCATCCTATTTTCGCGTATCTACTTTCTGACATGCGTAGTAAATGTCCAAGCCATCTTAATTGATTCGTCTTCATCTTTTTCTTAATGTTTTTATATAGCCTACCTAAATCCCGTCATACCTACTGGCTAAACCTGTATAAGCAATCTATTGCAACTACCAATTCGATCAGAAAATGTTTAAAAATATGTTTTAATCTCTACAGAATTTTTTTTTTGTGAAAGATAAAAATATAAGGCAATTGGTTTTAGTGTTGGTAAAAGTGTTAGACAACATATAAACAATCCATAACATTATAGGAAATTTAGAATTATTCTTTTTTTTTAAAGAAAACTATTTATTTGCATGGCAATATAACATACAATGCCTAAATTTCTTTATTTTTATTTTGCCCTCGACATGCAAATCGGCCCATTCCTTCATGTACAAATGTAAGTGTACAGGAATTTTGACAATATGGTTCAATGCTTCTTTCTGATTGCGCGATTTGGTCATCGAGCAAAACGCCAAGAATACAAATACCAGAAGCATTTCTGAATGCAGATTTCGAATATAGTGAAATCCTAACAAAAAAGGCAAACCCATTGTTAAACTGGACATGTAGAAAAAATATTCGTCCCGGCATAGAGCTAGCCCATCTAGGAATGCCAATCAAAGTTAGTTACACCTGTACGGAGCACACATAATATTCAATTCCGCCATGGAACGAGCAAACGTGCAACAGTCATAAAAAGAGTCATAAAAATTAATTTTGAATACGTTAGGTGTTCGAATTGTTTAATTATTTAATATTATTATTGCGCCATTAGAGAAAAAAATGTTTTTGGTACCAATGTCCTCATCATTACTATTTTTACAAAACTAAAGACTACTATAATGGACGCTAAAACAGCTATTTCAGTTTTTTCCAACAATATTATTCCATCAGAAACAGAAATCTCTTGACGAACCTAAAAAATATTTCACGGATATATAATAAATAAAAAAACATCAGGGACACTGAAGATGGTAGATTGTATTTACTTGGCTAGAGATAATGATAAACTGGATAACAACTTTATGAAACTAGAAAAAATGAAGGAAAACGACTAAGAAAGTAGAAGGAAAAGATAAAAACAGTAGCAGAGTTGAAAGGAATTAAATGAGAAGCAATAGTAGAGAGTTAAAAGAGACAAAAATGTGTAAAAACTATGGAAGAGGTCATTTAAAACCTTAACTTTAAACTAAAACCTTACACCAAAACAAAACTAGGATTGAACGAGTAATAAAAATTTGCTTAGGACTTGGGTTCACGATCAGAAGACCGTGCAAAGAATATGATCAATGGGAAATACAAGTAAGTTAGTTATCCGTTCCTCTTTTGCCGTTAGGTGTCGAAGTGTTCTGATTTGCAGAACTTTTTCCATTGAATTATTTTCTTGGCTAATTTTGCAGCTTAGTTCCACGTGGTGCTATTCTTCGACAGAACCTGCCCCACTTCTTGGTTCCAGCTTCTACGTGGCCTCCCTCTGCTATTTTTTCTATCCCAGCCTGCGTCCCATATTTCTTTTACAGGATTCCCATCCATCATTCTGATCCTCTTTCCATATCTTCATCGTTCTTTGTAGTTCTATTTCATTTGGGGCAGCTAAAATTAAGTCGTCCGCGTATAAAAATTCCTTGAATTTGACAAGCATCAACTTTCTAGTACCCACCTGTATCATACAAATAAGCATTAAGAAAAATAAAATACTACTGCTTGCAGTAACTTTACAACACTCTCTGCTCTTCCATCTTCAACTTTTTATGACTGTTTCGAATCGGACAAAGAACCAGGTGCCTTCTTCAGTAGTCGAGGTCAGACTCGACCTGTCTCCGGTAAACATCGTCAAGTTCCATTCGCGAAAAACTGTAGCGTGCCTTAAGCGGGTCGGATAGAAACACTGTGAGTGTCTAAGAAAGAAATACGAGAAGAACGCAGCAGTACGTCTCTTTCTGAAAGGAGTTTACCTTATACCTGCACCACGACTGCTTGAGTCATTTGATACAAGGAGATTACAGCAAAAAGGTGAGGCCATCGTTGGGAGTTGACACAAATAAACTTAGTGAAAAAACGTCAACATCTTCCTCCTACTGTTTTTGCACACTTTGAACAATATCCATTGTAATACCACGAATATCCTTCCTTGTTATGATCTTCTCGTTCCATCTCTTTTTTGGTCTTCTTTTTCGCAATATTTTAGTGGAAATTAATTGAACGTTTATTTTAAATAAGTTCGTTTAAAAATGAAGGTACAAGGTACTAAGATATTATACATACATGCAAAAAAAAAACATTGCATGACGGTCTTTTACAAAAATTGTTAATTTGGCTTTATCTACGTTAGAAAAACAAGCCCTGTTAAATTTAAACCTATAACTGAAATAATTTTCCAGGTACTTTATCATATACGGTATAATTTCGTTAGGTACTAAGGATTTAATTTATATAGGCGGTTTTTATGCAAAAGAGGTACCGACGCCTGGGCGTCTTTTACTAAAATTGACAAAAACGGCTTCGGCCACGTCAGTAGAACATGTCCTGTTAATTTTAGGACCATGACTGGAATATTTTTCGAGTTGCTTAACTTATTTGACGCAATTTCGTTAGGTAGCAAGAATATATCATCATATATGCAGTTATTATGCAAAAAAAATATCGACTCTTGGGCGTCTTTTGCTAAAATTGATAAAAACGGCTTTGACTATGTTAGCCAAACATGCCCAGGTAATTTTAGAACCATGCCTTAAATGATTTTCTAGTTATTGTATCTTTTATGGGGTGTTGTCTTACGGTATTGATGTTATCTTTCATATATCCGGTATATTTTGCAAAAGAGGTACCGACGCTTGGGCGTCTTTCCCTAAAATTGACAAAAACGGCTTGGATTATATTAGTTTAACATGTCCAGGCAGTTTTAGAACCAAGACTTAAATAGTTTTCAAGTTATTGTATTTATACGGAGTGTTGTCTTACGGTACTAATGCTATGATTCATATAATGCGGTTTATATTGCAAAAGAGGTACCGACGCTTGGGCGTCTTTTGCTAAAATTGACAAAAACGGCTTTGACCATGTTAGCTAAACATGCCCAGGTAATTTGAGAACCATAACTTTTATAATTTTCTAGTTATTGTATCTTATACGGGGTGTTGTCTTACCATTTAATGTTATTATTCATATATGCGGTATATATTGCAAAAGAGATACCGACGCTTGGGCGTCTTTCGCTAAAATTATTAAAAACGGCTTCGACTATGCTAGCTGAATATGCACAGGTAATTTTAGAATAATGACTTTAATAATTTTCTAGTTATTGTAGCTTATACCGGGCGTCGTCTTACGGTATGCATGTTACCATCCATTTACGCAGTATATATTGCAAAAGAGGTACCGACGCTTGGGCGTCTTTCGCTAAAATTGACGAAAACGGCTTCGACTATGTTAGCTTAACATGCCCAGGTAATTTTAGAACAATGACTTTAATAATTTTCTAGTTATTGTATCTTAATCGGGTGTCGTCTTACGTTATTAATGTTATAATTCATTTATGCAGTATATATTGCAAAAAGGTACCGACGCTTGGGCGTCTTTTGCTAAAATTGACGAAAACGGCTTCGACTATGTTAGCTTAACATGCCCAGGTAATTTTAGAACTATTATTTAAATAATTTTCAAGGTACCTAATCCTAAACGGGTTAATCTTTTAAAATTATAAGTAAAATTTTATATATGCAGTTTAGGATGCAAAAGGGACCCCGACGCATGGGCGTCTTTTGCTGAAAGGGTGAAAAGCGGCTTTAGCCACGTTAGCCAAACATTCCCTGTTAATTTTAGAACTATGATTCAAATAATTTTCAAGTTACTTAATTTTATACCGACATGGCAATGTAAAGAAAAAGCAGGATATTCCTCAAGCCATTTTCCTTTGTAAAGCAAAATTAAAAACACTTCGATTTAGTCCCTTGATTGTTTAAAATCTGTTTAAGGGTAACTTTATTTAAGACACGGGCCTATGAGACCCACAAAAACAAGTTAACGAGTACTCAAATCTTCTATTTCTGGAACAACGTGTTTAAAAGTATCGGAGCCTCCATGCCATGCGCTTAATCGCGCAGGTGTTTGTACCTTCACAAAACCACCTTGCTTCCACAGCCCCCCACAAACTCGCATTCTCCAAGTTACCTGTCCTACCTGTAAACTGCGCTACGTGGATACGCGATCGTCGAAGTCACCAGGTAACCGCTAAAAACCTCAACGAAATCGGACAAAATCTCCAAGCAACACGGTCAGAAACACAGGAAAAACGCCGCCCGTTTCGAAAATAACCCGAAACATCGGCGCCGGAAGTGATTTTCAAGTGATAACCGCGATACCGTACAAAGGAATTCGATATATGTGGACAAACATTGGAATTTAGGTGCGGAGGTTGATCGAGTGTGCTGTGATGTTCGATTTGGAATAAGGATTCTTCGTATAATATTGTGTGTTTGTGGATTATAACGCGAACCAAAGGTTTTGCGAGGACGTTTACCGGGATATTGCCTTATGTAAGTGAGTATTTGATTATGAAAGTAGTTACGGCGCGTTGTGTGTTTGCATTCTCTATTTTCATGTCGTATGCACGGGCTATTGATTACGTTCTGTTACATGGAAATGTAATTTTAACCGCTATTTATCCGTGCAGAGGCATTTAAAGCAATGCTGAACGCTAATTTTTACATGTGTAATGTGTAATATTTCATTAAACTTCGGTTTTAAGACGTAAAAGTGTTTCCAGATGGTCGATTCTGCTCTAGTGTTTTTAATTGGACGTTGAAAGCACGTTGCGAACAGTATCTTACGATTTTCTCACGAAAAATGTTATATTTACGGTTCTGAATAATATTACAAGCTCAAAAAGCCTCATTAAGGCACACACGATGGAGTTAAACAATATTTTTAAGATATACAGCCTTGTATGTTTCGTTAACAACCTTATTTTTTTTAAATCTAGGCTTATTTCGCGATTTTTGTCTTATAATCTGTACTTTTCTTGTTTCTTATTCCATTCTTTGTCGTCAGATTGTTCCTCCCTATCCTTTTTCTTCATAATTTATTTGTGACTAGTCTCTTCAGTTAACGCTAACCATATTATTTAAGTTACCGCATCTCATATCCCTATTAGGGTTTCGCATATGGGACATTTTTTCTTGTCCTGGAAGTCTTTTTTCTAAATTCAGTCATGAGTCCTCCTACTGTTGGGTGGAGGACTGTTAGTTGTGCTGACTTTTTGCCATCTTTTTCTGTCTTTTGCTAGCTTTTTTATGTCTTTCCATTTGATGTTTTTGTGCTTTTTTAACTTCGTCTTGCCAGATTTTTCTCAGTCTACCTCTTTTGTTTTTTCCCTGTGATCTTGCTTCATGGGCTTTTCTGGTTAAACTTTCTTCTTTCATCTTACCTATAACCTGACCCAACTATCCCAGCTGTCTTACTTGTATTTTTGTTTCGACTGGTTTCATCTTTAATTGTTCTCTATATGTTTCGTTCTGATTCTGTCTTTTTTTGTTTTTCCTTGGATTTTTCTTAGAAACCCAATTTGTGCTGTATTCACACGGCTACTATTTTTGTTTGTGAGTGTCCGCGTTTCACTTCCCTATAAAAGTGCCGGAGTTACTATACCTTTTGACCACTTCTAATTTTGTTCGTTTTGAGACTTCTCTATTTCCAAAAAAAAAAAACAACTTCCGCACTTGCATCAAACTACACGTTGACCAATTTTTTTCGACGTCTGAATCGAGGCAAGTAGGCCATATTTTACCATTTTTTGTTGTTTATAACTCGAAAACCGTTACCAAGCTTTTTTTAAGGACAAAATTATTTTTCTACAAAGGATGTTTGTTAAGGAAGCTATGCAAAAATAAAATTAACGAGGTAATACACAATCAAACTGTATTTCTAAAGTATCACACACCTTATGTGTATTAGTTGTTTACTTAAATTGGGAAATGGTTTATTTATTGTACCAAAAAAAGCACAAACCAAGCTTAATTTCCACCTCAGCTATTAATATGTCGTTTGTACTCGTATTAAGAAATTGCCTCAACTTAAGTGTCATATAAGGATAATAAAGCTGCCAGCAACAAGAAAACAACATTAAAAACGGTAAATTAGTTCAGAAAGGCTTTATTTTCGCGATTCAAACTTGATCATAATCTACTACCCCATTTAACCTTAAAACCTGAAAAGCTTTTTTACAAACTCATTTGCGCGCACAATCAGCCTTTAAGGCTTACAGATTTTAAAACTTTTTTCGAGAAAATCATAACCAAAAGTATTAAGATGCTTGTGAGACAATGAAGACAGAACATATACTAATATAAATGGGTTAAAATACAAATCACAAATTTTTTGCATGATAAATTTCGTATAAAAACACTAGACAACCAATCGTAGTTTTTTTTTTTAATTAAACATTTCGCAATTGGCTTTATTGTTTGTAAAAGTGTTAAAAATATTAAAACAACGCATAACGACTACTGATCGTTCAGAAATTACTTAGAAATATTTTTTAAGTGTCGTCAAAGTTTTTCAAGATTGATTTAGTATAATACCCTTGAGATTCTTGTAGTCAAAAAACTACAATTGGCTGCATAGTTTGCAGAAATGTTAAACAACAATTGTGCAATTCAAAGTGTTTTCAAATTCGTTCAGAAACTTCTTAAAAGTACTTTTTAAATCCCTTCAAAGGTTTTTAAGAGTCACTTAGTGTATACCTTTGCAATTCTTGTAGTAAAAACATTGCATTGGCTGTATAGTTTCCAGAAATGTGAAACAATAATTATGCAATGCAGGAATCTATTAATAATATTTCTTAAACCTTTTCAAAATTTTCTAAAATTTGCCAAATGTATACCCTTACAATTTCTTCTGCCAAAATTTTACAATTAGTTTTATTGTTAATATCAATAGCAAACAATGCATCCTACTACCAATTGGTTTAAACATTTATTACAATTATTGCTAGAAGTGTAAAGATAGTCTTCAATCTGACCTAGTATTTCAACATGGAATTCTTCGAGGAAAAAAAAGATTTTTAATAGAACTTATTTTTAAGCATAAAATTAGTTATTCTGGAATAAAATAAACACGGATACACATAAGAAAAGCGTGTTTTAAGTTAGTTTAAATTTAGTTGTAGTTAAAAATAAGTTTTGCATGAATGAAGACAATCATAAGCATATTTTTTTTAATATTGTGCATACAGCAAGTAACGTAGCGTACAGAACAAGTTTAAAAAAGAGCCACGTTAAGATATATGACTGTTTTAAATCTAAATCACCTGTTATAGTGTAAATGTCGTCATATTTCATTTAGTTTCAACATTTTATTATTTACTGGACTAGTTTTGTTAGCTACCTAATTTTTTTCATGTGCCTCGGGTGTTGGACATTTTCTATTATAATCCTTATGTTAGTTTTATGATTTATGTGTAAATGCGTCGACTTAAGCCGCAAATTCGTTGACTTTTAACCACCTCAAGGTTTATGAGTGGTATGTAATGGTTAAGGCTGTCGAGGAACGGAAATAAGTAAGTTATGCAGTTCCGGCGTGTGAATTTCTTTATATTAAAAAATATGTTACGCAAGTTCAGTGTTGTACCTGAAGGTTGGGGTATTATATTTGGCATGTGAGTTGATAGTGAGTGGTTACCTATTTTCTTAATCTTTCAAACACTTAAATGTACCATAAAACATATTTTTCTACGACCACTAATGTAAATGGCTCCTACCGTACAGCCTGCATGCATGGCAATTGGGTCCTTACGCACGGTAAGCAAAAAGCACGGTTTTTCAAAGAAATGATCAAAGTAGACTCACGTCAAACTTCCTGCCTAGTGTGTTATAACGCACCGTAAGCCAAACGCACACTCGTCTAGAAATGTCGAAGTAGGCTTACGTCAAAATTGCCAAGACAACGTAATTACATGTGTACCTATATTAGCCAAAAAGCCGTTAAAATCGTATGTATTACGTGTTTCTTATCCGCTCCGGGAAGTGGCTCCCGGAGCGAGCATACAACACATCCATCTACACGTCGCGTGTTAATTATCCGCTCCGGGAAGACTGACTCCCGGAGCGAGCATACAGCACTAGACATCCATCTACAGGACGCGTGTTACTTATCCGCTCCGGTAAGTCTGACTCCCGGAGCGAGCATACAGCACAGATCCAACTACACGTCGCGTGTTAATTATCCGCTCCGGGAAGTCTGACTCCCGGAGCGAGCATACAGCACTAGAAATACTGCACGTCGCGTTACTTATCCGCTCCGGGAAGTCTGGCTCCCGGAGCGAGCATACAGCACTAGACATTCATCGACACGTCGCGTTTCTTACCCGCTCCGGGGTCTGGCTCCCGGAGCGAGCATACAGCACTAGACATCCATCTACAGGACGCAGTACCTATCCGCTCCGGGATGTCTGACTCCCGCAGCGAGCATACAGCACTAGACATCCTACAGGTCGCGTTTCTTATCCGCTCCGGGAAGTCTGGCTCCCGGAGCGAGTATACTGCACTAGACATCCATCGACGTCGCGTTTCTTATCCGCTCCGTGAAATCTGGCTCCCGGAGCGAGCATACAGCACTAATCCATTGACACGTCGCGTGTTACTTATCCGCTCCGGGAAGTCTGGCTCCCGGAGCGAGCATACAGCACTAGACATCAATCGACACGTCGCGTGTTTCTTATCCGCTCTGGGAAGTCTGTCTCCCGGAGCGAGCATACAGCACTAGACATCCATCGACACGTCGCGTTTTTTATCCGCTCCGGGAATTCTGGCTCCCGGAGCGAGCATACAGCACTAGACATCCATTTACAGGGCGCGTTACCTATCTGCTCCGGGGTCTGACTCCCGGAGCGAGCATACTGCACTAGACATCCATCTACACGTCGCGTTTCTTATCCGCTCCGGGAATTCTGGCTCCCGGAGCGAGCATACAGCACTAGACATCCATCTACAAGTCGCGTTTCTTATCCGCTCCGGGAAGTCTGACTCCCGGAGCAAGCATACAGCACTAGAAATACTGCACGTCGCGTTACTTATCCGCTCCGGGAAGTCTGGCTCCCGGAGCGAGCATAAATTAATAATCCATCTACACGTCGCGTGTTTCTTATCTGCTCCGGGAGTTGTAAAGCAATTACGCACTATGGCTATGGCTTAGTTTTGATTTTAACCTTTCGTATGCTCGCAGATGTACCGAGTGTGAAATTAACTTGAGTTTTAAATATTTATAAAAATTAATACAGCATTGTTACTTCTTATGCTGAAACATTCATTCCGCGCCAACTTATCCATAAAATTAAACCAAATAAATTCTCTTTCCTTAGCGTCTATCTCGTTGAATATGCAACTGCGAAGTAATTGTTTATAATAGTAATAATTGCTGCATAATTATAGGTTATTTTGCACTTGCTAATGGTTTTTAGATACGGAAATGTGCTGCCATATTTAATTCCGAACGAAACACCTGTGGTTGCTACAATTTAGAAGCAGAGAAATACGCTAGCGTGTTTGAACTAACGGGAAATACATCAAAACTTGTCATTTAGGTTTCGAACTGACTGGCCAAGCAGCATTTTTTGCATAAATAATTATTTTAATTCGTAAATATTAATCTGGATTAAACATGAGATTGACGAAAAAATCAAGGAAACCGGTTTTTTGGTAGGCATTGTGTTGTGATTTTTGAACCATGTGGTACGGAATGTTATAAGAATAGAAAACAGTTTTTTAGCGACAAAAAATGGGCGGAAAATAATAAATATTAATAGAGACAGTTGCCGGCGATCAAAAAAGCAAATATTTGCGAGGTATTTAGAAAGATTTTTTGGAGGAAAAAATTGGTCAATGATCTTTTCTTACTTTCTCCGTCTAGTGGCCTATAACAATGGCTGTAAGTCATACAGGTAAAATACGAGGCGCATTCAGAAATTAGGTACCGATTATCCAATGAAAAACAAGATATATGTCTGGTAAAATCTCGATTTTTATTAGATTCGCTGTACATTTAAGTCAGGGTTGAGTTGATTTAAATCAATTGATTTAAATCACGATTTAAATCAAGTGATTTTTTTTTTAATTATCAATTTAAATCACAGATTATATGAGTAGATACAATATAATATTTATAATAAAACAAAATTGTATTACTATTAGTAATTAAATACACGAAATGGTGAATAAACCATATCAATTTGCTCTTGTAAAGTAATATTCATTGTGGAAATGCAATAATTCAAAAAATAAATGACAAGTTTTTGATGTTAGCGAAGTGAACAGTCAGTTTTTTCAATTTCCACGGCACTCTATTGCTTCAATAACGATTTGAAGAAAAATGTCGAATATTTCGAAAAGTATGAGTTTTGGGTATAGGACATACTTAACAAAATATGAAGCTCTTTTAAAGACGAATTCGATGACATAAAAAAATACAGGGGTTCGCATTTGAAAAAATCGAGTTACGAGCTTTTGAAAATCATGGAGGTTGTCACCTATTTATAAACACCCCTGTATGTGTGATTCAAATTTTTTCATATCGAGCGAACAGAGAAATTTTTTCTGCATGTTCATACCAACTTAAAACTCTGTACTTCAAAATAACTTCAGGAGAATTTTTTAAATAAAGACTTAAAACCTTGAATAATTTAGAATTTTTTTTTTTTTACAACGCCGTATAAAAACTTGTAGTATTTTATATTGATGCAAAGCTAAAAAGGCGGTCAAAAATATTAAATAAAAAATTGGGTGTTGTATTTGAAATATAAAAGTTGCTATTAGTTCCAGAAAGGTGACTCACCCTGTATATTTGAAAATACTTTTATTGTGTTGTTTAGAAAAAACTGTATAAAATAGCATTTGAATCAACTTCATATCTCAAGCCGGTTAGCCACAATCGATTGATCCCGCACTAATGGACTCACCCTGTATATAATTAATTAAACATCACCATTTAGCACTGATTTTTTCAAAATTCTTAATCATTATATTTAATTTTTCATTTTGACAAAAATTCACCAGTGTATTAAATATATTGGTTATTAAATATATTAGCACAAAACAGAAATAGCATGTGAATATGTCACTAAATTCGATAATATGGTACATTTGATTTAAATCAAAAAAATCTGATTTAAATCAAATAAATCGATTTTTTTTATTTAAAAAAAAATCAAGATTTTTATCCACCCTCCAACTACTTCCCTACATAGGAGCACAAGGTTCAATACACGTCAAAGGTTCAGTGCAGGAGTGGCTATTTTCACAGCTGGACCCTTCTCGTGAAGAGAGAATACAGAAGCTGGTTCTTTCGGGAGCTCTACAAAATAGACCTCATTTACTAACGAATTTTTAATTAGACAAAGCTTGTGGACATTTTAAAATATAAACATTTGATTGTCTACAAGTAAGACACGTAAGGTAGATTTCTAAAATCCAACAAAAAGAAAATCAAAAAAGGAGTCCCGCAAGGATCAATCTTGGGCCCCCTCTTATACATACTGTACACAAATGATCTTCCAGATTTTGTCAAAACTTCCCTTATACAATTTGCCGATGACACATCTGCCATTATTAGTGACTCAGATTCCAAAAACTCTGAACAAAAACTCTTTGACTGTTTAGGCCAACTCCAACATTGGTTTACGTTAAATAATCTAACCTTAAACGTCAATAAAACGCAAGTTATAAAATTTTCCCAAAGTAAAATAACCTCCGACTTAAAATTTCAAAATAATTCCACAAGTATAAATGTTGTTAATAAAATATATTTTCTTGGTTTATGTATTGACTCTAGACTGGACTGGTCATACCATATCGAACGCCTGTCACAAAGCCTGTCACGGTACCCTTTTGCACTAAAAAACCTAAAAAAATTGGTCAATGCAAACGCGGCCAAAACTGCATATCATGCATATGTCGAATCTAGGTTACGCTATGCTGTAATTTTTTGGGGTAACGCTAGTGACTCAGAACGCCTCTTCATTATACAAAAGCGATGTATAAGAAATATATTTGGCCTGAACTACCGAGATCACTGCAAAGAAACTTTTCGTGACAACGAAATATTAACCTTTTACGGTCTATTTATCCTCGAAGCCATCATGTTCGTAAAAAATAATGTAGATCTGTTCGAAGAGAATATAAGAAATCATGCAGCCAATACGCGACATAAAAAAAACCTAAAACCCGATTGTTTCAAATACACCTATCTTCAAAAAAATGTAGCCTCCACAATTATTGCTATATATAATAAATTTAACACATCACCTGAGAGTATAATAAATCTTCCCACCCGCGAATTGAAGAAGAAATTAAGAAAATTTCTGATTTCTAAAGCTTACTATGGAGTAAGCGAATATTTAAATGATGCTGACTTTGTAAAATGTTATATTTAAATATAATTTTTCTGTGTTTTTTCTTTTTTATTAACTATGTATATTATTTGTAATGTACGTAAATTATTATTGTGACAAGTTCTACACCTTTTTTGGGATATTCAAAACAAATAAAGATTATTATTATTATTATTATACAAATTCTTCTTAATTTTTCCAAAAAAGAACTTACACCACTTTCCTAATAAACGATCCTTATTACCATGCAACGATTAGCTATTCCATTCGCACCTAAAACTCATCAAGTGTTACAATTTGTGTGAAAACTTCACTAAATCTATCATGTAAAATTTTATTTACTCTCAAGACAACCAGCAACTTGTATTGTCCTTACAATCGGGGTCATTTTTTCCACTCCTCGTCTTCTGATCGACAGCCATTTACGCGATTAATGTTAAATTTAATTATTTAATCAGTGCAGCAACATTGAGCATGTTGGTTGATACCAGCGGACACGCACTAGCGTTTAAAAAAACTTTCCAAGTAATCGAAGAACTCGCCAAGTAATTTTATCATTCGAGTGAATATGGGGGCTCGCATTCCTTGGTTGCAGTTGTGAAAGTCTTGCGTTACATGCACCTATAAAAAAAATCAATTTATTGCAACACTTACGAGTTTTCTAAAGGAAGATTTCAATTACGTTATTGACCTGTATTACAAAAAAGTTTTGAGGACGTACGATCCTGGAACGTTTTTGTCCTAACGAACCTTAAAATCGACTCCTAAAGTTAAATTCACTGCATCTGCGAATCAGATATCTTGGTTTTAATTCGCGTTTAAAATAAAACCGTATATTTCCTGTGTTTAAACAAATAAAACGATTAGAAATATTTGTTTGCAGACTAAATGTTCAGACCCACTTTGACTAATGGTAGCAGTTTTAGGGTACACATTTAAAAAGCAGGTTATGTTAAGATTAGTTTAGTGCCTTTTAAAATATTAAACACTTACATTTATGTGTGCAACTATCGTATTTCTTAACGGTAACCAAATCGTACTGGACATTTTACCTTAATTATAAGTTAATTTTTTTTTTAAAGTACGAAGTTCTTTTTTCAAAAATTGTGGCAATTGATGAGACCTGGGTATTTCACTGGGCTCCCTTTTAAAACTAGAGTTTATAAAGAGGGTTATTAAAGGTTTTCAACCATTAAAAAGGGTAGGGGAAGTTGGGGTAAGATGACTAGGTTAACAAGAAAATTAAGTTTTGGCCAAGAGAAAAATGATATAATTAAATAAAAATGACGAATACATACATTGGTGAATTACCTTTGAATTCCCTATGATTTTAAACTAAACAGCGCTTCCAATATTACAATAAAAAAACATAAACAAAAAATGTCATTTTAGTCATCTTACCCCATAGTGCGGGTAAGATGACGAACATAATGGGGTAAGATGGCGCCTACATACATAAAACAAATAAATTGTCCTTGGCCATCATAAGTGGTGCAGTCTTCATGGCACCATTCTTGACATTTGCAACACTGAATCCAGTCTGTCGTTGGTGGTTCTGTAGAAGGTTTGTGGCAGATTAGACAATAATAGGAAAAAGATTCAGTTGTTTGAGAAGATATAGCAGTTTTTTCATTAGGCCCATTTCCTCCCTTCTGTTTTGCCAACCTGTCTTTCTCTTCTAATTGATTTTTTATGGGAGTGCCAGTAATTACGCTCGCTGAGAGTTTTTTTATTATTTTGAACAGGACGATTAATAGTTGGCAAGGGTCTGATTTTCCACAGTGAGGTGTCAGATTTCGACTTTGAGCAGCTAGGGCTTGTTCCTTTAGAGGTAAATAGTTTGCCCTTTACAATCCTTGATGATGATGAAGGTTCAGGTTCTCCATCATTTTTTACAGGCGTAAACAAAGCATAACTTTTCATTTGCTTCAACGGAATATTGCCATCTGAAAAAAAGTATGAATCATCTGAGTTTTCATCAGGAATCTCCCTACCAATGTTACCATTAGTATCTCCACCAATGTTACCATTGATATGGTCAGAAACATTCAGCAGCAGCTGCTGCATTGCAGGATGTAGTTCCTACTTCAATGTCGTGCATAGCCGCTATCATTGCGCCTTGAGACCACTGACCACGATTGGTCTTTTTTTTGTAGGTTCTTGGCATTGATGTTCTGGATGTAATAAAATTTTATTACCAAAAACAGTGCTTACTGGTTGCTGGGGCAAGATGACGAATCGTTATCTTACCCCTGTCATCTTACCCCACTACATATTAAAAATGTTTTTCTAATTTACATAAAAAACTACAAAAAGATTTATAAAATTTAAACAGAATACCAATACTATCACAGGTAATGTACAACCTACAGCAAAATTCAATTTGTTTTTACCCGAGTTTTCCAAAAAAACACTAAACACCGGCAATAAATATTGTAACCGAACATGTGATGACAAACAATTGCTTTTAACGGAAGAAATTTGAACTATATTAAAATCTTATCAGCTAATATTAACTTCGTCTACTAACCTCCAGATGGTAGTGAATATTTTGAATTTGAGTTTTTGATGGATTGCCTGTAAAAATCGTTCGTCATCTTACCCCGTTCGTCATCTTACCCCAACTTCCCCTATAAATAAACTCAATCTTATGCAGGAAAACTGATGGCAATTTTTTTTTGATGGAGAAGGCTTCTATAGTTACAGTTACAGAAGAGATTTTTAGTAAAACTATTTAAAATTTGAAAATTGCGTTGCAAGAGAAAAGGTCACATCCGTTCGACCAAAAAAATGCCGTTGAAAATATTATTTGGAACTGAACTGTTCGAGACGTATTGACGCTATCTAGGTTGTTTCGGTGTCAGTAGTTTAATTGTTTCCGCAATCGATGTTGTTTTGGCGGGAGTCTCGTCTGCGACATTAAAACGCTAGCGCAGCATTTTAGTAAAACGTGGAAATATACGGAAATAGCTACAAAAGTAGGCTGTAAATATTGTTGCAGTGCAAATACACACAAATATAGCACCGTTGGTTTAAATATTTCATACAAGTATATCAATGTAGTTTTAATCCTAGGATGCACGCCTGAAAATGTCTACACTTTTACACGGTTCGGGCCTGCGAGGCCCAGTTTAATGTAATTTTTAAAAGAGGATTAGGTAATGTTATTTTAGTATTTATTTTTGCTCATCAATACATAAACACTTTATAATACTTACTAATGAACAACTTAGAATAATATTTTTAACAAATGTCGCTTAAAAAATAATTTCTAAACGTTACATGAATTGCAAACAATAATCGAATTTTCATTACATAAATTGTTTTTGCATTTGACACACACTAACATACTTTTCCGGCTAATATTGGACGGGCACAAAAGCACCTTCTACGTTTTGGAATTTCATGTTGGTTTGTCTATTGTACGATTAAAGCCAGTATTATGAAGTGTAGCACTAGTGATTCTACAATTTAGAATCCAAAAAAAATCAAACATATTTAGCCAAAACTGTGTTGTTACTTGTCATATAAGCTGTTATTAACTTATGGGCCTCTCAAGCCCTTGATGTGTGTATACTGGGTACTACTAAATAAAAATTATTAAAATTAGTTTGCAATACTTTTTAAAAATATGATATAAAAAGCATTAAGTAAGGCATTCCTGACAGGAAATCACAAAAAAAGCTGTGGATCGAAAATTACATAGAAAGCAATAGGTCGCTGGGCCTCTGAGGCCCGTGATGTGCATCCTAGGGTTTTAAATAACAGCAGTTGCCAATGATAATCGTTGCTGTGGCAACTGAGTGTGTGTAAATAGATAAAGAAATTAGACTGAACCTGATTAAGAGACATGTCTTAAATATGGTGTTGCATATCTACTAGGGTTTCTCATATTTGACCATTTTGCTTGTCCCGGGATTCCGGGAAGAAATCGGCCTTTGTCCCGGGATTTCCCGGGATCCCGGGATGTAATAAATTATGTCAATATTTTTAAATAAATAACCCAAAAAATTAAGGGAGCGGTTTATTACTTAAAAACAACTCCAAGTCATATATGTAATACATTTTGCTCCATGATTATTACAAATAACTTCATAATATTGGTGAGAGAAACATACATTTGGGAATTATAACCTTTCTATTGCTATTTCATATTTATGAATACATTAATATAATTTTTACAATGAATTTTTGTAATGTGATTTAAGAAAACACAGGTGATCTGTGCTTCAGTCAATTAGTCTTTTTCTTAATTTATTAACAAAAAGTCCTGCTGCATAAAATGCTCTCTCAGTCTCTATTGATGTAGGTGAAATTGTCTTGAGAGCATCTAGCACCAAAGAAACATCGTTCTCATCAATAAAATTTCATTTATAAGCTATTTTGCTTTGAATTATCTGGGTACACAAAAATAAAACTGTAAAAGTATTTTGAAGATATTAACTTTGTCATGTAGACCGGGCTTCTTTGCGCCATACTAAAAGAGAAAAATTATTTTGAAATAAAAATAAAGTTTTTCCATAATTTACTGTTAGTAAAGATATTTTAAGTATAAAATTCTGATAAGTTATGATAGTATTACAAAGATCTTAGCACAAAATAAACGAAAATAACACTTTTTTAAAATCCCGGAAATTCCCGGGACAAAAAGCATTTCCCGGGAAATATAAAATAGCTTAAAATGGACCGGGATCCCAGGATCCCGGGATCCCGGGAAAGAAACCCTAATATCTACAAAAGTTCCTTTCAATTAGATTTATTTTGTTTCGACAACAGTAGCCTACTTTGAAATATCACGGCCTCTTCGCGGTTCCGTATTTAAAATCAAGCAACTAAACACATTAAAAAAATTCACATTTCCCGAAAATGATTGTTTTTTTAAGCATACTTCAAGGATCATATTATCTTCATGATATTGTTCAAGGTAAAGGTGCGCATTCTGAAATAATATTTACAAGCCTCGCGGTTTAGAAACAATTTTACTGTACTCAATAATGGTAGCAATAACCAAGAAACGCGAATTTCGAGCCGAATTATTTCGCATTTATGTTAATGCGCGTGAGTTTTAATTTTTTTTACCGTTGATTTTTTATGACACTGTAAATACCGCATAGCTGTGCGAATGTAAGGAGGTTATGGGACATTAAGGTACGTATAAGGTTAGGTTTGTGTCGGGAGATAACGTAACAAGTATGGTAATAATAAGGCTGAAGGTATTTACGCAACGTGGAACGTTGCCTTGGACATAAATATATTTGTGTAATCTACACCTGATATCAAAGCACAGGTTGTATAATGTGAGGTGAAATACTTTCAACTTAGTTGTTTATTTAAAAGTGCTGTAATGAAGTATAGAATAAGTAGTTTTCAATTTGTAATGTTTTTAGTCTTAGTCTTAAACTAACAAAATTTAGTGGTAGGTACATCTAGTAAATTTCTTGAACCTGCGCATTAAGTATCGTACAACTTTTGTCTTCAATGACAAATCTTTTGGAGAGTGTGAAGTAGTACAATTCAAAATTTCTTGTGAAGCCATAATATTAAGGCAATGTATGGTTTAACTGCATATCAAATACTCCACAATTTACTATATTTTTATTCATTTTTGAATTGATGATTTGCCCTTTAGTCAGACATACACAAAAAATTTCGTTTCTGCTAGGCTAAAAGTGAATTTACCAACTTTAATTTTATTCATGAAGCTATGCACCAATTCTAGCAAAGCGCTTTTAACTCTGACGCAAAATTCCATCTCACTTTTTCGCTTGAATTTTTTCATTTACATGCAGACCCCATTAACAGATACTTTAATATGTGCTGTGCTTAAGTAAACTTTTACACTCGATGCACTTCCATAACAGATTTAACCAAGCTTGAATACAACTTTTACAATCGAGTTTTCTTTTACCTTTTTCAGTCGAAGTTAGTGCCAACATAAATGGTCAATCAAACAGAGCAGTACGATCGCGTGCCAAATTAATCGGCCTTACGTGCGAAAAAACTAGACTGATTTTCTCCACACGAAGTGAACACAAGTAAAATTACAGCAAAGATTACGCCCTAACTCGAGTATTTTGTTTTTATTTTTTAAATTAGAAGCGTGTGGCTATGAACCCCATAGTAATTTCTATTAAAATTATTTCACAAACTTCAACTTTTAAAAATTTGCACTTGCGGAGACCGGGGATGAAAGTAACACGGGTAGGTTGTAACAGTGCCTATAGTTTCTTTAATTTTTGGTTTATGTCGCCCTAAGCGCTTGTGCAATGTTCATTTAGGTACATCCACCTTTCTACATTGCTAGTTTTCATCTGTCATAGAGGTTAAGGTTTTGCCAGCCAGAGTCACTATTTTCCGCCTAAAAGTTAACGCGTTGTGGCATCGGTCGAGTGACTTTTAGGCAATGTCTTAAAGAGGAACAAAACAATGACCTAGATTATTATGTTCTACGGTATACGGTATACGGACGGCTCAAAAACGCAAAATGGAACAGGCTGCGGAATATGGGGAGCAGCACAACTGAGACAAGGCAAATCTGTAAGCCTTGGACAGTGTGCAACCATATTTCAAGCTGTGTATGCTGTGCACTTATGTGCAAAAACACTATTAGAAAGAGATTTTGATAACAAAAGAATCTTCATATAATGTCCGACAGCCAAGCAGCGTTAAAAGCTCTTGGTTCGTCAGAAGTAAACTCAGGACTTGTTCTGAACTGCATACAAGCACTCAACAAGCTAGGAAGCAGGAATAATGTTAAACTGGTATGGTGCCCAAGGCACACTAATATACCAGGGAACGAGAAAGCGGATCGCCTAGCCAAAATTGGCAGCGAGACACCTTTCTTCGGACCAGAACCCGCAGTTGGTACATCCTATGGAACAGCCAAGCTGTGTCTTAATGACATACTAACACAAGAGCACAATGCTCATTGGAAAAAAGTTGCAGGACAAGCCCATTCCAAGGCTATCCTGTCAATGGTCTCCAAAGAGAAGACAGAAGAAATGCTCAGGATGAGCAGAGCAGACATCAGAGCAGCCACAGGGCTTGTCACAGGGCACTGTGGGTTAAACAAACACTTCTACATAATAGGGCTCTCTGAGACCGATATATGTAGAGGATGTGGTGAAGAAGAAGAAACTCCTCTGCACGTAATATGCCAGTGTGAAGGATTCACACCCTATCGCCGCAGACTTCTAGGGATGGAAAAAGCCAACCAAGAAGAGCTAAGAAAAACACCCTTAAAGAAAATCCTGGAGTTTTTCAAAAACACAGGACTTCTTTAAGTGGCTATCACCAGAGGGTACAATAGACCAACAGGTCGCAGTACAGGAACCCGAAAGGGGACCACCTCCGCGGAAATAAAAAAAAAATAAAAAAATAATTTTATTCTTGAGGCTTTCGCGGCCGTTATCCATAATACAATCTTGGTTTCCGGGTTTGGAACCGCGTCTTCTATATTTAGAAGTAGTTGACGTTTCGACCATTGTGTCTTGGTCTTTTTCAAAACGACTAATTTGTGAGGGATGTTGCTGGGTTTATATATCCAGCTTGTGGAGGCGTGGCGTTCCGCTTGATGGATTTGTTCTGCCTCAGTGATTTTGTGATGACTGGTTTCCAGATGTTTGGGAGTTGTATGCCTGTGTCTCTGTTGTAGTTGTTTGGGTTCTTGATGATTTCCAATGATTCTCGATATAATCTTGGCCAGAAATGGTTTGCACGGGCCAGTAGTTTTGTTTCTCTGAAGAGGATGTTGTGTCCTGTACCCTGGGCGTGTTCTGCTACCGCTGATTTATCGACTTGTTTTCTTGTTGTTTGTCCTTCGTGTTCTTTGAGACGCGTTTGTATACTCCTGCCAGTTTGTCCTATGTATACTTTTCCACAGGAGCAAGGTATGCTATATATTCCCGCGTGGTGTAGTCCTGTGTCGTGTGTTCTTCTTAATTTATTCGAGAGCTTCAAAGGAGCGTTGAAAACGGTTTTGATTTTATGTTTTTGTAGAAGCTTTGATATTTTGTTAGTCACTCCGCTGATGTAGGGCAAGTAAGTCGTAGCGATGTATTCTTTCTTTTCTTTTCCTTCTTTTGGCGTCGCATGTTTTTGTATGGTACGAAGTATTTGTTTACGCTGGTAACCGTTTTCTTGCAGGGCTCTCGTGACCATGTTCAGTTCTTCTTTGATGTTTTCTGGTGTGCATATCTCTTTAGCCCTATGTATTAATGTGTTGATCACCGATTGTTTTTGGGCCGGGTGGTGATGTGATGCAGCATTTAGATATCGGTTGGTATGGGTCGGTTTACGGTAAACGCTGTGGCTAAGTGTTCCGTTTGCTTCTCTTTTG
This sequence comes from Elmis aenea, assembly GCA_947652605.1. Lineage (NCBI taxonomy): Eukaryota > Metazoa > Arthropoda > Insecta > Coleoptera > Elmidae > Elmis > Elmis aenea. The sequence continues at coordinate 30,498,248 of OX393583.1, read as the reverse complement.
ACCAGTATGTCCAGAAAGGGTAACGCGCCATTCTTCTCTTCCTCCATCGTAAATTTTATGTTCTTGTGTAGGTTGTTCAGGTGTGTTAGAAAATCTTGAAGTGGTTCTTTAATGTTCTTTAATGTTCTAAATTTTGTTGGCTATTGGTAGATGCAATACAATTTGACGTTGGAATCGTGGTTAATTGTAGATTCCCTCCAATTTGTTTTGTGTACACTAGGGGTCAAAAGTAACAGTGTTACAACCAACCCCAATCAATGTTTTCACTTGCAAATGTTCACTCTTAGCACATAATTGGTGGTTTTCTTCGTAGATGAGAACATACAAAACTTGTCTTTTTCCAATTTTTTAATTTTCCAATTTGTGGTACTTTTTGTTTCACATTTTTAAATATTGATAATGTTCACTTATCATTTTGTATTGTACCAAAGAATTTTATTTTATTTTTTTATTTTGCTAATATGTATTTTGGAATCAAATATTAATTTTGTTGATGGATACTAATGTATTTACCCACTACTTATGAGCAGTGTAAATTATTTTGCCGTTACAACTTACCCCGATCGTTGTTACTTTTAGCCCCAACGTTGAGGTTGGAAGTATCAGCTGTCTTACTACAGAAAAAAAATTCTTACATACGCTTTACGAAACATGAAATAAATATCTTGGGAGGAAGACAAATGTCCAATCTATCATTAAATCAATTTGGATGTAAGAAACTTGTTATACTCTACGAGAAATTAAATTTTTAAAAAAAGTTTTGCTCGCGGTCTCCCCTACATTACGCTATGTATAAGCAAAACCTTATCCATAATATACTTTACTTATCAATTAAATACATTTTGAGTTCAGGGTTATCCTACAATAAGAAAAAAGCAATTTAAAAAGTTTGTAATAGGATTATCGTCAGATAATAACATCGAACGTATTATTCTAGCGATTGCTACGTATCGGTAACTGAGTGACGTCACCCAGTGACCACCCAGACAGTACGGGAACGAGCAGTTTTGATGTATACAGTTTTTAAACTTAACAAACACTTAAAATATATTCGACGTTACCCATATATCGCACCTACAACTCAATTTCATTAATAATGTCGCTAAATAAGTCGTTCTAAACGTTATAGCTTGTGTTTTTGTGTGTTATTGACTTGTTCTACAAAAAAATTATCCATAAACACGTGTCACAGCTCGAGAAGTTATTTTATCTCAAACTGTTAGATGTTAATGTTGTGTACACACCTATAATACCTTGAGCAAACTAATAAAATTGCTAATGCTGGAATGAAATTTATTTATTTGTGATAGCAAGCGATTGGCTGTCAGTACACTTGTGTATATGTGGAATACACTCCTCTAATTCCTTGCATAATGCATACCCATCAGCATTACACACTTTGACGCATATTAATCAAGAGAGTGGTTTATTGGCGTAACCGATTAGGTAAATCGAAAATTTGTTGCTTAACTTGGATATAAAATTTGTTTTAGCGTTGAATTTATCTTAGAGAATATATTTTTTGTAACACAAAAATTTACTTCGCACTTTTCAGCCCCCTGTGAAGGTGGGAGATAATTGAAAATATTAGAGTAAAGTGCCCTAATATGGAATGCATTTTTGTTTTCGGTAATAATATTCACATTTATTCAACAAAATTTTGCAAAAAGTTTATAAGGAATTTGTAATGAATAAGCAACACTACTCTAATTCTGGTACGATATTACTATAGATATTTCTTATATAGCTATTTTTTTTTAAATGTTAGCTACTACTATTCCATATTAAGCTCCCGGGGAACCTAACATGGAAAACTAGGGGTTCTTAATATGGAATATAGAATTATATAGGAAATATACATTAAAATAAACAACTGCTCATAGATTAATCTTTTATTTCTTTTCGATTTACATTATTACTTAAACCAAACCAGAACTCTGTTATTTAAGTAAATTTAATTGTAATTCCAGTGTCAATCGAACTAATGTTGATAATTTATTTATTTGTTACAGGTAGGACAATAGAATTGTTTTTTTTGTGGGTATTTTGCACATTTTTCGTCTGCCCATTTCTGACACTTTTGACACTGAACCCATATTCCTGTACTTAGTGACCATAATCATAGTCACCATAAAGCACCTGTATGGTATTCCATATTAGGTATCAATGTGACTTTTCAAAAATCGGTGTATGTAAAACATGAAATGGCCCCAATCAAAATTTTGGTCTATTTAATTGAAATGTAAAGGCTCATGCTAAATAAACATGCAATAAAATATTTTATATCATTTACCCTAGCATATAATATTTTGCACTGAAAGATTTAGCCTAAAAACTCAGTAGCACGCCAAAAATATATTTGAAACTATTATGTAATCTAGTGACTATTTTTTAACTATTTTACATTTGGGAATGTGTGATCAATGTACAAATAGGTACATATACTTTTCAACAGATATCGCTTATTCATTGTCATAAAACTGATGTATTCCATAATAGGTAACTGTTCCATATTAGGGCACTTTACTCTACTATGGGAAACTTTCTAATAAGTATAAAACATTTACCAAATATCATCGTCCTACATTTATCCAAATTAGAGAAACAAAATAAAAACCTAATTTTACCGCTCCCCTTTAGGGGGCTGTAACTCCGAAAGGAGACGTCTAAGGAAAAAAAAGTATATGAAAGACCCCCCTTAATTTTGTATAAGGAATCACCTCTCGAATTTTTTCGCAATATTTAAGAAACACCATGTATATCTATTCACAAAAATATTATAAAAATATTTTTATGCTACGTCCGCATTGGCAAAAAAGAACAAGTTTTTCCGGGGGGTTCGTCGCTTGACCTGCCGTTGATATCCCCACAATAATCTACCAATTACCTACACTATAGACGTGATATTAATAAACAATTGATTCATTTATGATGTTTAAGGCTAGAGAACTATAATTAACATATTTTTAAAGCCGCACAGTGACAATATACAATTAAATTTCATTCGTACAAGCATGGATTTGTTTTACGTTCGAGACATAGCTTTTACCTAGCAAAAGTAAATGGTTAATGTAAGCTGCTTCTACCACTTGTAACTAAATTAATTTTCCTCGACTGCCACAGCACCGCTTGAATGCTCCTTTAATTAAAACGGAACATTCTACAAGCTTGTTTTCAACCTGCGAGTACATAGACATGAAAAAAAACCTAGGCAATTACGTGTCATATGTAATACAATAATGTAGTGTTCTCTAAGTACACCTTTTTTCTTTAAACTGTTACACGAGAGTGAGTGTGAATAAGTTTAATTTGCCGTGAACTGGTCCGTCTGGATTAAAGGAAATGATATTGAATACGTGGAACGGATTGCTCTGTGGGTTGTGCATTCCGGTAATTTTGCGCGATGGGTCTTAAAATCCAGAGGTTATACTTTTTTTTTTAAATTTAAACTAATAGAGTTTATAACAATGCCATCTGGGCTTTGAGACCAATGAGCAGTTTAGTTCTAGCCTAAATTAATAATGTTTAAACTTGGTCTAAGGTTTACCCAACAGTAGTCCTTAGATTGCTAATATATAAGTACACTAATTATTAACGTGCACACTACCGCACAGTCTCTGCTTTTAAGCTTTTGTTTAAAGTAACTCAAAAGGTTTATCCCGTTTAAGTCTTCTTACTAATCCTTTAGTGTCCAGGAGCTGGATCGCCTCGACGTTTACATGTTGATGGCTCTTGGCAAACTTCTTAATGGTGTTGGTTACAGTGTCCATGTTGAGGTTCCGATGTATGTTACTATTTCTGCAGGATCAAGGTTAAACTTGAGCGAATAAAAAATGAAACAAGCCTAATGAACACATCATAAAAATTCTGCAGATAGTATGCAGTACCCTAATGTAGTTTAAGATTTCTACAAACGATTGGAAACAGCAAATGTTTTCATTTTTTTGGCAAATAAATCCAGTGGTATACACTTGGAAATTTTCAAAAGTGTTGAAAAGCTATAAAAAATATTATGGATTCGTTTTTGAACCCATAGGTAGTTAATTGGTAATTAATGCATTGCATTAATGTTGTTTAACTTTTCTTCCAGCAAGTAGGGACATGGCAATATTTTTTATTGTTTGACACACAAAAACTCGAAGGATATAGGTAATTTTCAAAAACTGTTAAGGGCTAATCAAATATTTTCATTCGGTTTTTAAACGAATTGATAGTTGTTATACGTTGCATACTTGTTGTTTAACATTTCTGCAATTAGGAACATAGCACAATTTTTGAAGTTTTGATCGAAACAAAATCCAGGAGTATGAGTATTTAAACATAAAGCAAATGTCTGGTATTTACTTGTCAACAAATTGATACAAAACTGAAAACATGTATAAGAAAAACATCTTAGTTGTAGGGTTTCTCATATTTGACCATTTTTCTTATCCCGAGATCCCGGGAAGAAATCAGTCTTTGCCCCGGCATTTCCCGGGATCCCAGGATGTAATAAATTAAGTCAATATTTTTAAATAAATGACCCAAAAAATTAAGAGACCGGTTTATTACTTAAAAACAACTCCAAGTCATATAAGTAATATATTTTGCTCCATGATTGTTATAAATAATTAAATAATATTGGTGAGAGAAACATACATTTGGGATATAAAACCTTTCTATTGCAATTTCATATTTATGAACACAATAATATAAATTTTACAATGAACTTTTGTAATGTGATTTAAGAAAACAAAGGTGATCTATGCTTCGGTCAATTAATCTTTTTCTTAATTTCTTAACTCTCTATTGATGTAGGTGAAATTGTCTTGAGAGCATCTTGCAGCAAAGAAACGTGGTTATTATCAATAAAATTTCATTTTTAAGCTATTTTGCTTGGAATTGCCAGGGTAAAGAAAAATAAAACTGTAAAAGTATTTTAAAGATATTAACTTTGTCATAAAGACCTGGGCTTCTTTACGTCATATTAAAAAAGAAAAATTATTTTGAAATAAAAATAAAGTTTTTCCATAAACGGTTAGCAAAGATATTTATAATAAATTCTGATAAGTTATGATAGTATTACAAAATATTACAAAATAAACGAAAATAAAACTTTTTTAGAATCCCAGTAATTCCCGGGCCAAAAAGATATCCCGGGATATATAAAATAGCTTAAAGTGGACCGGGATCTCGGTAAAGAAACCCTACTTAGTTGGCACCATTTTAGTAATTTTTTCTAAACACAACAATCTGTGAAATTGTTAATTATCGTGAGCTTATTGTTTAAACTTTTAATGCAAATTAAATTAAATCAACTGTTGAAATAAGAATTGTATTTCTATCAAATAACATGAAAACATTAAATAATGTTGTCAAGTTAAGTTTTTAACTATTTAGATATACTTGAATGGAAAAAAAGGGTAAAATTAAATTTTTGTGCGCCATTTTTCGTCCGATTCCAAATAAAATAAACTTTCATTTTACTGGAAATGCCTTTTAAAACCGACACATGCAGTTCTCACAAGATTGTCTAGCAATATTCTCTCTCGTCCCATATTTTAACAACTGACATCGCCTAAAAAAACGGTGAGGTGAAGTTCATGTCATATTTCATCTTCATAGACCACTTGATCACTGTCTAGGTGCGTCGTATTAAACAACTTTTTAGTCATAGCCGATTTTCACCAATGACGAAACGCATTAATAGTGTCATCGGCTGTAATACATTTCATATTGTGTTTAATAGTAAAATACGTTTTCTTATAGAAGTATAGTTCCATATTTTTTTTATTTAAACATATTATTATAAATATACATGAAAGTTTAAGCGAGATGATTTTTTTTATACTTTAAAAAGATACACACGTTGATGGTTTTAACAAATCAAATTGCTCTCTCATCCAATACTACTCAGTCACTGATTAACTCACACGAGTTTTTTATTTTAGCTTAGATGTCTGTTTCTGCTTGTGAATTATTTGTGCTCAAACAAGAACCATCCACAAAACTCGTATTGCAGCAACCTCAACCCTTTGAGCACTCATTTCAACTCAATGTTGCAATTAGTTTAATTAAGATATAAATCAGATTGCACTCGGTAAGTCATACAGAACATAGAAATATAGAAAAGGAAGTCGGTTATTAAAGGCGTGTCAAGAATATTTATAATTAATGTATTATAATGGTCTCATCTACAAAACGCAATTAACTGAATGATAATTAAAAATGCAACCTGTAGATGGGATGGGAATACAGTAATTACTCCCTTGTTCCGATGGTTGACGCAAAGGAATTGTTAATTACTAAGCTGTGTTTGTTTAGCGATGATCCTGATAGTGATGTGAAAAAATTGTATCTTTGTCATAAAGAGGGAACAAGGGTTAAAAATATTCAGTAGTAATATAAAAAGTGCATTGAAAATTATCGATAATTTTTGGTAAATATGCCCGAATGCAAGTTGAGCTGAAAAAAACACAAGTGATTTTTTCTGATTCAACTTGCATGAGTAAAGATTTGTTAAAACCTATAGATTATTTGCAATGCACGAGTTACATTTTGTCAGGAAATTTCCTTCATCTAATCAACGTCAAATTATATGTACCTACGTCATGTCAAATTTTACAAGTACCGCCAGGGTGGTGCGTCAAGGGTGTGGTTTGATCTACATTAAAGTAACGCTACTGGTCGCCGAAATTCGTCAAAGAATTATCAAGATCAAAATATTTAGCTACCTCTCCAAATTTATATTTTCGACCAATCACAAACTCAGATTTCTTAGAAACGACCAATAAACTCATGGAAATCTGTTAATTGCGAAAAGGATATTATCAGTGTATGATTATGTTTATTGGTCGTTTCTAGGAAATCTGAGTTTGTTATTGGTCGAAAACGCAAATTGGACAGGAAGATCAACATCTGACAGGGGAATGTAAAATTTTTACCGTGTAATAATGCTCCTATTGGTAGTCTCTAGGAGATTTAAGATTAGTGATTGGTTGTAAACGCAAATTTGACAGGTGAAGGAAATTTTCATCTTAGTTTAAGTACACGATGTTCAATCAACACAAATTCATATACATTTCAAAGCAAAATTTGGAGGAGATCTACTTGTTAATAACTTTTCCTTGTCAAATTTTGAAAGCTCATTTCACTAGCGACCTTGAATCTTAACGCAACCATCCACCAACAAACTCTAGACATAATTTAATAGTACAATCATAACATGCTTAAGTGAAATATGTCACGCATACCTGCACTCCAAATTAACCGTGTGTATATTTTAAGAAATGCTTAACGCACCGATGTTTAATGCTGTCGAAAGTGTACGTTTCAACTTGAATGAAAGCGGGAAAGAATCACTCCCAAAGAAGATAACTCGTTAGAAAACTCATTGTAAATGACGGTGGAAATAAGCCAAGCGTTTAATACGACATTTCCAACACAGAAAGTGTTACGCGTGTTGTAATTTAAATCTTTATGTAATTGTCCCGCGTCGTCTTCGAACAAATAGAACTGGAAAATGCAATAAAATACTTTGTTTTTAATTAAAATTTTTAAATAGGAGGCGAGAATCTCCTAGTCTAGACATTCTCCACCTAGAAGTTCCACTTATGTATAAGATAGGTGTTATGTTTTTAAAGAAAAACTTTAATATATTAATTTATATTTAAAAATTAAACCTTTAAGTTATGCTAAAATTTATGTTTTTAAGAAAAATAAGTTTCTCTTATATCATTTGTATACAAAAAAAAAAACAATTGAAAACAGTTCTGGACGCAAGAACTAAATGACAATATTACAAAAACATTCTTAAGACAGAGGTAACTAATTTTTACATAGATTCATACTATTCAATTAGATTTAGCGTAATGAGTCCTTTTGCATTGGTAAACACGATTTCTTTTACATAAACACGTCATATTGTTTTAGAAAATACAGCAACTTTATTAATAAATCCATATTTACGTGCGTAATACGCATGGCCGCCAATACCATAAATTAATTTAATGACTTAAGCGTTGTGAGTTATTAAAACTCAATGTCTAGATTTGTTTCAACATAATCCTTATAAATAATAATGCAATATCATCAATTTATATAAAGCAAAGGTGCATTTGTTTTTCTTGTTAATATTGCAGGTAGAAATAACATGAACGGTCAATTAAACAGAGCAGCAAAATCGCGTGCTCGACAAATCGGTTGATATGACGAAGCAAAACTAATTCTTTCGCGGAATGAAACATTCTTGGATATGTTGTTGCAGAAACATGAAAAATTATAAGTTAATAATAGAGGTAGGTTAAAAATGTAGATTACGCTAAATGTATTGTTCAAAAGACGGGCGCAAATATATCTTTTAACGAATCTGCTAAATTAAAAATTAATACAACAGTAGAAGCATTAAAGAATAAGGGATTCCTTAAAAGAGTTGAAAGCTTGATACCACAAGATAGTCTAATTAAAATGAAAAATCACAATATGGAACGATAATTGACAGGCCAAGAATCGATAAAAGGGCTTGATAACGTCTGGAGAAACATTAAACAGATACATAAAGAACCAATATGAGTGCAAACATGTACATAATTAAAGGAACATGGATCAAAATTTAACGGCAATTCTGATTTGTGAACTTTACAATATACAGGGTGTGTAAAAATTGGCGGAAGGGCTACACGGGGCGATGTTCTTTGTAAAATTCCAAGTCGAAAATCTTAATACGAAAATGTTGTACCATGCTTGCTGTGTCTGCAAGAGGTCCTCAAAGTTTTGACAGTTAGTCCTTTAATAGGCGTTATTATTTAATACTTGCAAATGAAAAAGCTACAATTTGGAATAAAAATAAATTTCGAATAGTATTTTTTCCTAGATATTGTGTTTTACCTTTCAAAAATTGGTGTTGAAAATATGTAAATCAGTGATTTTAATGACAGTAATACATATGGCAACATTGTCATTAGCTGTCATCTCCGTTTCTCTCGTAATTATTATTTCTAGTTTGTATTAGTTATTGTTTGCTGCATTGTTATTAGTTGTGTTTCTGTATTTTTCATTATCTATTGTGTTTATCCATTCATTTATTTTGAATTTTACTTTTAATGAGTACGCTGATATGTACATGGCATATGGTTTCTGCAATGGAAATGCAGCTTTGGCTAAAGTAGAATATCGAGTGCATTTTCCAAACCGGAGACATCCTTCGGAAAATGTTTTTCGAAGGCTGGACCAACGTGTTCGTGAAAGTGGTTCGTTTGTTCCAAGAAAGATCAACGCTGGTCGACCAAGAGAAAGGTGCACAGTACAATTGGAAGATAATATTTTAAACGCAATACAAGAAGATCCCTCTACAAGTACCCGGCAGTTGGCTGAAACATTAAATGTCCCCAGCAATAAGTCGGTTCATTTTGTTCTACAAGAAAACCTATTGTATCCTTATCATGTCTCCAAAGTTCAGCCCCTTTATGAAAATGATAACATACCCCGATTAAATTTTTGCAACACTATTTTAAACAGAATTCGTGAGGATGACGGCTTCTTGAGACGTATTATTTGGAGCGACGAGTGCATGTTTACTAGAGATGGTATGTTTAATATTCACAATACGAACTGTTGGGCTGATGGTAACCTACATAAATTTCGTGAATGTGGTCACCAAATAAGGTTTTCTGTTAATGTTTGGCTGGGCATAATAAACCATAGGATTATTGGACCGATTTACCTTCCAAACCGTCTTGACGCTGTTGAATACCTCAATGTTTTGGAACAAGTCATTGACGATATGCCGTTGAACATACGACCAAATATGCTATTCATGCATGATGGAGCTCCTGCTCATTTTGCTCGAAATGTAAGAGAGTGGTTGGAAGAAAACTTTCCAAACAGATGGATTGGTCGTGGCGGTCTCATATCCTGGCCTGCGAGATCTCCCGATCTCAATCCATTACATTTCTTTGTTTGGGGCTTTATTAAACAAAAAGTTTATGCAACGCCTCCGCCAAATGCCGAAGAAGTTAAAAACAGGATTAATACGGCGGTTTTACAAATAACACCAGAAAAACTGGAGCGAGTAATGCAGACGATACCTAAAAGATTGCAGCTATGTTTACGCACTGACGGCTATCAGTTCGAACAATTATTATAAATACCTTAGTAAAAATTGCTAATAAAAAATGTCCAAACGCAAATCAATGGATGCAGTTTTGCCAATTTTTTTTTTTTAAATGGCTCCTGAGGCTATAGGAAGCATGGTACAACATTTTCGTAATAAGATTTTCGACTTAGAATTTTACGAAGAACATCGCCCCGTGTAGCCCTTCCGCCAATTTCTACACACCCTGTATATTCATCAAATGACTCCCTTCCTACGATCTTAGATCAAATCAAAACGGCGCTTTAAAACATTTTGAAATTGATAGGGCATGTTAAGCTAATGTATCTCAAGATCTGGTCAAAATTTCAAAAAAATAAAACACGTTTAAGCGTTTCTTGCATAAGTATGTGCAGATTTGTATATACCTACTCATGAAATTACTCCCTTCCTACGATCTTAGATAAAATCAAAACGGCGCGTAAAATTTTTTTGAAATTGAAAGGGCATGTTAAGCTAATGTATTTTAAGATGTAGTAAAAATTTCAGAAAAATAAAACAAGTTTGAGCGTTTCTCGCATAAGCATGTGCAGATTTGTATAATATGTTACATTCAACATCGATTAATTTACCTGCAAAGTCAATAATAATGTATCATCTACATTCAAAAATACTGTAGCATCAACTCGTCATAATCCATGAATGCATCTGATATAGCCCCTTTTAATTTTTAAAGGTTTTTTGGCCAAAGTCTTCTAGGGATACAAAACCAATCAGCAACAAAAAGAGACTTCCATCTCTTGTTACATCTGAGGCATGGCAGCAATATTTCAACAACAAAAAAAAGGTTTTTAAGTAGAAAGAGAGAAAATGAGAGAGGGAACGAAGAGAAAACAATATTTAAAAAAAACAGTGAAAAGCAGAAAAGAAATATATAAAAAATTCATTGGATATTTAAAAATTAATGTAAGGGGGTTTGGAGACATCAACACTTTTGGAAAGAAAAGCAAAGTGGCTTCGGTGCATATCCTTGTTAAAACTAATTTTGTGTTAAACCTAAACTTAAAAATTATATGCGTACAACTAAATGTAGTAGTTACAATTTATTCTTATTGTATTAATTATTCAGCTCAGACTAGAGCACGTCCATTACTGGATATTAAACTGTCCAAATTAGAAATTGGTCATCTTGAAGATGTCCAATACTGGGTAAATTACATATGTACATTTTTTGTGATTTTTATCACCAAAAACTATAGTCAATTTTCATTGCTTAACTAGAAAGTAGAATGTCCAAGCTATCATTTGGTTCATTCATTTTTAATTAATTTTTAAGTGGTACATGAAGTTTATTCTTTTCCATTCAACAGCATCTTAAAAAGTGTCCAACACAGGTAGGGGAGACCGGTATCAATTGTAACAAAAATTTAATTTTAATCGTTTTTTTTTTTCGTTTATTGGACCACACAAACCCTCTGAAAAAAATACTGTGGCATTGTCTTATGTTTAGGGCTTATGCTGACATCTTTATATTTTGCAAAAAAAATTAACCTTTTATATAAAAAAAATATTTTTATAGGTACCTCAAATTGTTACTAATGACACCGTACTGGTGTCAAATGTAACATTTGTAGTGTCAATTGTAACATCAATTTCAACAGTTGTAACGTAAATTTAGTAAAATATTTAGACGCTTAAGAAAGAAATTTATTAATATAAATTGTTGAGAACAATAAAACAATGTCATTTATACAAACAATGTAAATAATAAACAAAAACTTATTAGTTTTAATTCGAATTATGGATAAGAATAAAAAAACAAATAAAACTAAGAAAACAAACATAAAAAATGTTTTGAATGGCCCGAAAACACCCCGATCCAGTGGCTGTAACTTGTGTGACGTATGTGGCGGAAATGATAGCAATGTTATATAATTGGACCTGCAGAACTCTATCAAAGGTATAAACAGATGAGAGCTGTGATTGTCCAGGATAAGTAGAACTCTGTTTTCTGCACTTGGTTTAGCGTACTTTGCAAAATGTTTCACAAAAATCAAGAAATCTTCTTCCTGCATCCAACCACTTTTGTTTCCGGTTCCAATACATTGTTGTGGACCGTCTCTTACAAAGTGTTCATGGTACCGTTTCAAAGGGAACACAAACATAGGAGGTATGGTATTTCCAAGTGCATTCACTGCCAAACATATTGTTACCAAAGTTCCCCCCTCCTGAGAAGTTATTGCTCCAACCTGTTTGTTCCCCTTTTTAGCAATAACTTTGTTAGGTTTTTGAACAGTTGTGCAGCCGGTTTCATCCACATTGTAGATGTTATTAGGTTGAAACTCAAATCTTTCCAATACATTTGCTAGATTGTCAAAAAATTTATTGACATTCTCCTCATTAAAATTCATTGCCCGGCCAAGACTAGTTGATTCAGGAGTCCGTATTGATAATTTGGGGTTTCGTTTGAGAAATGCTGTCAACCAGTCTGCACTCGCTGTTTCGGCGGTGTCCCATGTCCCAGGGTAATTACAGTGATTCTGTTTTGCAAACTGGTAGGCTAATGTTCGCAGATTTTTAGGTGAAAGTCCATAATAGAGTTTAGCAGAGCTCTCGCAGTAATCACATAGTTCTTTTTCTTGTTGTTTTGTAAATACTCTATTATGAGGATTGTATCCCATTTTTGGGACCATATTATTTCTTAAAGTTTTAACAAAACGTTGCAGAGTTACATGGCACATCCCATATTCTCGTGCTGTTTCTCTTATTGTGGCATTTTCATTTATTATTTTATCTGCAGCCTCATGGAATAAGGCCTGAGGAATCTCCCGTCGGTGTGTTTTTCTATGGCGAGGTTTCACCATTTTGCTACATAGCTGCAAAGACATAAGGGCGTTACAGACACATTTATCTCGTAAATGTTGAAGCCAGGTGTCAAATGTAACATGTTACAATTGACACCTTGAAAAGTGTTACAATCTCCACCAAGTGCTTGTTCTTCATTGTTTATTAACTGTAACCGTCTAAATATCAAAATAACTACAAACAAATTTTTGGTTATCTTATTAAAAAGCATGCTTATTTCAATGACACTATCAATCGGAACGCAAAAACAAACATAAATTTATCATTAATGAAATAAGTTGAAGCAAATTAGGACTTACGTTAGAGGACTAAGAATTTTTTACCCCCTGTACTCACGGTCGCTTTGATGTAAACACATGACATCTCGCACAGTTATAGTAGATCACAGTACACTACTTTACCACGATACAACTTATGTTTTTACCAAAAAGGTGGTGCTGTTATTTTGACTGTTACATTTGACCCTTGTTACAATTGATACCGGTCTCCCCTACCCTAATTATAAGTAAAAGATTTAGCCACCACATAAGAATCTTACGTTATTCCAGAAATTTATAAAACAATGGCAGCATTTACCAAAAATCTGACCAATCAAAACTACAAGCAACCCTTTGATTGGTCTTCTTCTTGGCAGTTCGGAACTCCCTGTTTTTAAAGAATTATTTTGTCTGTCTAGCGAAAGACGCAGACTACTACAAAAAAAACTTTCTTTTTTAAATTACCAATTTATTTACCCACCACAGCCGCCGTGATATCGCGCACAAAATCACTTCCGGCCGGGCGATCGATTAATCCCAAGGTCCATTAAGACGACGTCGAAAAAACTGGACCAAATATTTGGCGACGTATGCGCAACATTATTCAGTTCTCGATTATAATTATTATGTCCTACAAATAAGCACCGTTACGGCGAATTCCACACATATAATCCGGCCGGTAACTGTACTGTCTTTGGATGCCGGGCAGAACCGTAATCGCTAGTGAAACGGCGAACAGGTTCCATTTCAGACGGGTAATAAGCATTCGGTCATATATTTGCATTCGCGTTTTACTTTTGGCGTAAGTAGATGAACTTTAAATTGTTGGCGCTCCGTGACAATGATCGCTACGGCCGAGCGATCCTGCAGGTTCGCGATATTAAAAGTTGTTTTGTTATTTGTCCAAGATTTTAAACAATGTAAAAATTATTTCTCAGTTACTACTATTTTAAAAAACAATCTATTTTGACATACACAGCATTTTTTATCGTACGTAAAGAACCAATAAAAAATCTTTCACTATCTTCACCATACTTTAAAGGGGTCTACAGACCTACCAATTTGCCGGGACAACCGGCCGACCATTCCGATAAATTGTTTAATGTGTAGTGTTTCACCCGACCAACACGACAGTTGGAACGGTCGGCTGAGCAGTCCATCCAACAAGCCAACCTCCCCACTACATTCCTTTAGATAAGGACTATTAAACCGAAAATTTAACATCAAAATGAATAAAAAGCTATGACGTTTAGCTGTGTTGGTTGGACTGATCGGTAGGTGTGTAGACAACACCCAACTCGGAGTTCCCGACTGTCGGCCCCGACAAATTGCCTAATGTGTAGAGACTTTAAACTAGCATATTGTCGGTGAAAAATTCATTAATCTATTGTTACACAAAAAGAAAGTGTTTATGTAAAAAAAAATGCTTTTGCAAGCGTTGCAACGACTCATTGCACATTTTGAAATATGCGAAACCAATCCGTCTTACTCAACTTGACCATAAACATTAGGTAAATGCAAATGATTTCATTTAAAAATCGTATTTATTTGGAATATTAAAACAATTGAAGTAAATTACTGGTAAAATAAACAAAAAGACACGTTGCCTTCGATTTTATCTAATAGATTAAGAGACGTGATCGGTTTTTTATGTAAGTTTAGTAATAGCAAATTTGGTAACATAATTTTGAAGGTTTGGAAACGAGATATAAGTTAAAAAGACCATCTCTACCTGAAGTCTAAATAAGTTTATGACTGTCTTAAACTCATACTGTACAGGGTGGTCCACATAGAAGGGCCACTTTTGGAATCTCGTTAACGGCAAGAGCACACGGAAGTTTATACAGGGTGTGTAAAAATTGGCGGAAGCGCTACACGTGGCGATGTTCTTCGTAAAATTCTAAGTCGAAAAACTTAGTACGAAAATGTTGTACCATGCTTGCTGTGTCCGCAAGAGGTCCTCAAAGATTTGACAGTTAGTCCTTTAATAAGCGTTATTATTTAATACTTGCAAATGAAAAAGCTGCAATTTGGAATAAAAATAAATTTTTGAATAGTATTTTTTCCTAGATATTGTCTTTTTCCTTTCAAAAATCGGTGTTGCAAATATGTAAATCACTTATTTGAATGAAAATAATACATATGGCAACATTGTCATTAGCTGTCATCTCTGTTTTTCTTGTAATTATTTCTAGTTTGTGTTTTACGATACCTACCCAAAATTTTGCAGCTATGTTTACGAACTGAAGGCTTTCAGTTTGAACAAAAATTGTAAATACCTAAAAAAAATTACCGATTAAAAAATGTCCAAACGCAAATCAATGGATGCAATGTTGCCAATTTTTTTTTTCTTTAAATCGTTTCTGAGGCCATAGGAAGCATGGTACAACATTTTTCTATCAAGATTTTCGACTTAGAATTTTACGAAGAACATCGTCACGTGCAGCGCTTCCGCCAATTTATACACACCCTGTATATGGTGGCTATACCTCCAGTGAGGCAGGGTCGCTTTTAAGCTTTCTAGATTTTGGGAGGATCAGTCCCAGTCTATTAGCATATACTTAGAACAACTCTGTGGCGTTATGGCAGAAGTTGATATGTCACTTTTTCATGTTTTTGAGAAATCAAAGAAATAACTTTAAGTCGTTATTATGAAATCATTAAATGTGAGTATTTATTCACAAGTTAGTTTAATAACTGGTTATATTCATACTTTGACATCTACTTGTTTTCAATCAAAATAATCTTTAATCTGGGGGTGGGGGGATTAGGATGACACCTACATAGTACCGTCGCGCGGGGTGACTTGAGCCATTTTTCCACTAAGTCTTTTATGTTTTTTCATGTAATTATAAAACTTAAAAGTTTCTGTGTTTGAAAATTGGAGGATAGGATAAAAACTGCATGCCCTATAGTTTGACAAAAGCTCAGAACTCATAAAAACTTGGATTTTTTAAAATTCAAGGGGTGGCTCATGACACCCCATGGATTGAGCCACATGATAATAAAGCGCATATTTGATGCTCTACTGCAAATTTAGCCCCCTACTGAGGCAAAATGAACCACCCACAGTGTTTAGAAAAAAAACTGGCAATTTTTACCCATAGAATATCAAAAAATATATAAATCGCTGGTATTTTATTTAAAATTTGCATTTATGGAATAAGCAGAGCATAAGTACAATCATATTAACAGGTGTTGCATGACGTAACGGCCAAACTTGAGAAGCATGTTCCTTGAGTCAATTTAAGCAAAAAAGGTTATATAAAGAACACATAGTCCAAAACTCGATGGTTATCGAATTATAGACCTTTGAAGTTTATAAAAAAAGGAAATTTTAACATAAAAAGTATGAAATAACCGCTTTTATCTTCTAAAATATTGATTTAACAACAAAATGTTTTGTATAAAAGATGCATGGCTATCTTTTTTGCACTTTATGGTATACTCGATTTTGTTTTGTTTTCCACGGTTTATTTGCTATGGCAACCAAGCTACTTATTTTAAATAGAACACTCTGTATATTATTACATTTTTGGATTCGTCTTTAAATTTACTTTATTAAATGTGAAAAGTCATATAGTCCTAAAATTAACCGTTTTCGAGTAATTAATTTTTTTCTCGAAAATTTTGAGCGATTTTCCTTTTGAATATTCTCAGATCATACTCTTCCTTTTTTGCCAGAAGTTTAAATTAGGCAAATTGTTTCCCTTTCCGAGACATATTCAGTGATGCTTTACTGTTTTAAAACAGTTCCATGGCAACAAAAATCAAAATGGACATTTTTTTAAATCGTTCATAACTCGGTAACACTTGATGGTACAAAAATGTTTTTGGGAAAAAGTTGTAGATTTTTTATGCCCTTTAAAATAAAAACATTAACTTACTTTAGTATTGTTTTTACGGTACGTTATTTTAATATATTTCGCTTTTGTTTCAGAAGCGTGATGTTGAAAAAACCATAACCCGACCATGTTCAACACAGCCAAGAAGAAACCCAACTGTCCTCCAACTATGAAATTCTAATTCAACCGTGATCAAGCAACACAAATTTATATAATTGAAAAAAACGTGAAGTGCGACAGTACTAAGTGTGTAATCGTGTGTTAAAATCGTGATAGTGAAAAAGACGATCAAAATGTCAGAGTCGACGCCGATCTGTAGGTGTAGGGTTTTATATTTAGGAAGTTCTGTGCCCCAGCAGACGAAGGACGGTCTCCAGGGCATACAAGAACCGCTGCAGGAGCTGTATCCCGACGAAGGAGCGATCGGGGCGAAGGGCATAGACAGTTGGCTTAGCGTGTGGTCTAATGGAATTTTACTGGAAAATGTGGACGAGAATCATAAAAAAATTACAAGGTTTTTCCCGATTGAAAGTCTCCATTACTGCGCCGCAATAAGGTTAGTTTTAAATACAGTTCTTTTAGCCGTATTATTTTGAACGTAGTTTGTTTCTACGAACCCACTGCGAAAACACTAAATAGCTATTTTCTAAAAGCGTTTTTGAGTTTGGTTGTGGAGATATTTTACAAACAGTTCATAAAAGACACAGTTTTTAAATATTTGAAGTCTTGAAATGTATTAATAATTATTATATAGTCGAAAAGAACTTAAATTCGTACGATACCAAAATAGGTTTAATTAAGTCTAGATTAGATTTTTTTTAAAGTTTTTGTGTTCTCTAAAAATGTCAAGACTCCCCAAACAATACATTATCACCTTTAGTTCGTTCTAAAATGGTCTAAAACAATGGGTGCGATTTAAGCGTGCATTAGTTAAATATACATGTGCCCTAAAAGAAATACTTTGAGCAATAGAACAATAAATATTTAGCATTAAATAATATATCTATTTTACATAAAAAATTTTACTTTGAGCATTATTTTATTTGTAGTGTTCCCTAAAACGACTTTTCTGTGGAATAAAGTATTAAAAAGTGCGCATTAAATATATATTTTATTTTAAATAAAAACACTATAATGTGCATTATTTAAATATACATGTGCCCTAAAACGAATACTTTGAGCAATAGAGTAATTAAATATTTAGCATGAAATCAATATATCTTTCAAGCAAATGATAAAATTTTGTCATTAGACTTTACACCCTATGTGGATCGAATTTGAAGTATTTTACAATATATTTTATTTAACTTTACTCCATCTAAACCATTTTTAAAGACAAACAAACTCGTTTAATATTTTTCAATTTATTTTATTAAAGAATTAAACAATATTTCATAACAAACAAACATCAGGGTACAATTTAAGCGGGCATTATTTAAATATACATGTGCATTAAAACGAATACTTTGTGCATTAGAAATATTTAAAATAATAATAAATATTTAGCATGAAAGAAATATATCTTTTAAGCAAATGATAAAACATTTTGTCGATAAATTCAATGTTTGCTGTAAAAAAATTTCCCCTAGCCTATAACCTAAATATACCTAAATATTTATAATTCTATTGCTTAAAGTATTCGTTTTTAAGGCTCATGTATATTTAAATAATGCCCGTTTAAATAGTTGCCTTATTTTATTGAACGATCATAGCTTTTCTCGCTTTTGATGGCCGCCCCCGTTTTCGTTTTGTTCCTATTGCCAAATTCTTTGCTTCTAGAGGAGCATTA